>JALIGW010000001.1:283668846-283988846 GCA_023053685.1 Diadophis punctatus similis | reverse complement strand
AAAGCTAAAATGTTTTCCTTATATTTTGTGTCATTCATATTCTTTTCCTTCTTTGTTTTATGGATCTCTTCTTCCCTCTTTTCTTCCTCTTTTAACCAGACTGGTTATTCAATCTTTTATGGTAGGCATTTTTCTAATCTCTCTGAAACAGTCAAATTTCTTTCTCTCTCTCTCTCTTTTTAAAAAAATATCCTTTGGATATTTCAGTTTGCGTAGTGTCTTTTCTTTCACTTTTGCCGGAATTATTGAATAAGTCCTTCTTAATTTTCCCCTGATCTTTCAGCAAATTATTTCACTAACACAGTCCAATTATGATTCCACATAGATCGTTCTACAGAGATAGGGCTGACTCCTCTTGTTAATGATTTTCCTATGACCAAGGCTAACAACCTTTCCTCAGTACTGGTGAGTTGGAACAGTCAGCAGCATTCGACTTCCTTAATCATTAAGCACACTTGTGTTTCTTGAGTTCTTTTGGTATTAAGGTCATGGTTGCTTTCAGTCATATCTCACTGAATTTTTTAAGTTATATGAAAGCGTTTCTGTTCTCAGAAATAAGTTAGAAATTAGTTAATTAATTTCTATTTCTATTAAATTTTTATTCAGAGTCACCTTTCAGGTGAGAAGGGCAACATAAAAATTTAATAAATGGGCAGCAATAAAAGTTTAATAAAATAAATGTCTTCACACAACTTCATTTTATCTATGTGCATTTTGTAGTCTTAGACATTTCTATTCACTTTGTATGCATTGTCTTTGGGTTCAATGAATGAAGACGTTCACAACAAATATTTGGCCATCCTTCAAACTGTCAACATGAAACACACTGAAGTCAAGAAGAAGGTTAGAAATTAATCCATCACTACAGTGAAAAAGATCTTAAAGTCCAAATTCAGTGGAATTACCATCAAGCCAATTAACATCTGGGCAATTTCAATACTTTGATACACAGCTAAAAGAGTGGACTGGACTCAAGCGGAACTAAAAGCCCTGCGAGGTGGTGCAGTGGTTAAATGCAGCACTGCAGGCTACTCCAGCTGACTGCTAGTTCTTCAGCTGTTCAAATCTCACCGGCTCAAGGTTGACTCAGCCTTCCATCCTTCCGAGGTCGGTAAAATGAGGACCCAGATTGTTGGGGGCAATATGCTGAACTCTGTAAACCGCTTAGAGAGGGCTGTAAAGCACTATGAAGCGGTATATAAGTCTAAGTGCTATTGCTATTGCTATGGATACAATGACCAGAAATATTGTGATAATGAATCATGGTCTTCATCCATGCAGCAATGTTGACAGACTCATGAAGGCTTACTAAATACCAGAGAGGCTAAACTGTCCTACAGGACTAAATAAAAACATAAAAACAGATATGGGTAAGCAAAGTATTACATGGTCAGTAGACACAAACAAACAAAATAGTAAGCAAAACTATAAGACCTGTCAATGGCTAAGAACAAAAAAGTTGAAGGAAGAAACAGATGGGCTACTTCTGACTACAGAATACCAAGCCTTAAGAATAAATGCACACAAAGCCAGAATTGAGAAGACAGCAACAGAGAGCAAGTGCTGCCCCTGTAAATAAGCTGAAAAAACAGTGGACCACACAGTTAGCTGCTACAAGAAGATTGCACAGACTGGCTAAAAACAACGGCATGACAAAGTTGCAACAATGGTGCATTGGAATATCTGCAAGAAATACCATTTGCCTGCAAGCAAGAACTGGTGTGACCATAAAATGGACAAAATAATAGAAAACAAAGAAGCTGAAGTGCTCTGAGACACACTCTATCTGTCTCTGTCTCTATCAACTGCAATGGAATAGCTTACATTTTTTGTTGTTACCTTAAACACCAGCAAACAATAAGCTTATCCCAGGTCCTTGGGAAAGACTCAAGAGGTGAATAAAAATGCCAAATCTGGCTGACAGTGTGACCAACAAAAATAATAATCTGAAACTTGGAGTAATGAAGCAGCTAGTTGAGGTTTTAGTGGTTTCACATCTATATTACTGTAGCTGTTTGCTGTCAGGTCTTTCTGAAGTCGCTTAGAGTTTGTGTGTCTCTGGATTTACTTAGTCCCACATCTCCTTTTCACCAGACTTCATGTTAGTTGGGTCTCCATAAGTAATAAGAACTTAAATTGCTGTCGATGAAGTTTAAGGTACTGTACATATAAATAATTTTAATTTGAATAATTTTATTATGTTTCGTGTTCCTGGACATTAAGTTCAATCGTGTAGCCAGTTTAATAAATATTTCCATGTGTTAGAATAGTTACTTCAGATTTTCTAGCCTCCTCCTAGCTAATTCTTTTTTTTGGGGGGGGGGGAATTATATGCAGTGAACTTTTTCCTGGAGTTTTGATTTCATGAAGTTTAAAAGAGCACTTATAATTCACCTTTTACTTTTATGAGGTTGGATGATGCCACTTAAACCATGGCAGTGCTAAAATTAGATGATGGTTATAATATTATTATCTATTGTTATAGTAGTATGCATAGGTCTCATGCACACTAAATAAAATTACTGCCACTCTTACAATTACTAAACACACTCCCTGAATATTTATTCAGAGAATAGCTAAATCTCTGTTGTTGTTGCTGTATCGGTTTTGGAGGAAAAAAATCATGTGGTTTTCTTAAGCAAAGTAGGAGTTCATATGATGTGAGCAGAATCAAATATTGATTTTCTTGAAATTTTGTGATTTCCTCAGTTTTGTTTATGAGGGATCCAAAAAAGCAGCCACTCTGCTAAAAAAAAGAAAGAAAGCAAAACCCAAACAAAGCAAAACTCACAATCAAACTAATTATGTTGTGTTTTGGTAACAGAAAAGCCAGAGTAGAAAGGTTGGGTGAGGAAATGAGTTATTTCAAACCCTTTCATGGAAGAATAGTGAGCCGTAAATAATCTATTGATTACATTCTCATCTCTACCCTTTGTTACTTCTAGCATACTGAGCTCAAATGTTTAGAACCTTTGGTGAAATCGGTGAAAAGCAATTGTTTGTTCCACCCTGATTTCTCCTCTTAGTTCCAACTTTCCAATTCTTTCCCTTAAAGAATTTATTTTCCATTTCAAAGCCATATATTATTTTCTAATTCTTACCTTCCCCGAGGTTTCACATATTGATCTAAACAAATAAATATTATTCCTTATGGATGTCATTTTTGTAAACAAGAACTGGTCTGGGCCCCCACATGTGAAATTTTGTTTAGGGTTCCTCCTTTTGTTAATCTGCGTTGTGGAGACTTAGCTGAATAGATTTCTTTTTTCTTTTCTTTTTTGCCTGCTACTCCTCAACCCACATGTTGATCCTAATTATTATATTAGATTTCATTGCCTTTTCCTTTCCATCTGCAAATCAGCAATTCATTATAATAATTATACTTATTATTTCTGGGTTCACCCTATACTTTTTCTGGCTGGTTTATATACTTTGCAGGCACAGGTTTGTTTGTTTTTAAATTACACACACATGCTTAGAGCTGAAACCAGTGTGTAATAGTGGAAAACTAAGTAGTATACCTTGGACAGCTGTTTACTAGAATTGCAAGTAACCGTCTCTCACAAAAAAGCTATGATGTTCAATCAGAGTTTTCAGGCAGGAGCAGTGGTGGGTTCCTACCAGTGCGGTCCACTCTATAGCACCGGTAGCAGCCCGCTGGTGATGTCACAGTACCGGTGCAGTCGGTTGCCGGTGCCTGGGCGCCGCCATTAAAAAAAAAATTTTTTTAAATTTCTTTTTAAAATTTTCTTCTGCGCATGCCCAGAAGCCGAGCTTCCAGCACTGCGCATGTGCTGCCTTCCTACCCCACAGTGAGTCCAAGCAGGGGAGGATGGCTGAGGGAGCGCGTGAGATGCTGAAAGAACGGGCGGCAGGAGCTATCTCAGTTCCCCTCCCTTCAGCAGTCCAAGAAGCCATGCCCACCTGGTCACATGGCTGGCAAGCCACACCCACAAAATAAGCCACGCCCACAGAGTGGTAGTAAAAAAATTAGGAACCCGCCCCTGGGCGGGAGCTATTAAAACTCTAAGGATGATATTAATAACAGACACTCATTGCAAAAATGACTTTTTATAGAGGAGGCAGCAATAGTGGTTGTCCTCCTTCTTCTCCATCATTCTCTCAGCCAAAAAAGATCTAAACAAACAACTTTGTCCACAATCGTACCATTTCATTTTATATATTCTGGCTTAAATAGATTTGAAAATTCTTCCTTTCCTATACAGGTAGTCCTTGGCTTACAACCATTCATTTAATGACTGTTTGAAGTTACGATAGCACTGAAAAAAGTGACTTACAACCAGTCCTCGTACTTATAACCGTTGAAGCACTTCCACAGTCACGTGATCAAAATTCGGGCGCTTTGCAACCAGCAAGTATTTACATCAATTGCAGCATCCTGTGGTCATGTGATCACCATTTGTGACCTTCCCAGATGACTTCTAGCAAAGTCAATGGGGGAAGCTGAATTCACTTAACAACCACCCGATTCATGTAACAACTACAGTGATTCACTTAACAACCATGGCAAAAAAGGTGGTAAAATTGGACACAACTTACTCAACAACCACCTTACTTAATAACAAAAATTCAAGACCTAGTTCTGGTTGAGAACTACCTGTACATCCAAGATCTTTGCTAAACACCTTACTTTTCTATTTTTCTAGAAAGTGTTTCTTTGACTGTTTCAAGTCAGAATGGGAAAGCTCATCAGCCTCACAAATGGATAAACAATTGGATCTTCATGCCTATAGTATTGGTGCAAATGAGAAATTGGACAGGGATTTTATATATGCTACTCTCATACCCTTGAATGGAAGGCAAAAATAAAACAAAAGTCTAAGTAACTGAAATAAAAAGTACTAGTTGATTCAATGCATATCCTAGTACGTATATGGAGAATTCTTCTTTTTTCTTTTTTAAAGAGCAGGTATTGTATTTTAATTAGGCTTGCACAAAACATGCCCATTTCATTTTTCAGATTGGACAGTAGTTTTTGCAAAAGCCACCTTTCTTTTTTCAATATTTTTCAGATTTACCCAACCCAATTCAAAGCCACTATTTTTAACTGCTTCTTGCTTTTTCCTAGACCAAATAAAATGCTATATTATGCTATTACATCTGGTTACATGGCAAATACATGGAGATATGAAATTGAATTACATGGATAGTCCTAGGCATTTAGACCACTGACTGCTCTTTTTTTAAGAGCTGAAAGTTTTTTAAACTTTCATTAAAAAACTGTCCCCTTTTAACTTATACTAGTTGCACTAAGGTAAATTTAGTAAAGTTAGGTAGTAGGTAGGTTAAGATTTTATTATTGAACTTTTTTTTCATTGGGATTGTAACTATATTATGGCATCGGGGTGGGTTCTGGCTTACCTTGCTGCCGGTTCACTTCCTGACACGACCCACAGGTGCGCAGGCGCGCAGGCGCGCAGGCACGCAGGCACGCAGGCGCAATGCTAAAAACCCAGCTTATGCGCATGCGCAGACGCAAAAAACAAGATGGCACCGCCAAGGGAGCCAGTTCAGGGGCTTGGCAGGCCTGCGTCGCTGCCGGTTCAGCCAGTGGGGAGAAATTCCCGTTACCGGTTCTATAGAACCGGTCTGAACCGGCAGGAACCCACCTCTGTATGGCATACATTAATTTAATTCTTCTGGTGTGCTTTTAGCTTTTGATTATTTCTTATTTGCTAAAATTTATTGTGTCTGTATCAAATCAACAGGGAAGCATATTATAAAGAAAATGTTTGTTGGTAACTTGAGTTTTGGATGTGACAAGATAGACTTAAAAAGTTTCTTTTCTTTGCCACAAAATTCTAAAGGTTTTTGATAACAAAACATAGCATACTTGGTATGATACAATAGGAGAATCTCCATGTCTTTCTTTCTTTGAAGGAAGGGTGAGATTAACAACATATGTTAGGTAGATAAATTCTGCATACATGGACCACAAAGCTAAAAATAATTAATGTATAAACTATATGTGTTGTGCAATACAGATATTTGGAATTTCATATCTAGGATTCAGGCTCTAGCTGATTTATTGGAATGAAACAGTTACAATTGTAGTGAAAAATGAGCATTCTTTGATCTAAAATATAAAAATGAAGAAACACTCTTAATTATTTTCACTCTTTTTTTATAGTGTAATTACCATGATGTGTTTTTCACAACTAATTAGAAATTAGTAGCATCAACCTAATTGGGCGAAATTGCACCTCAAAAGGACCCGAAAGTGAATGTATCATCCCTTCAGATTTACATGTGCTGTGTATAGAATAAAATGGCAAGTACTGTGAATATTTGTTCAGTGTTTAATCCCTTTTGTTTTGTTGCAATCATTTTATAAACATGTCCTCTTTCACCGTTCATTTTTGCCCCTCCACAATGAAATTTCTCCTCCACACTTTAGCTTAGCTTGCACCTAGTACAATCATTTTTTTCTAATTTGTCATGACATGGTGACTAATAAATTGGTTTCCTTCCACGCTATCTCTATTACACAAAAAAGCCTCTTCCAATCTATCTGTTCAGTCATTTCATTCATCTAGCAGTAAATTCATGCATGAAGATTTGATGTATTAAGATTGCTTCTCTTTACAACAGAGATATATGACATATAGTCATCCAATTGTAGAATTCATATGATTTGTTTATTTTTGGGGGGATATTTGGGTATTTGGTGCCAACAGTATAAATCTAGTGCTTCTCTGTTCCTGAACTGCCACAATACAAGAAACTAACATTCAACTTTCATTAAAAAGACAAACCCCAAAATTTTAAATGCAAAGACAGTGTGTGAAGTAATTTGAATTAAAATGCTTGTTTCATTTTTGTTCTTTGTTTAAATGATTCTTAACATGGCAATATCAACTTGGCATATTAAATATCAGCCTTTTTTTAACATTTCTTTATAAATAAAGACAAACCTTTTCTTTATTTTGAAAGGTTTTTACAAACAATTAAGAGGCTTCATGCTGCCATTCTTTAAGATTATATTCTTGACTATTCTAATCTGTCAACAAATACTCAACAAAACATTTTCCCAATTTGCTTGTGAATGGATTGGCTATTTAGACACTTGAGGTATGTAGCAATTCAGGTTTACAAATCTTATTTTAATCCATTCATTTGTGGAAGGATTATTGCTCTGTTGCTTTAGATACTGTTCTGTGGACAAAACAAGGGTGTATTTTATTTGTGTGATCTGTAAGATGTGAAAAAAATATGTAGTTTTTCTCTCATTCTCAATTTCCTAGATCTCAGGGCCATCCAACAAAATTGACTAGTGAGAGATTTAAGACAGATAAAAGCAAAGGTTTTACTTGACACATAACTGAGTGTTGGTACTCCATGCAATATGCAGTGACATCAATTCAGTCAGATCTAAGAGGAGATTAGACAACTATATGGAGGAGCAAGTATATATGGATGCTAGTCATGATGACAAAATATTGTTTTCAGGATCAAAAGGGCAAAGTCTGTATATGCTAGAGAAAAATATTGATAGAGAAGTACTGCTCTAATTTCCTGCTGATCGGCATCTTATAAAGTTCTTTTCAGTTACTCTAGAACCAAGATATTAGACTGGATAAAAACATAAACCACCAATCAGTCTGTATATACAAGATGCAACAGTGGCCTGAAGAATTTCGATACAAATTCCAGAGCATTTCAAAAAAAAATGTCACTGAATTTTGAATGTGAGGGATGGAGAGTAAGAATATTATCTTCATTTAATTGATTCATTTTAAGGCTCATCACAGTTAATTCCAAACAGTCTGAAATCAAATTACTTTTGATCCTGGCTTACCTATTTTGTGGAACACAAAATACTGCACATCGCTCCAGTGATGTGGTCCTTGACCCAAGAAAGGATATGCAACTGTACCATAGATATGTTGAATCAATGTCAAAGAAGCATCCATTCTGGCTGTGACATTATTCCCTATCCAGAAAATGTAGCCCTTGCAAGGCATGGAATGTCTGCCAGGTTACATGCCCTTGGGCAGATTAAATTTGAAATGTTAGGACATTTAGAGCATGTTCTTTAAAATGTCTCATTGCAAACAAGACAAAATGCTGGTAATGTGCTTTAAAAACTATCTTTGATGTACAGCTGTTTAAATAAAATGGGTTTAAGAGGAATGACCTGTGGGAACATTTATAGTTAAGCTTTCTCTTCTTCGGATAAGAAAACAGCCTTTTGTTTTTCAAGTGCCATCAAAGTGTTTGCTGGGGGGGAAAAAGGGGGACAGGATAGCAAAGACAATCAGTGGCCATGCACACTCAGAGGAAAAGGTCAAAATGAAACTATGATGAAGGTCTCCTCTCTGAGATAAAGTTTGCCCTTAAAAACAGATTATACATTTCAGGGAGGTCCAGCAGAGTCAAGTACACAAGTAATATATCTGTAGACTTAACTGAAATCTGCATTTGGTCAAGATCTTTGACTTCTGGAATGAGTAGAACAAAATGCTAGGTTTGAATGGCTCCCAAATTCTCTATTAATAGGATATATCTTGTGGACATTGCTTAGATATTGTGTAATTCTTTTGGTACTTTTGATCTCATGGATCAGATCACCAGATGAACTTGTAAACCTGACCTACCTTGTAACATAGCTATGAGTAGGAAATAACAATAAGAAGCACCATAAATGCTACCCTAAGCACTTTCTCTAAGAAAGAGTAGATAGCATAGGTGGTACCTGCCTGGCTCAACAGCCATAACTGTGACGTGATGTGATAGGGTAGGGAACCGGCAGGGAAGGTATGTGGAACCCACCCCTGGGTGACATGATAGTAGTCTTCCAATACTTGAGGGGCTGTCACAGAGAGGAGGGAGTCAACCTACTCGCTGAAGCAACTGAGGGCAGGATAAGAAAGAACAGATTGAAACATATAAATGAGAGATCCAATCTAGAAATAGGGAGAAATTTCCTGACAGAGGAATTAATCATTGGAATGGCCTGCCTCCAGAAGTTGTTCGTGCACTATCACTGGAGGTCTTTAACAAGATATTGGACAGCTATTTATTCAGAATGGTATAGGGTCTCCTCCAAGATCCCTTCCAACTCATTATTCTGTAATTCTGGAGACAAGAGGAAGAGCTACAGCTGGGACAGCCAGCATATAAAAGATGTCTCAGGCCATAGAAGGGGAGGTAGTAGCTGGGAAATGTTTCAGAAGGAACCCTCCCTAGTTTTCTGGAAAGTAAAAGGAGAGGAGAAAAGAAAAACTTTCAGCCTTCCAAGATAATTTAATGTAACCTTACAATAAAGATACAGATTATCCTGGTTGTGTTTCTTGTATGGACTGTCTCACAGGGCAAATAGTGTGTGTGTGTGTGTGTGTGTGTGTGTGTGTGTGTGTGTGTGTGTGTGTGTGTACATACACATCAGCGGTGGGTTGCTCCCAGTTCGGACTGGTTCTTAGAACTGATAGTGCCGGCGGCGGGAGGCTCCGCCCACCCACCTGGGATGCTCCGCCCACCCACTCGGGACACTTCTGTGCATGCGCAGAAACATTGCACGCACGCGCGGGCGAACCAGTGGCAAAATATTTTACAATCCACCACTGATACACATGCATACAGGCATGCATGCATAAATATATATACCAGATATTCTCCGATAATAAGCTTTTCCATTTCAATTTTTACTGTTGAATCAGTAGTCCAGAGACAGGTAACAACTTGTCTAAGATCATTCAGCAAATTTTAAACCTCAGTTGGGAATTAAAGTTCTTCTGATCCAAACTTATCACAGCTGTAAAATACTTGGAGGAGGGAATAAAAACCATCAATTCCTTATTACAAAGAAAAAGAAATCCCCAAAGAATGCGAAGAGAAGCATGTTATTTCAGTCTTCTTTGGCACTTTGGCACTTCCAGAGCAAAGCATCTGGAGACACCTTCCAATCTTCTGTCTACAAGACATTTAGGGAAGTGACCTTCTCTAAAGCAGCCTTGCTAGCAATTTCCATCTGTAGAAGAGAAGAGAAGAAAAAAAATCACATGCCAGTGCATGTTGAGATAGAAAATAGATTTCATCATTTTTTGCACTTGCCTATAATAGAATAAAAAGGATGATAAAGAGAGAAAATGAAATTAGCTAAAATATTTATGTGATATCTTGTTTGTAGTCTGCCTATAAACTCTGTATTGGATTCCTTAGACAAACATTTATTAATCCTTTCTGCAGAAATTAAATTATCACAGGCAGGTATTCTTGTATGTATATTCCCTTTGTTGCCACAGTGAAAAGACACTTTTTAAAATCTCAGCGAATCTACATTGTATTTTTTTCCTATTTTATAGTTAAGGGAGCCTTCCTTGGCCTATACAAGCATACACATGCACACAGATGTTTGGGGACTGTAACTTACAGAATTTCCACACAAAATCTCAAATGGAATGCTAGGTTGGGAATGACTGGTTTACAATCTTAGAATGGGAATACAACTGGAGAAGCTAAGATTCAAATCCCTTGAAAGGCTGAAGAATGGTTCAGATGTTATTTAGACTAGAGCAGGGCTGTTGAACTCCCAGCCCGCGGGCCAGATGTGTCACATGCTGGTCACGCCCATGTCCAGTTTAGCGAAGGGGGGAAAGAGTCCCAATAGCAATAGCACTTAGACTTATATACCGCTTCATAGTGCTTTACAGCCCTCTCTAAGCGGTTTTACAGAGTTCAGCATATTGCCCCCAACAATCTGGGTCCTCATTTTAACCACCTCGGAAGGATGGAAGGCTGAGTGAACCTTGAGTCTGGTGAGATTTGAACAGCTGAACTGCTGAACTAGCAGTCACTGAAGTAGGTTGCAGTGCTGCTTTTAACCACTGCACCACCTCACCACTGCGCCACCTCGCCACCTCGGCCATCATACATCACATGATGCCACCATGACGACGTGAGTTTGACACCCCTGGACTGGAGGAACTAACATTGAATAGAAACTTTCTCAACCTTGCGTGTCCCAGATGTGTCAGACTGACAGTCATCTGGAGGGAGATGGGTAGATGTAAAATATTAGAGAAGAATGATCTATGTATTGTCATCAGTGAAGTGATTTTATGGTAAAAACCAGAAATTTGAAACTGATACAGAGTAGACTTAATCAACTTGAAATCTTCATAGATTTGCCTTATACTTAGACGATCCATATTGTTCAGTAAATTCTCACCAGGATCAGAAATGGCAGGACTGCTACCATATAGTACAGTGATGGCTAACCTTTTTTCCCTCGGTGCCAAAAGTGTGTGCGCGTGCGTGATAGTGTGCATGTGCGTGCCCACACCCATAATGCAACGCCCCGGATACCCGCCCCCCCAAACATGTGTGCATGACCCATGCTGCCCCGCCACTGCACATGTGTGTAATCCCCACCTGCACTGCCCCTCCCCCACACATGTGTGCATGACCCCTCCATGCCCCATTTTGGGCCTAGCAGGCCTCCCTGAAGCCTCTGGAGGCCGGAAACAGTCCATTTCCAGACTTCCAGTAGACCTGTTTTTTGCCCTCCCCAGGCTCTGGAGGCTTTCCTGGAGCCTGGGGAGGGCGGAAAACGGCTTCTCCCGGTCCTCCGGAGGCAGAAATGGCCCATTTCAGGACTTCTAGATGGCCCAGTAGGCCTGTTTTTCACCCTCCCCAGCTCCAGGAAAGGAGCTTTCCTGGAGCTTGGGGAGGGTAAAAACGGCTTCCCCCGGCCCTCCGGAGGCCCTCCAGAGGCCAGAAATGGCCTGTTTCCAGACTTCCGGGAGGCTTGTTTTTCGCCCTCCCAGAGCCTCCATGCGAGCCCTGTACTTTCCTGGCATCCAAAACGGGCCACATGGAGACTCCTGGGAGGGGAGGGGAGGGGCGGCATGGGTGGGGCCAGCTAAAAATCAACTGGCCAGTATGCGCGCATGAGCAGTGGAGGTGACCTAGGGCAATGGCTTGTGTGCCCACAGAGATGGCTCCATGTGCCACCTGTGGCACGCGTGCCATAGGTTTGCCATCACGGATATAGTATATCTTGATTAGGTAAAATGGTCTTTCATGGTTACTGAGCAGCTGATAAAAACAGTGAAGCAACAATATATAAAAGATGGGAAAATAATGTCAATGAAGATTCTTAGTCATCCAGGTAGAGTTGTATGGAAGTTAAGTCATGGCAAAGTCCAGTTATCATGGGTTAACTTTCAGACATAGAAAAATAGTGTTCTACCTTACAGTCTAACTTTCCCCAACCTGGTTCCTTTCCATGAAATGAAGCTAAAATTCTGGAATTTTCCATTTAAATAACTATTCTGGGAATTGCAATCAAAAGTTATCGGAAAGTCTGGGAAGACTGCTTTGAGGACTTTCTAAAGCATCCTAATTATCAATTAATTGCAAAGTGTGTCATAATTTTTTTTTGGCCATCACTTAATAAGTAAATAGGTTTATGGTTCTAACCATAAGTCATAACAATGTAGTACAGCATAAAATACTATAAAGCCAAATAACAAGAAAAGAAAGTTATAAAGAGTGCTAAATATAAGTTTAGATCAAAAGAAAACCAGGGCTACAATTAAGAACGTAAACATTTCTTTTTACATTCAAATGACAACAAAGCAAAGCTAACAATTTGACTACTAACAGTTAGAAACACACTTTCAAAAAGATAATTCAGTTATTCAAGATCTGAGCCCTTGAGTTCACCTACCATCAGTAATTTGGCCCTGACCTCATCATAAATGGCATGATAACACCCACTTAGTGGCTTGTTGTTAAATGGAAATGTGGCCTATACATGCTTGACATTTGCAAACAAGTAAAATCCTTGAGAGAATAAGAACAATAATATCTGGCTAGCAACATGAAAAGACTTGGATTTAGGTGAAAGCGGATTTCATAAATATCCTGGAGGAGATACAGACATGCTTTTCATATATATATATTTAAGATTAATAATGCATACAAATTAAATATCCGTCCTAAACTGTCTTCCAATTTGCCCCCCCAAATTGTCATCCTATGTGAAAGAAATTTTCAATTTTCTACCTCATACAAAATTGTTTCAAGATATTGAAGCAATGACTTCTTTTGACTACCATAACAATTAGATAAAGTGATTGGTACTGACTCGGCCCATGTTTTCTGGGGAAATTAAGTTGAGATGAATAATTAGATGTAGACTATGCCTATGCTTTCTGAGAAACTTCGCAGGAAAGTAAACCACTCAAGAATCAGATTACAACCCTTTAAAAAAAGTCAAAGATAGTGCCACTTGCTCTAAGCCCTCCCTATAATTTTCTCTTTCCTAAGGCAGCTGACCTTTCCAACATTAATGTGAGCAACTAGGACCTAATGAGACATAGTTTAGGCAGAAACATTTCCTGCAGGTTGGTGACCATTTCACTTAATAATGACCCCTAGGAAGAATTCCATTCCCATATGGCCCAGCAAGAACCCTGTTATTTCCAATGATCTCAGTCTATTCTATCTTACTATTTTTTTTATTTTTATCATCTGACTATACTAATAAGCAAACCCAGCATGCTTTCAAAAGGCCAGGACACTGATTTGTGTCCCCAGCACTTTCTCCAGAAGGCAAAAAAGAAAATTAAAAATGACTTTTAAGAAGTTAGGCCAATAGAACTGAATACAAACAGGTAAAAGAAACCAAATTTACCTTTGCAGGATGAGGAATACATATCTGGACAATGATACATTTAACAAGGAATTGTAGTTGATCACCAGCTGAATATGAACCAGTGGAATATATTCCTGCTAATTGCCCAAAGAAACTTTAAGCTTTATCAATAGGAATTTAGTTAATGAGATTATTCAAAAGGATATTGATTATTTATACAAAGACTAGAAATAGAAATAGGAATGGAATGCAAGAATAGAATAGAATAGAATAGAATAGAATAGAATAGAATAGAATAGAATAGAAATTCATGTTATTTCTCAACATTTGACATCTTTCTTGTTTTTTTTTTTTGTTTTTTTAACAAAAGGGGAAGCCAGCATTGTATCAGTCTCCATTTTAAAAATTATTTTTCTATTGTATACTTTCCCATGCCTGTTCATTTTTTTCTGTTTTAGTTTTAATATTTCACATTATCAACAAGTTATGTGTGTTTTCTACCTTATATAAAATTGTTTCAAGCTATTGAAGCTTTTTTAAAATGTAATTTGCTATAATGCCAGCTAGAAAGGTTGGGATATTTAAGATTGTTTCAGATTTTTGTTTGTTAATGATCAACACTAACTATATGGCAGCATGCTTACTATAATTTATAATATAATAAAATTGGAAAATTCTTCATAATTTTTACTGAAACCATGTAATTCTTACTTCTCTACCTTAAACCATTCTTGTTTATACTTTAAAAGATTTGCTGTTAATTTGCTTCCATAAATAGATCTGATATTTGGTTGTTTGCCTTTCATGCTTGCATTAATGTACAACAAATTATAAACGGCTTCATTTCTATAAATGTATTTTTAATTTTTCATCTTATGAAGCTATTGTACAGGTAGTCCTCAACTTATGATCACAACTGAGGCCAAAATTTCTGTTGCTAAGTGAGACAGTTGTTAAGTGAATTTTTCCATTTTCCATTTCTTGTCACATTTGTTAAATGAATCATGATGGTTGTTAAGTTGGGAACACGGTTGTAAAGTGAATCTGGATTCCCCATTGATTTTGCTTGTCAGAAAGTCAAAAAAGGTGATCACATGATCCTGGGACGCTGCAACCGTCATAAATATGAGTCAGTTGCGAAGCGTCTGAATTTTGATCACATGTCCATGGGGATCCTGCAATAGTCATAAGTGTGAAGTTGGTCATAAGACACTTTTTTCAGTGCTGTTGTAACTTTGAACAGTCAGTAAATGAACTGTTTTAAGTCAAGGACTACCTACCATATTTTTCGGAGTATAAGACGCACCTTTTTCCTCCCTAAAAGAGGCTGAAAATTTGGGTGTGTCTTATACTTTGAATGTAGCTTTTTTAAAGGTTTTTTTTTCCAGCCCTAACGCGGTGCTAACGATCTTCCGGGCTTCCTATTCCCTCCAAAGAAGGTTTTTTCCAGCCCTAAGTCTTTGCAGGCTTGTTTTCATTCCTACTCCCTCTGAAAAAGCGGTGCTTTTCAGCCCTAATGCGGTGCTAACGATCTTCCTGGCTTGCTGCATTTATTTTTATTCCTACTCCCTCCAAAGCAGTTTTTCCTGCCCTAAGTCTTTGCAGGCTTGTTTTCATTCTTACTCCCTCTGAAAAAGGTTTTTTCAGCCCTTACCAGAGGATAAAATAATGTGCTGAAGCTGAACAGACTAAGGACGCTAGCCAGATGAATACCTGGTAGGTAGATCCCCCCCCCTATTTTCCTCCCCCAAAACTAAGATGCGTCTTATACTCCGGTGCGTCTTATACTCCGAAAAATACGGTATATTAACTATTAAAGCAGGCTATTTTCCAAATCTACATAGTTTCTAATGACAAGTTATTTTCATCCTGACTGCTGCCAACAGTGACAAATACAAGATTTGATGTACAGTAATAATTGCTTTTGAGTATCGTTGTAGATAGATAAAGGTTTTGTATTTGATTGCTGTGTGTTGTGATTTGATTATACATTTGTATAAGCAAATGTAAATCTTGTCAATGTTGGACATGCTCACATGTCCACCACATGTGAAATAAATGTTCTCTAGTAAAACAGCTTCTTGCAAATTGGTTATAATTCTTTCTTAATGTGATTTTAGTTCACTGTGGCTTAAATGATGTCTGACTGTAAGTTTCAAGTCAGCTGCTTAGTCTGTGGCTTTTTCTTCTTCCAATCTTTCTGTCATCTAGAATTTAGTATCTGTAAAAGATAAGCCATAAAATAATTAGGATAAAGTATTTTTTTTGCTAATATGAATTAGCTCTTGTTTATTTGATACTCCTGTCATAGACTGACTAAAAGTCATAGACTGACTAAAATGACATGCAGTTTCCTAATTTAAATTTGTTTACAATAATTCTAACTTAGATTCACAAACATATTCAATTGTGGATATCTGAACTGTGGATTCAAAATGTAAAAATACTGAGCTTACAACATAATCATCTATTAAGATATATGCACCTTCTCAACACTAATTAAGGAAAATCTTAAGTTTATTTTTCAGTAGCTCTAAATTTACCATGTTCTATATAGTAACATGCCTTTTAAAATGTCTTGATAGTTTTGAATATTTGTGTTGAAGTCTTATCTCTATAATTAATATGCGAAAGTTAGTCCCCATATTGTGGTGGGGAGCACAATAATCTACATAATAAATTTAATAAAGTAAGATAAGGAATTAGTCAAACAAAAAACCCTAACATTATTCAACAGAACTTTCAAAATCAGAATACTAAGAATTTATGTCAAGAGTAATGGAAATGTGAAATGTGATTCATGGCTATGTATGGAATTATAATTCAAAATGGTTTCTACATTGAATTAGATTCTGTGTCAGGTTGATTTTGGATATTGAGGCATGCTCTCTTAATAACCTTTCCTGATATTATGTCAGTCCTTTGGTAGAGAGATAGGCATCATACAAATTTTATAAATAAAACAGGTCCCCTGTAGCTCTTGAATAAAAACAAATACATTGATGTGCTTTTTGGCCATAAAACATTATCTACTACTTTTCTGTGGCTTGTAAAATAGCAGGACATATCACTAAACAGCTTATTTCATATACATTAACCATCCTTTTCCACCCTCAGCCGTCCAGTTGGCTGCTAATCTATTGCCTATATTTGATCATGGTGACAGGAAAAGAACAACCAGTCAACTTTTGGAGGATAAAATGTGCATGTGGCTCACTGGCAACTAATATGCAAATAGGTAGCATAGTTTACTTAAGACTAGAAGGCAAGCCTGGGGAAAAAAAATCATGTTGACATGAATCTGAAGGATTCCAATAGTTTTCCCCTTTGTTTGGATGGCTGACTGGAAACCTGGTCAGCCATGCCATATGCAATGAGGAAATAAAGATACTTCCATTTCCTGATTCATTAAGGCTTCAAGAATAACAATATTGGAAGGGATTCTTGGAGGGCTTTTTGTCTAACCCCTGGCTCCGTGACACCACCACACCCCCGGTAGTTTGGAAGAAAAAAAGTAGGAAGACACAATGCGAAAGCATTTTTCTTGCTGTATAAGAAAGATGCATTTAAAAAAAATCATGATCACACTTTAGGAGAAATTAGGAATAATGAAATTTGGCAATATTTTCTTGAGGTGACATTAAACATGTCACATTTAATGTCACCTCAAGAAAACAATTAATCAGTGGAACAGCTTACCTCCAGAAGTTGTGAATGCTCCAACACTAGACATTTTTAAGAAGATGTTGGATAACCATCTGTCTGAAGTAGTGTAGGGTTTCCTGCGTAAGCAGGGGGTTGGACTAGAAGACCTCCAAGGTCCCTTCCAACTCTGTTATTATTATATATATATATATATATATATATATATATATATATATATATATATATATATATATATATATATATATATATATATATATATATATATATATATATATATATATATATATATATACAGTATTTTCTTGAGGTGACATTAAATGTGACATGTTTAATGTCACCTCAAAAAAATATTGCCAAATATTGCCAAATATATATAAAAATAAGGACAGAATAGGATATGAACCTGCATATAAACAGAAATGCTGCAGAATTTTATGAATATATCTCTCCAATCTGCTAAGCACATCTCTTTTACACCATTCTTTTTGTTTGGAGTTCTTGAAAATCAACATGGGACTTACTGACTTTTTTTTTTGCTATATTTATATCTCACACTTATTTTGAGACATCCCATTTCCCTTGTCTTCACAGCTTTGTTGAGCAACTCTGCTTTTAAGCTGCAGTTAAGGTGAACAAATTCTAGAAACGAAGCCATTTCACTCTATTTGCAACAAAATAAACAAAACAATTCTGTGAACCAGATGTTTTGTGGTATCTACATGTTTACCCATAGGAGAAATATTTAAATCATGTAAGAATATAAAGATGATGGTAGGAGAAAAGAATCTTTTGAAATTTTATCAAAGATTCAGAAATCCCAAAAGGAATGTACAATGCATTTTGTAAAGCTGTCTACAGTGTGGTCTCAAATGCCAATTGCTTTTCTATATCTATAAAATATCTGGCATATTTATAAGGAAATGAAGTTATGATTCCTGTTTTGGCCTTCTCACGAAGACTTTTATTGGGAAAGATATTTAACTGGATTAATAGTCCCTGTACATATTATTAGCAAATAGGGAATTAACACCTAAGGTTTATACAGAAGTAGCAAATAATATTCTGGTTCTTGACGGAAAAATTGCAAATACTTGTTTTCACCACAGAAATAGCATTTAAAAAAACCCCTAATTTTCTCAAATTAGGCAACTTTAAGATAAGTTGACAATGTATTTGGGAGTTTATTACAGATAATATTACTAAAATCAATCCTCCCTCCCTCCCTCCCTCCCTCCCTCCCCCCTCCCTCCCCCTCCCCTCTCTTCAGTGGTGGGTTTTAAATTAGTTTGCCACCGGTTCATGTGCGCACTTGCGAACTGGGCTGGTGGGCGGAGCCTGCCGCCGCCGCTACCAGTTCTAAGAACTGGTCTGAACTGGGAGCAACCCACCGCTGCTTCTCTTGGAATTTTATTCTAAAAATCTTTTAATCAGTGTTAAATGTGTCTACCATATCTGATGAGGTCAGAACCAAACATTTCTGGGCTGGAATTTTTTAACTATGAAACATGTTCATTTCTTTAAAACAGGATATGATAGAATTGAAGACATTGAAAGATCACCAATTTATGCTTACATATTAGGTTGCCATATCTGATCTGCAAAATGAAGATGACCATTACACAGAGATATCCCATTGCTGCTAGCTATTGATCATCCTAATTTTGCAGCCCATTTTCAAATACATTGTTCACAAAAGATATTTTTAAAATTAATTATATCTGATCAGAGAAATATGGGTTGAAGGTGGAACAGACATAATTGTGCTACCTGGGTTTTTTTAGAGATAGAGATCATAATTAAGAGCAATAATAGCCCAGATCGTTTCTACGAACTATATTTGTAGCAATGACTATTAATTGGTTCCAGATTTTCTAATGTCTTTATAAGTACTTTGCTTTCTCATATGAAGCAACAATTTTCAACTCTGTGCAGGTCTGGATTCCTCCTTATTTGGAAGATACATGATTGCTTTGGCTAGTATAACTCTGCCTGTGAATATGATTGCATCCCTACACAGAAGCCTTAGGAAATCTCACAAGCAGAATGAGTGACCATTTTCCTTGGTAAGTATTTTTCTTTCACAGTGCTATTATATCTATTATAGTGCTCTGGAAAATAGAAATCTTATTTCCAGATTCATTTGCTGATATTCACAGTGTCAGTGTTCTGACGGATGACACATAGGCAGGTCTCTATTCTATTTGCATCTGGAGTGTATCAGAACCTGCATATACTTCTTAGTTGGTGGGATTTGGGCAAATTGGATTAAAGATCTTAGCATACATATAATAGAATGAGCAGGCTGGGTAAAGCTGAAGTTTGGTTGTACATAATACAATACTCCTCCATTATCAGGGAAGATTGCATGTGCATAGGAACAATAAAAGTAGGTACTGTATATAGGCTTCTCTATCTTACCATTATTACATTACATTAATATAATGTATTATTCATTTATTTAAATTTATTGACCACCCAACTCCAGTGGAGTCTGGAGTTATGTGAAAGCCTTGATTGGCTAAAGCCACAACAGGTAACAAAGATTAATATCTGTGGTCTAATCTATTGATAATTGCAATGTAAAATGAGCAAACGGTAAGGAATAGCAATAGCAATAGCACTTAGACTTATATACTGCTTCATAGTACTTTACAGCCCTCTCTAAGCGGTTTACAGAGTCAGCATATTGCCCCCAACAATCTGGGTCCTCATTTTACCAATCTCGGAAGGAAGGAATCTTGAATCGATGAGACTCAAACTGCGATCTCACAGGAAACAAGAAACATAAGTAGACCAGTGAGTAAATTCCACTTTGTTGTAACTACATTATATGAAGATTCAAAGGTTGCATATATGAAGGTACAAACTTCCCATCCAATCAGGGCAGGTACATCCTAAGTTTCTTTCTCTGACAATTAAGTCACTGGGGGCTCTCCTTGCTCTCCTTGCGAGGATTACGGTATTCCCTAGGCAGCATTTTGTCCCTCATCTCCCAAGGTCATCCACACATTCTCTCTCCCTCTCCTCCCTCTGCCCTGCGCCCTCTCCCCTCCTGATAATAAGCAGTCAAGGTAAAAAACAAACAAACCACCAACTAATCAACATAACCATTTCATGGGCTCCTTCACACTTAATTAACGTATGTAGTAACACAATAAGAGATGCAATCAGGAATGACTAGGTATTGAATGATGATGATGATGTTCATCGTATTAGAAGAGGACCTTGACATCTATCAATTGGGGGGATATCAAGACTTGCACGTGAATTGGAGCCCATCTCCAACTGTCTTGACTCTTGTCCTGCTATTTGGAGCAAGATGGAATCTAGGAAGAGAGAGTGAGGCTGACTATGCGCACCTCTCCGTCACTTTAATCCAGGTATTGAATAAATGTAGATTGAATGCACATTTTGTCTTGGAACATGTTTAGGCTCTGGTTTTGTCACACACAGAAAAAATGAATTAGGATTAAATTATAAAATAAGTATACAAAGAAAGAGTGTATAACTCAAAAAGAAGGGGGAAACTGAAATTCCTAGCTAGATGAAGTTGATAAGACTCTCAAACAGTGAGAGATGAGAACTTTAATGAACAAAATTCAGTCTATAAAGTCTTCATGGATATGGTAGAAGCATCAATGCTTTGTAAGGATAGAAAGGAGTGACATCTTTAATGTTTTTGTTTCCTTTTCTGCATGAAGCATAATATTCCTTACCCCAAGAGGGAATAGTATGATGGATATGAACCTTTTTAATCACTTTTCAAGACCACCTCAAACATCTAAACTTCTTGTCTTGTGAATTTGATAAGTTAATTAAGCACATTATTGAGAAATCCTCAAAACACCCCCAATCAATGTCACTGACTAAGATAAAACCTGTGTACTTCTATTTTTAAGAACATAATGTTGCTCCATGCAGGAATGCATTGCCAGGTATAAAACATTTGGTGTACAAAAAGACTCAAATCAAAATCATACATTATGAATAGAAATTGATCTGATGCCCTTTTAATATTTTATCTTATATATTTTAATATCATTTTTGTGATAAAACATATGCTAGTTCCTCCTTATTCTGTCCCTTGCAAACATTCTTTTCACACATTATTAAAATCATGTGAGGGATGAGTTAGGGCAGAGTAGCTTGCTTTTCTCTTTCTATTGCACTCCATGTGCATCTACAGTATTGTTACTTTCTACATATTAGAGGTCAAACATCTGCAGCAGAGGAAATTCTCACGGGTTTTAGAATTCTTTATGTTCAAAGTTCTAAATAATTCAGAGAAACCACATGAGTTTTGCAGATTTTGTACTACAGAGCTGACAACAAAATGCACAAAGGGCACAGAGTTGGCTCTCCTCTTTGTGGAAGAGGACAAGAAGTAGCTAGAACTTCTCCATAGATATCACTATCTACCTTTCTCCATAGATATCACTATCTACCTTTTAGTAACATGATAGTTATAATAAACTCTTATGTCAATATTATTGATTATTCTAAAAGAATAAATAATGTATAGTTGAACAGTGGTTAAGACACCAAGCTAGAAACAAAGTGTAATTTTTGTAGTTTTTAAATTGTTGTGTCTTTTATATTGGAAAATGGATTGACATGTTGTGAGCCACCCAGAGTCCCCTGGGAGTTGGGCAGCATATAAATCCATTTAAATAAAGAAAATAAATAAATAAATAAATAAATAAATAAATAAATAAATAAATAAATAAATAAATAAATAAATAAATAAATAAATAAAGTATGAATTATAGTCCTGCCTTAGACATGAAAACTGGCTGGATGACTTTGGGCCAATAACTCTCAGCCCAACCACACAGGGTTCTAATTGGGAGGGAAAGAGGAGGAGGAGGAGGAGGAGGAGGAGGAGGAGGAGGAGGAGGAGGAGGAGGAGGAGGAGGGAGTATTACTGGTAGGTATGTTCACCACCTTGAGGTATTTATAAAAATAATAACACTGTGGAAAAAAATCTAAAATCTCCAGAGTTTACAGATCCATTTTCAAAAGCAGAGTACTTGGTTAATGTTTCTGACTCCTCACCAATTTTCTCCCTCAAAGAGAATTTCCAGGAGCCTATTTTACATTATTCCATCAGTTGGCCAGCTTTGAGGAGATCAAAGCTGTTCTGATGTTTTTTTTTTCAGCTCGCCTTCATCATATTCTATATACCAAAGACAAGTTTTTCTTTTTTTAAAAGTACACACCGACATTATTTTACCATGTTTTCCTGTTACCATAAAAGTGTTATATTTTTCATACAAGCAGTTTTCCAGTTCATGCTTTCTGGAATTTGCTTCCATCTACAGATAGATCTATTGCTGATACAACATTTGCTATCCCCTTTATGTATTTAATATCTATATGTTCCACGGCCACAGGTACGTGACCTTTGGGTAGACATACAGAAAACCTCAAAAAGATAGCAAGCAGTATTCCAATATCTCAGGGGTTGCCACAAAGAAGAGGGAGTCAAACTATTCTCCAAAGCACCCGAGGGTAGAACAAGAAGCAATGGGTGGAAACTAATCAAGGGGAGAAGCAACCTAGAACTAAGGAGAAATTTCCTGACAGTTAGAACAATTAATCCGTGGAACAGCTTGCCTCCAGAAGTTGTGAATGTTCCAACACTAGAAGTTTTTAAGAAGATGTTGGATAACCATTTGTCTGAAGTAGTGTAGGGTTTCCTGCCTAAGCAGGGGGTTGGACTAGAAGACCTCCAAGGTCCCTTCCAACTCTGTTGTTGTTGTTGTTGTTGTTGTTGTTGTTATTATTATTATTATTATTAATTCACAAAAAATGTAATACACAGCAAACGAGATTTATATGCTGGATTTCGTATCACTATATCACAAATCGAACACTTCCCAAGTGTCTAGGACTGTGTGATGTATTTTCGTATGATGCGCGCAGATCCAAGTACGGTGGCCTTTTGCAACTGACAGATCGTGATTTTGTCAATGTTTATTGTTTTCAAATGCCGGTTAAGGTCTTTTGGCACAGCACCCAGTGTGCCAATCACTACTGGGACCACCTGTACTGGTTTATGCCAGAGTCGTTGTAATTCGATTTTAAGGTCCTGATATCGGTTAAGTTTTTCTTGTTGTTTTTCATCAATTCGACAGTCACCTGGTATGGCGACATCAATGATCCACACTTTTTTCTTTTCTTTCTTTTCTTTCCACAATCGTGAGGTCTGGCGTATTACGTTCCAAAACCTTGTCAGTCTGAATTCGAAAGTCCCAAAGTATTTTGGCATGTTTGTTTTCAACTACTTTCTCAGGTTTATGATCCCACCTGTTCTTTACCACTGGTAGGTGGTAGTTGTGGCACAGGTTCCAATGAAGCATCTGGGCCACGTAGTTGTGCCTCTGTTTGTAGTCCGTCTGTGTAATTTTCTTGCAGCCGCTGAGGATATGATCAATTGTTTCATTAGCTTCCTTGCAAAGTCTGCATTTTGGGTCATCAGCTGATTTTTCAATCTTGGCTTTGATTGCATTTGTTCTAATTGCTTGCTCTTGGGCTGCAAGAATCAAGCCTTCTGTCTCCTTCTTCAGTGTTCTATTAATGACCCATAACCAGATCTTCTCCTTATCAACTTTTCCTTCAATCTTGTTGAGGAATTGCCCATGCAAGGCTTTATTGCGCCAACTCTCGGCTCTAGTTTGCATTGCAATTTTCCTATACTGATTCTTTGTCTGCTGCACTTTCAGAAGCTTCCGGTTGTTTACTTCAATCAATGCAGGTTCTTTACTTTCTTTGACGTATTCTGCCAATGCATGTTTTTCTTCTTCTACTGTTTGTTTTACTTGTAAAAGTCCTCTGCCACCAGTTTTTCTGGGCAGATATAGTCTGTCGACATGACTACGAGGATGAAGTGAATGGTGAATGGTTATGAGTTTTCTTGTTTTTCTGTCCAAATTGTCCAGTTCAGCCTGTGTCCAGTTTATTATGCCAGCAGTATATCTTATAACAGGTATGGCCCAGTTGTTTATGGCCTTGATGGTGTTGCCTCCATTGAGATTATTATTTTTATTTTTATTTTTATTTTTATTTTTATTTTTATTTTTATTTTTATTTTTATTTTTATTTTTATTTTTATTATTATTATTATTATTATTATTATTATTATTATTATTATTATTATTATTATTATTATTATTATTATTATTATTATTATTGATAGATTGATAGATATAGATAGATGATAGACAGACAGACAGACAGAATGTCTGGGGAATGATTAAATCCATCTGAATTCCCCCCTTGGTATGGCTGATTGTGAATCATTTTTAATTTTTGTATATTTTTAACTGTTGTTTTTAAATTACTGTTTATCATTGTGTTCTCCAAAAACTGATGTACGCCGCCCTGAGTCCCTCGGGAGTAGGGCGGCATAGAATAACAAATAATAAATAAATAAATAAATAAATAAATAATGTAGTTATTACTATAATGTGATAATAATGTAGACAAATAATTTCAAAGACTATGTAACAGGGATTTAAGATGTTATGGTTCATGATATTTTTTAAAAAAGATAAGCCATATTCCCCCCTCTCTCATACACACACATAAACACACACCCACACCCACACCCCATCCACATTCCTCTCAAAAAATTATGATTGAAAGCATTCAAGTATTTCTACAGATAGAAGCTATCAATAAAAAATTACAAAGCTAGTTACAAAAAATGTAGTGACTCCCATATTTTTTAAAAAAAATCTGTAGTGTAGATCTGGAATTTTGGAACTGCTCAGTTTGGAGAAAGATACTTCATAGTACTTGCATGTCACTTTGAACAAATTCTGTCTTTTTCAAGGAGGTTAAATTTAGTTTAGAGTTTATCTAAATGGAATGCACATAGTTGCTTCTTTGAGATTAAAATCCTAAACAGGAGAACAACCTCTTGGATCTCGGCAAGATTTAAGTTCAAATCATTCCATATAGAATTGCCGTGGGTCAGACTATCTGTTACATGTTTATATTTTTCACAATACTGGCACTTACAAGTTGAAGAAAAAAATAATTTTGGAACTCTAATCTGGAACCTACCATATGGCTATATACATTAAGAATTTCACACCAATGACTATTAGAATTTTTCATCCTCTCCACCTAATATTTGACCACTTAATATGTTATCTATGAATAAGATAATCCCTTTCCTGTTGATGATTTACTTACAGTATAAAATTAGCCAATATCACCATACTTTCTGCAAAAACTTGCACAGCATAACTTTTTGGAATGGCCTTCAATTGTGTTGGAATGTTTGTGGCAGTATCATTAAGTTTTTGCCCATCTTTCCTAGCAAATTATCCACCTGGTCTTTCCTTTACATGCTTTCCTTTCTCAAGGGTTTCACTTCTTCTTCTACACACTTTTCCCAGATGTGTGACAAAACACTACAGTTTTAGGACTGATTTCTGAAAAACAAAAACATTCCAGAGCTTGTGATGTCTTAGATCCTCAGGGGGTTTTGTGTACTGATGCCAGATGAGTTCAGAACATCTGTGGGGTCTCTCTTTAAACCATCCAAAAAGACGGGTAACATGAATGCAGCTTGTGTACATAGCACGGCTGGGAAATATGCTTTCTTAACAAGGGAGGAAAGTAATAACAGTTGCAATAACATTGCTCTTAGTTTGTTGGTTTCTTTCAAGAGTTGTAGGAACAAGCTATAAAATTCACATGCTGTTTATCATGTTAAGTGGAAGCAATTGATCCAAAGCTGGATCTGTTACCAGCTTATGATATGAACACAAAACAGGAAACTGCACTCATATTTACTGGGAAAGTGAACCAGTTTAAAGTGCAGAATTAATATTGGCAACAACTTTTTATTTTTCTTGACAATTCTTTGTCTTAATAGCAGGCACATACAATTGAATCCTCTCCAAGTAGGAAATACTTCATATATGAGTTTGGCTAATGCACTGATGGAAGTTATGGTGGGAACTGATTTTGTTTATTTTATTTTTACTTTAGCATTTAAGAAACTGTAAAGATTCCACTGTTGGTGTCAGATTTATAACCAAGTTTCCTATTTTCTAAGAGGCCATGACTCTGAGTTCTACAAAAATGATTTTTGTAGATTGTAGATTTTATGATTGCTGCGTACAAGATCTGCTTGTTAATATCCAGATATTGCATCCTCTTTGCTCTAAATCAGGGATTGGTAACTTTTATTTCCATGGATCTCTTTGAAAGTCTGCTGAAACCTATAGACTCCTTCTCAATATACATAGTGGCAGGTGTAAGACGCAGGCAGGAACAGCATAGACTGAACAGCGCAACTAAGTAGCTGGAATTTTGTACAGAAACATCTGCACAGTATATGGTTTCGATCCTCCCAAGTCCAGATGGGAGATTCCACAAAAGGTATTGGAGAATAAGAGGGCTAAGATCCTGTGCGACTTGCAGACCCAGACTGGAAAGACAAGCAGGGTATTAGCCATCAACCAGATATTGTAGTAGTAGACTATAACCATAAGACAGTGTTGATAGATGTAGTAATGCCAAGTGATAGCAACATCAGAAAAGGTGTATGAGAAGCTGGAAAGTAACAGACCATGAAGGAGGAACTTGAGGGGTTATGGAAAGTAAAAGCAAAGTAGTCCCAAATATGCTTTTTCAAAATGCAACTGGACTTTCTTGTTTTTCTTTGAAGACGTTTTGCTTCAGTGACACTTCACTGTTGAAGACAGGCATAGAAGCTTCTTGGATGAGAGCTGAAACATCTTCAAACATCTTTAGCTATGCACTTTGGGATGAATATCCTTCGAATGGTACAGGAGTATGAATGGATTTCCAGAAAAATTGCAGACTACAGGAACCATTTGCGCTTCAGTTTGAGATGCAGACAACACAGACTCATCCCCAATAGTCTGCCTGTCTTCAACAGTGAAGGGACACAGAGCAGAAAACATCCTGCGGAAAGCACAGCTCCGCAACACAGTCCTTTCAGCAGTTCCAAGAAGGCTCCACACCCATTTGCACTACTCAGGTGACCCTGAAGAAAAGACAAATCCCCAACTGGCCTCAACGACTCTCTAAAAGAATGCAAATGACCAGCTATCTGCAAGGAATATAAATCCTTCCATTCCCTACTGTCCAGTCAGAGCTGAAGAAGCTTCTTACATGAGAATTGAAATATCTTCAAAGAAAAATAAGAAAGTCCAGTTGCCTGTTGAAAAAGCACCTTTGGGACAATCATGACCTGGATGACTGAGAATCTCCATAGACTTTTAAAAGCAAAGTAGTTCAGAGGTAGTAGGAGCATTCAGGACTGTAACTCCTAAGCTTGGAGGGTGGTTCCAACGTATCTCAGAAACAATGTCAAAACTCTCTGTCCAGAAGAGTGCAGTGAGGAACAGCTAAAATGTTGTGCAGAATCCTAAAACTTCCAGGCCTGTGGTAGAGGACCTTAGATTGAGGAAGACTTATAGGGATAATGAAGGATTTTTTTTAAAAAATAAAAATACATAGAGATTGTATTACAAAGAAAACAAATTTCCCTCAAAAATTATTATCAAATCATTAAAAATATTTTTTTTGAGGACATGCTAATTTTAGATAGTGAGATTTATTGATGTTAACAAATATTTTTGGCATCTAGAGGCCACAAATTACTTTTTACTTACCTACAGTACTGAATGAAAACCTAAATTTCAGATACCAGTGAAAATGAAATAGTGATATTTTTTTCTCCATTCAAGTTCATGGACTACCTGAAATCTATCCATGGACTTCCCAGGGGGTGTCTAGACCCCAGGTTAAGACCCCCTTCTAAGTCAAGATGTGAAATCTTTTGGTGATGAATGACACTGTTGCTGGACTGATGATGACAACACAGCTTGCTCCAAATCTTTCTCTTTTTTAAAAAAATATTTAACAAAAAAGGTTCCCCCCTCTTTTGATCACCTTAAGGCTTACAATACGTTTTCTCCACTTTGAACCATAGAAAACCAATTGCTGACTTTCATCCATGAGAGAGGGAAACTATAAAATAGTCTAAATAAATACAACTTATTTCTCACCACTTATAATGGCTGATTGTTTCTTGCTGTGATTTCACAATACTTTCAAGTTGCTAGCTGAATTTGGCACCATTTGTGTATATCACATGCAAGTCACATGAAATATTTAGTGGCAGAAACCAAACATGACATAGCAGAAGCAGCAACAGCTAAGATACTGAGATTCTTAAACAGACTGAAAATATATTTGAGACCGTCTGTTACATTCAGAATTCTAGTGACTTAAATTACATTGAATAATATTGGATATTATTTATTAATAATTGATATAATACATACAAAATTCATTAGATAATCTCCCTGGCCATAAGCTTGATTATTAAAGTTATACATATAAGGGAGAGGTGGGTTCTAATTTACCTCACCACCGGTTCTCTTCCTCCCATACCGCGTGGCCGCGTCGGCGTGCACATGCACAGTACCAAAAACTCAGCTTCTGCGCATGCGCAGAAGCAAAAATTAGCTTCTGCGCATAAGCCAAAAACAAGATGGAGGCACCCACAGACCGGCATCGACAGAACCGGCTCCATGACGTCACCACCGGTTTACTAACGGTTCTAAAGAACCGGTTAAAACCGGTAGGAACCCACCTCTGATATAAGGTATCTTTTTTATTAGAATTTGTAGGTGCCAGGCCATTTGCCAAGACTCCCAATGATATTTGTGCCATCTATTAAATTAATACCTAAACAATTAGAATTAAATAAATGCAGATATCTGTCTTCTTCATAAAATGGCAAAACTTTCAAGAGTTGGCCATCATATGTGATAATGTCAAAATCTTTCACAAAAGTATTTTGGTCCTCTTTGGTTTTTCTTGAAGAACATGCAATATTTTGGAGCTCACAAGATTTGAAATAGGGGCCAAATCTTTGGTCTTTGCTCAAAAGTGGTACCCTAAGCCAAAAAGATTGCCGCTTCTTTATTTATAGAATTTCCTGCCTTTCTTGCCATACTTAGTGCATTCAGTTCCAAAATAGAGATTACACAAATATAGCATCAGTATAATGTAAGTGTAAGAAGCCCCTATTCATCTTAACTAAAGAAAGACAGCTTTCTTTCTCTTTCTTTCTTTCTTTCTTTCTTTCTTTCTTTCTTTCTTTCTTTCTTTCTTTCTTTCTTTCTTTCTTTCTTTCTTTCTTTTTCTTTCTTTCTTTCTTTTTTCTTTCCTTCCTTCCTTCCTTCCTTTCTTTCTCTCTACCTCTCTACCTCCCTCCCTCCCTCCCTCCCTCCTCTCTTTCTTTCTTTCTTTCTTTCTTTCTTTCTTTCTTTCTTTCTTTCTTTCTTTCTTTTTCTTTCTTTCTTTCTTTCCTTCCTTCCTTCCTTTCTTTCTCTCTATCTCTCTCCCTCCCTCCCTCCCTCCCTCTTTCTTTCTTTCTTTCTTTCTTTCTTTCTTTCTTTCTTTCTTTCTTTCTTTCTTTCTTTCTTTCTTTCTTCTTTCTCACACACTTATCTATCCTTCAATCTCATGCATATCAGTAATGGAACTCAGCCTCAGTTTCCCATCAGAGAAAGGAATCTTTCTGAGCCAGGGTTTGAAGGTTGATTTGGAAAGCTATGCTAATTCTTGTGCAATACCTTTTGCAATGACATTCACTTTTCATAAGGAAATAGATGCTACGGCAGCTACTGCAGGAAATTCTTTTTAATTTGGTTAATGCAGAAACAATGCATTAGGATTACAGATTATAATGAGTCTAAGGTTGACTCCATAAACTTTCAAAGTTCACGCTGACTTGAAATCAATCAGTAACTTTACTAATCTTATTTCAGATGAATCAGTGGGATGCTGCAGAAGATATCACGTTCAAATTTGATAGCTCTCCATTAAAAAAAGGAGCCTGTACAGCAACCTAAAAGATATTGCCATTCAAAGTAATCAATACTGGAACAACAGCTTTTTCTATTCCTTTCAAATTATAAGGCTCATTGAGGACACTGATGGATTCCATGGTCTAAATGGCTCTACAGAAAAATACAAAATAATATAAAAAATGAAGGTATCGGAACAAACAACCAAAAAATCCCTTTACTCACTCATCTAGTTTTAGTGGCCTGAAGACAAGAGAGTGAAATTATTAATCCTAAAAATGACAGCTGATAACTGTCTCCTTTGTTTTTTCTCCTTTGTTCATGGGCATTTCTATGATTTTTAAAATCTTTTGAATAAAACAATATTATTTGAAAGTTTAACTCACTCCTTCATTTGGAGGGGGAGGAAGAGGAGGAGGAGGAGGAGGAGGAGGAGGAGGAGGAGGAGGAGGAGGAGGAAGTAAACCTTGATTCTCCAGTAACCCCACATGCCAATCTGCCATTTAGATCTTTACAGTTCAGCATAAGCATCTAAAAATTTCTACATGTATATTCAGGTGAACTCATTAACCATTCCCCTATCATCAGGAACTCTTTCTCATCAGTATTCCTAATCGTGAGAAGTCAATAAAAGCATTTAACCAAGCACAATTATGGAGCCAGTATTGGGGCCACAGTGGTTAAAGGCTCTGAGTTTGTCAGCTGGAAGTTGACAGCCTAGTTTGAGACCCGAGTGCAATGGGGTGAGCCCAATACTTGCCCCAGCTCCTGCCCACATAGCAGTTCAAAAGCATGCAGATGCAAGTAGATAAATAGGTACCACTCCAGTGGGAAGATAACAGTGCTCCGTGTGCCTTGGTGTATAGTTATGCTGGCCACATGACCATGGAAGTGTCTTCAGACAACACTGGCTCCCTCAGCTAAGAAATGGGGATGAGTACTGCCCCTTAAAGTTGGACAGTCCCCAGTACAACAGGGGAAACTTGTTCCCTTTCTCTTTTCTTGAATACACAAAAACCTGAAAAGTTTACCAACATTTTAAGATGTGGCAAGGTATGCATATCCATGTCCCACAACCCAGTTGGATTAAATCAGTATGAACATTTAATTTACATAATTCATATATAGTATTAATTCATATATAGTATTAAAATAGTCAACTACAAAATCTAAAAAGTCCAAACTTCTATGTTATGCATGATGTGTATTAGGTAAAGCCCATGGAAGTCTAAAGAAGTTTTCAACTTATGCAAATACAATTCAGAACTGAACAATCATCACTGAAAGAACATTTGCATTATAGAAAATACTATTTTCCCCCTCCCAGATCAAGATTTCATTCAATTTTCATACAATTTTCATACAATCCTTCATTAAAATTGAAAGACTTTCAGGCATTCCGTAATTAGGAAAAATTAAAACAGGTAAAAGGTTTTGTGTCATTATGAACCCAGTCTTCTTGCTTTGAAAAAGAGTTCAAATATTTTAGTTATTTAATATAGTTTTATACACTTTTGTGCTCTTTTATCTCCAATTTGTGCAATATATTTCATCAGAAAATATAAGCAATAATCCTGTCTGTTTTGTCAAGAGTTTCAAGAAAGCTATTGTAAGGTATTGTTAGTGCCAGAGGAAAATGTAAAAGTTCCTTATTGTATTGTTGTTGAAAGATATAGTAAAACTGCATGACAATCTTGGCTATATCTGTGCCTGCTACTCTCAATATGTATCAGTACCCAACAAAGTGGCATTAGAAGAGTAATTGTATATGAAAGTTTTGGCTATGGGTTTGTCCTTAGGTAAAGGATCTGAGATTCTAACTAGCTCATATTTCTTTCCAAGAGTAAAGGAAAATAAAAATGGCTCATAAAGGTTTAGAATACTATCATAAATCCATATCTCGTATGAGGAGACTAGGATGGAGGAGAAGTTTTAACAATTCATAGTTTTAACAACTCAAGGTAAACCGCTCCAAACTCGATTGCAGAAAATACGACTTCAGCAATAGAGTGTTCAATGCCTGGAACACTCTACCTGACTCCATTGTTACTTCCTCAACCCCCCATAGCTTTAACCTTAAACTGTCTACTATGGACTTCACACCATTCCTAAGAGATCTGTAAGGGGGCATGCATAAGCACACCAGCGTTCCTACCATCCCTGTCCTACTGTCCCAATTTATTTGTACTCATTTCATGTGCTCATGTCCATGTTTATACTTACACCTGTTATCTCGTACATGTTTGAGAAAATAAATAAATAAATAAATAAATAAACAAACAAACAAACAAACAAACAAATAAATAAATAAATAAATAAATAAATAAATAAATAAATAAATAAATAAATAGGATATCTGCAAATAAATAAATGGGAATCTACAGGACAGCCTGAAAATAAAAAAAAATCTGGGCATGTCCATTTCTTTCAGATGTTTGAAGATCTAAGTACAGGTAGTCCTTGACTTAGGACAACAATTGCGCCCAAACTTTCTGTTGTTAAGTTTTTCTCCATTTTATGACCTTTCTTGCCACAGTTGTTAAGTGAATCACTGCAGTTGATTAGTTTGTAACCCAGTTGTTAAGTGAATCTGTCTTTCCTCATTGACTTTGCCTGTCAGAAGGTCGCAAAAGGTGGGACACAGCAAAGGTCATACATATGAACCGGTTGCCAAGCATCTGAATTTTGATCACATGATCATAGGTTATAACTGTGAAAAATGGTCATAAGTCACTTTTTCAGTGTAACTTTGAACAATCACTAAACAAACTGTTGTAAGTTGAAGACTACCTGTATTTTGCTTCTGAGTTAAGCTAACAAGGTATTTTTGAATTTTGACAGGCTTGTTCTGGAACATTCTCTGGATGTAATACAGATAGTCCGCAACTTACAACCACAACTGGGACAGAAGTTCCACTAATAAGCAATGTGGTTGTTAAGTGAGTCATCACGTGACTGCATCTGATTTTTGTGGCTGTTTTTGCTGTGGTCATTAAGCAGATCCTATGGTTTTAAACAAACCTTGCTTCCCCATTGTCTTCGATCATTGGGAGCCACTGGGAAGGTTGCAAATAGCAATTACCTGAGCCCAGGGCCCCAGGATGCTGCAACCATTGTAACAGTATGCCGGTTGCCAAGTGCCCGAATCATGATCACATGACCATAGGGCTGTTGCAATGATAATAAGTACAAGGCCCAGTTGTAAGTCACCTATTTCAATGCCATTGTAACTGTCACGCAGTGACTATATTGCCTGTTACATGTATATGCAGGGAGCTGCATCCCTATCAAATATAATGGTTTATTCCTGAGCACGTGATTAATATGTTCCTAGTACACATGTGTACATTCCTTTCTTTGATCCGTCCTTCTATTTCAGCTTCTGTAGAAGCAAGACGTGTTTTTATAGCTAAGATGTGATTAATGAGAATTTATTGTTTTTGTACTGAAATAAATATTTTCTACTTAGAACTTTAAACTGCGGTTTCTTTTCTAATGTCAGAGTTCCAGGAAAAGATCTATTTCGCCTCTGATGAGAGTTATTCTTATCTGACAGTAACTTTGAACAGTTATTAAGCGGATGGTCATAGGCTGAGGACTACCAGAGCTGCCTTTTAGCTTAGAATTGCCTATGTCTCTATTACCAAAAAGAAATCCCTATTCCTTGCAATGGCTTACCTTGTATCTTTGTTTTTCTCCTCCCCATTGCAACCTTCCTCTTCTCATACACATTCACATTCACATTCACATTCACATTCACATTCACATTCACATTCACATTCACATTCACATTCACATAGACATAGACATAGACATAGACATAGACATAGACCTTTAAAGCCCTACATGACTTAGGACCAGGCTATCTGCGAGACCACCTTCTGCCACACAACTCCCAGTGACCGGTGAGATCCCACAGAGTTGGTCTCCTCCATGTCCCGTCAGCTAAACAATGTCAGCTGGCGGGCCCACAGGGGAGGGCCTTATCTGTGGCTGCCCTGGCTTTCTGGAACCAACTACCTCCGGAGATCCGGACCATCCCCACCCTATTGGCCTTCCGAAAAGCGATCAAGACCTGGCTCTTCCGGCAGGCTGAAGGCCCTTGATCTCATAGCTATAATTGGAGAGATCCGGCCATGAGAGAGTATGCATGAGTTTTTAAATTTGTTTTTTTATCTGTTTTTAAATATATTATCTGTTTTTAAATATATTTTAAAAAAATCAATGGTTTTGTTAGAGTGAGCCCCTCTGATCTGGATTAGACTTTCCCTAAGTCTTTCTGAAGGTAATACTTGAGAAAGCTTTTGTTTTAGAGGTAACGTCCAGATCTATTAAAAATTATATTACTGTTACTATTCGGCAGGTAATACTTCCCGCCATTATAGCAGTAATAGGTAGAAATATATCGGGATCTACTGATGGATCTCTAAATGTATAGCAGTGGTTCTGTAAGGCATTTTTGACTCCTCGATAGTTCACAAAAGGAACAATAACTAATCAGACTTCTCTTGAGTCTGCCCTCTAAATTAGCCTGCTGAAAAGATGAAAGCATAGAGTTCAGAGGTGGTGCATGTGAGAAGACTACAACTTCAGTTCTGAGATTGAAAACAAATTCTTGATCTGATTCATAGTTTTATAGCCCCCCTGAGTCAACATTTTGCAGCTGATTCCAGCTGGCAGACGCTGAGTTTTAAGCCAGCAAGCAGAGCATGGAATTCTACACCATACTTACAAATTAGTCATTGTCTGTTGAACAACCTTAAAGTATGTTTATGTGCAGTAACTAATTATTACCCACTTCTGAAGCGCTGCCTGCTCACATCTGATGGTTAATGGGTGATCCTAAACTTTTCCCCTATATGTTCACTCTCTTATTTCCCACCCCAAAGTGCACCTATTTTTCCCTTCCTTAACAGGCAGCAAAAAAAATTCTTCTTAAATTCATGTTTGGCCATTTGGGGCAGGCCAAAGAATAAAGATGAAATTTCATAATTTATTTATTTATTTATTTTGTTATTCTTATATGCCGCCCAACTCCCGAGGGACTCGGGGCGGCTTACAACAAGGAGAAATACAAGAATAAACAAAGAAATTGCATAAAATTTAAAAACAAGTACAAAAATTTAAAACAATTATTTACAACAGCAACATCCATTCAACACATACATACTTGGGGGGTAGGCTCAGGTGGAATTAAGTTGTCCCCCCCACCTGCAGGAAAAGCCATGTCTTAATGGCTTTACGGAAAGCCAGCAGAGTGGGGATAGTCCGGGTCTCTGGGGGTAGTTGGTTCCAGAGCACGGGGCCAGCCACAGAGAAGGCTCTCCCCCTGGGGCCCGCCAGCCGACATTGTTTGGCCGACGGGACCTGGAGGAGGCCAACTCTGTGGGCCCTAACCGGTCGGAGGGAAGTATGAGGCAGAATGCGGTCCCGAAGATATCCTGGTCCTAAGCCATGAAGGGCTTTAAAGATGGTGATCAATACCTTGAATTGGACCCGGAGACCGATGGGCAGCCAATGCAGCTGGCGGAGTATCGGTGTCACGTGGGTGTACCTTGGCACACCCACCACAGCACGCGCAGCCGCATTTTGCACCAACTGAAGTCTCCGGATACTCTTCAAGGGTAGCCCCATGTAGAGCGCATTGCAGTAGTCCAACCGCGAGGTGACAAGGGCATGAGTGACCGTGAGTAGCGCCTCCTTCTCCAAATATGGCCGCAACTGGTGCACCAGGCGAACCTGTGCAAAGGCCCCCCTAGCCACAGCAGAAAGATGGTGGTCCAATTTTAGCTGTGGATCTAGGAGGACCCCCAAGTTGCGGACCTGGTCTGAGGGGGTCAGTTTCGCACCCTCAAAGACCAAGGAGGGGTAATTGTCATGAACCTTAGGAGGCAATATCCACAGCCACTCAGTCTTATCGGGGTTTAGTCTGAGCCTGTTCCTCCCCATCCAGATCTTAACGTCGTCCAGGCATCGGCACATTACGTCCACTGCCTCCCTGAAGTCAGACGGGGTGGTGATGTACAGCTGGGTGTCGTCAGCGTACTGGTGGAAACACACCCCATGTCTGCGGATGATCTCACCCAACGGTTTCATGTAGATGTTAAACAGGATGGGCGAGAGAACCGACCCCTGGGGCACCCCACATAATAGGGGCCTAGGGGACGATCTCTGCCCACCTGCCAACACCGACTGCATCCGATCGGCGAGATAAGAGGAGAACCACCGTAAAACGGTGCCTCCCACTCCCAACTCGCCAAGCCGATGCAGAAGGATACCATGGTCGATGGTATCGAAAGCCGCTGAGAGGTCAAGTAGCACCAGGATGGAGGAGTTCCCCCCATCCCGGGCCCGCCAGAGATCATCCATCAGGGCGACCAAGGCAGTTTCGGTACTGTAGCCGCGCCTGAAACCCGACTGATAAGGATCTAGATGGTCTGTTTCATCCAGGAGCTGCAGAAGCTGAGTCACCACCACCTTCTCCACAACTTTCCCTAAAAAAGGTAAGTTGGAGACTGGACGATAGTTCTTCAAATCAGCTGGATCCAGGGAAGGCTTCTTCAGGAGGGGTCGCACCACCGCAGTTTTTAACGACTGCGGTACGGATCCCTCCCTCAAAGAAGCGGTGATCACCGCCCGGATCCAGCTGCATGCCACCGCCCTGCTGGCCGAGACCAGCCAGGAGGGGCACGGGTCCAATAAACAGGTGGAGGTCCCCATCGCTCCCATAGCCCTGTCCACATCCTCGGGAGAAACAGGCCCAAACTCCTCCCACAAAGATGGATTAAGACTGGCCCCTGTCAACTCTATGGACTCTGCCCTGCCAGAGTCCAAGTCCAACCGAATCTGAGCGACTTTATCCGACAGAAACTCAGCAAATTCCTCAGCTCTGCCTTGCAAGTGTTCCTCGCTCCCCCCTTTTCCAAGGAGGGAGCGAGTCACCCTAAACAAGGCGGCTGGACGAGAATCTGCGGACGCAATAAGAGCGGAAAGATAGGATCGTCTTGCCGCCCCCATCACCACTAAATAAGATCTGATGTAAATTCTTAATAGTGTTCGGTCAGACTCGGCCTTCTTGGTCCTCCAGCAGTGCTCCAGACGTCTCTTCTGGCGTTTCATCTCCCGGAGCTCCTCGGTAAACCAGGGAGCTTTCCGGGATCCACTGCCACGGAGAGGTCGCTTAGGCGCAATTCGGTCTAGAGCCCCTGATGCTGCGGTGTTCCAAGCAGCCACCAGGGAGTCAGCCGAATTGTGTACCAGGGTTTCAGGTATTTCCCCAAGTTCCCTCTGGAATCCTTCCGGCTCCATTAGGCGCCTGGGGCGGAACCACCTAGTCGGTCCCGCCTCCCTGCGGGGGAGGAGTGGGGTCGTGAAATCCAGCCTCAGTAGGAAATGATCTGACCATGACAGAGGGGTGATGACTATGTCCCTTATCTTCAGATCATCTCTCCACTGCCCCGAGAGATATACTAGGTCAAGCGTGTGACCACCCTCATGAGTCGGACCCTGGATTACTTGGGTTAGGTCCATGGTTGTCATGGAATCCATGAACTCCTGAGCTATCCCAGAGGTTTCACCAGCAGATGGCAAGTTGAAGTCCCCCAGCACCATAAGCCTGGGGAACTCAACCGCCAAGCCGGCTACTGCCTCGAGCAGCTCAGGCAGGGCCTTACTTACGCAGCTGGGAGGCAGGTACGTTAAGAAAAGGCCCACCTGAACCCCTAAGTCCAACTTCATAAGGAGCGTCTCACACCCAACAATCTCCGGGGCAGGGATCCTACGAGGATGCAGATTTCCACGCGTTATAATTGCCACTCCTCCCCCCCTTCCCTGGGGTCGAGAATGGTACTGCACCGAGAAACCGGCTGGGCATATCTCAGAGAGGGCTACTCCCCCCTCTTGCCCTAGCCAGGTCTCGGTAACACATACCAGGTCTGCCCCCTCCTCTGTGATTAAATCACGTATCAGGGGGGCTTTGTTGATAATTGACCTGGCGTTAAGCCAGGTATAATAATGTTACTATTAGAAAAGGCGGGAATTTGGGATGTTTAATTATAATTAGAAATGAATGGCTTTGAGAATGCTGTGATAATGCAGGCGTTTGGGGCAAGCAGAAAAAGCATGATAATATTTTAGAGTTTTTCAAAACAAAAACAAAAACAATTGGAACAAGGAAAGCTATCAAGGTTGACTACTGATACATGCTGTTTAGCTTTGTTTAAACTAATCAAGCTGGTTTTCATGTTTGGCAGCGCAAACCAGCTTGATTAGTTTTTGAGAACAGGATTTCCCAATCCTTTGTAGAGATACCAGTGACTGAACATGATAACTTTTTCATGTTCTGTTCCTCATGGTGTAGTCTGTATGAGATTTTCAAGAGATATATAGTAGTTATATATATATATATATATATATATATATATATATATATATATATATATATATATATATATATATATATATATATATATATATATATATATATATATATATATATATATATATATATATATATATATATATATATATATATAAGCCTATTTATATTAAATTTAGGAATTTAGTATTTAGGAATTGGTTTTTCTGCTGAATCCCTCTGTAGATGTTACATCTCAATACTAAATCTTATTCTGGATCGACATGCTCTGCAAAATAAAATATTAATCATCTAAAGAAAGGAATGCAGTGGAGAGATCAAAGTCAGCTTTGAGAAAACCTCCATTGTCTTCAACTGTGCCCTTATAGTACAATTTCCATAGGAGGCATTGTTGTTGTTATTGTCCATCAAGTCAGCACTGACTCCTGGTGACTATAGGGACAAGTTCCTGCGGTTCTCTTGAAAACATATTTTTGGAAGTGATTTTGCTGATATGTTTTTCATATGCATGAGAGAGAGAGAGAGAACGACTGGCCCAAAGTCACCCAGCTGGTTTATTTGCCAATATTATTGTGCAATAAGAGGGTTAACAAAAGTGGCTTTGATAAATACTTTTTTCCAGCATTATCAGAGAAACTATAAATGAATACAATTAATGCAACAGGGTGAAGCAGTTGGAGCAAGACTGAGAAAGTGAAATGGCATCCCGTTCAAAGAGATAAAATTAAACTGCTTGATTTCCCTCTCCCCCAAACATGCTTAATTATGGCTTCCCTTTCTGTTTGCTACTAAGGAGTAGATTCATACAGTGAACCCAGGTTGATCAATGAATTTTAAATGCAACCCTTCTGAGTAAGCAGTAACACACATTACATGCTTTTTGCTGAGACCGTAAACAAAAATCATGTCAGTTTCTAGTTAGACGTATATAAATTATTCACTGGGAAGTTGATGATTAAACAAACAGGAAGACATCACCTGATGGCACTAGAGAACTATTGGCAAGATGTCATCTTTCTTTCCCCAAAGCTCAAAATGTGTTATTATTAATCTGACATTTGTCGTTAATTACTTAGTCAAAGAAAAATAATTGGTTTCACACTTATAGATAAAATGCAACATGTGTAGAGGTTTGCAATTTTTTGCTTCTATCTCTCAAGGCATCAGCTCATCTAAATTTCCATTCCTATTTAGCAACCCCAGATACTTTGGTGGATAATATAGAGCTGCTTGCTGAAGTTATTTATGTTGCCCCTATGCCAAGATGCCCAATTGCCTTACAATATTTATGATGTTGATCTTTGAGGCATCTCTATGAGTTAAGGGAATTTTTAACTGCCTTATTACAGATGGCAAAGAGAAAAGGTTATAAAATAGATTTTCAAAAATCCAGCTGAAACACAAACATTAATCCCAGGATGTAGAAACCAGCCAGGTGATTCATAGGCTATAAAGGCATAAGTCCTTCCCCTACCAGTAATAGATTTTAATCCCTGCTAATCCAATTTTGCATTTTTCTGATGATTCATTTGTTTGGGACTTCAACTGTGTTTGAGAGGTCACCTCTTCAGTATGCCTTATAAGTATCTACCTTTGTAAATTCTAAAGCAGTGGTGGGTTCCTACCGGTGCTGTGCGGGACGCCGCACCGGTAGGAGCCCGGCGATGATGTCATTTTAAGGCACCTTTTTCCAGCTTCTCTGCATCCTGAGCTGTCAGGAAAAAGCCCCCCCACCCGCCCTAGTTTTAATACCACCCTTTATTCTTCTTCCAAAGCAGAGCTGAGAAGCTCCTCAGCTGTGTTTTGGCTTGTAATGTCGTCCTAAGCATGCGCGGAAGTGAAATCGCCCAATAGAACGCGAGTTCTATTGGGCGCATGCTCGTGATGCGCACCGGTAGCAAAAATAACCGGAACCCTCCACTGTTTTAAAGGGTTGTATTTTATTGCTAAACATGTTGCACTATGTGTATTTTCTGACTCTCTTGCCATTACTTGCAGTGGAATTGACAATTACAGCTGCCATGAGGTAAGGATGATAAGCTGTGAATGGAACTACCATAGTTGTTTTCATAGGATGAGCCAGGCCTCTGGTTGTTTGGTCATTCAAAATATGAGGCAATATTTTTTAGGCTACACTGATGTATTTCTTTCTTTTCCTACTGAAGACTTGTACAAATGTATATTTGATGTCTGCAAATGGCAGACCACATCATGACAGCTATCTGCATATCATTCCTATACCTATTTGGGAATACTACCTTCAAAAGAGTTTTGAAATGTTATATGACACCATCTGAACATGGGGGAGAAAAAAAACATGTGTATTTTATAAGGAAGTCACCAAAGCTTCAGTGCTACTTTACCGCTTTTTTCAAAGACAAAATTTCAATGTTAAGGAACAGCTTTGATTTAGAATTACAGTCACTGTGACTTTTGCTCTAAATATTTTATTAAGCTCCATCAAGGAATATATAAAAATCTGAAAAGCTGCCCGATGAAGAACCTATACAACCTATTAGAATTAATACTATCACATCCCTCCAGCATGAAATTATACATAGTTGTGCTAATCCAGCCTTTTGAATGTCTCAGTTTCTTGCTCTCACAGACCACTGCTAGGCTAATACGGTTATTAGGGCAGAGAGGCTGTGCATATCCTCACATTGCAAATAATGTACGTTTGTACATTCACACAACACATAAAGCAGAATCTGCACAAAGTAAGAAAATACACTAAAAAGTTTTCCTTCAACTAAAGATTATGCACAAAATTCAGCAACAGAGTGACTGCTGGAAATGCACACAACCTATAAGTACCGGTAGGTGAGTGAAAAGTCATATCTCCAAGATATTTATATGTGACTTTTAGTTAAGGGGAAAAAAATCACTGGCCTCATTCTGTAATAAACAAAAACACAGGATACATCACATAAGATGTTCCTTATCATCTTAGTGACCTGGTTAGACAATTCACTGTTGGATCATTAAGGTTTGCAGCATTAACTATACAATTTTTTTCTCCATCTATATAACATAGAACTTTGAAGCCTAATTTAAGCCGAGCAAAGGCTTTCCTGAGCTACATACTGTGTATATATATATAGACAGACAGACAGACAAACTTACACACAACACACATACAGAAAAGGCTGTACTATACCTGAAAGAGAAATAAAAATTTGTTTGGACTTGGTTGTTTGCATGCATGTACTTCATTACCTGACTAGGTAACATCATCAGTATTAAGTTTGGAGTTTGTTCTGTGTTTATATACAGTAGATATTGGAGGTGGATTTCTCCTTGGTAGTTCCTTGATTAGGGTACTGTTTTCTGCTAACAGTTTGTCTGATGTTAATTCCTGTTTATCTGGTTATAGGCTGATGGACAGGATGTGTTCTGGTCTTTTTGTTTTCTTCTTAGCTTTTTTTATTGTCTCTATTGAATGGTGTGTAAATGTGGTTTATCTCCATATGTCTATGTCTATTGATGGCTAATTTGTCTGAATGCCAAGTTTCCAGGAATTCTTATAGTTTCAGAAAACTATGTCACCACCAAAACTGGCAAGGCAAGCTATTGTATCCAAAAAAGGTACAAGCCCACATTCACTAGCCCAAATGATATTACCTAGTTGGGTAATGAAGATCGACAAGTTCAGAGCACCAAAGCCTCTGTAGATCAACCATGAGCTACAAATATTATCTTCTATCATTAGTCAACTAAAATTTATCATGCATGTTTGAATTACATCATTTTGGTTTAATGATGAGTATGAAATTACTGTTTGGTTATTATGTGCATTTAGTATTTCATGTAATGTTAATAGTTCCTGTTTGCATTCACACAAGGCTGCCAAGTTAGTGAAAAGCTTTCTAATATGAATTATGATTATTAACATTCTATAGTAGCTTATTTTACCTCAGATTATCTTCCAATCACATGCTGTCTATTTGCCAATTTTTGGAAAAATAAGTGCCATCAATCTATTTAGGGTTTCAGCATAAACTTCCCTTTTGGATTCACACCTAATTGACATCCTGATTACTTCTAGTAAGATGATAGAACATTTTAAAGAAACCCTTCATCTCCTACTGCTGTTACCACTCTTTCATAAATCACATAATGGTGAGATATTTAACCTGGTCACAAATTTTATCTTGTATAGAACAACAATCAATTCAATTTTAGCTCCTTGGGATTCTTGCTGAAAATAGAGAGAACCTGGATCCATCATGTAATAGTACTAATACTGCAGTTGCCTTTGGTGCTTTTGCTGTCAGGGTGAGCCAGGGTCATTGTGCCTCTTACATTTTCTTTACATTATAATTGAACTCGGACTTGGTCAGGAGTATAATGAGACAACTGAGTGTGGAGTAGCCACTTGCATGTGGCAATTTATTGGCCATAACTTCAGGTGGGAAGGGAGGGAAGGGAACTCTATTGTATTGTCAGGACTGCAGCTATATTAAATCCAGCCTGTTTTGGGAACCATTTGGTATACTGGTTAAAGATTAGAAACTTGGAGATAAGATTTCTACTCCTGCCTTAGACACAAAGCCAGCAGAATATCTTGGGACCAGTTCCTCTCTCCAAGTCCTAGGAAGCCGGCAATGGCAAGCCGCTTCTGAAAATGTTGCCAAGGAAATTACATGGACTTGTCCAGGCAGTCACTGACCAAAAAGGCTTGTTATAGTCTCCATTGCTAATGCACCTGCTTTTATTTTCTTTCTCACTCTCTTTTTATGGGCATCATCCCTCATAATACATGCAGAAAACCTAGGTTTAATTTCCAACTTTTGGCAATCAAGACTAAGAAAACCTTTTCCTGAGCACATGAGAAACCATTGCCAGTTAGGATAAATGGTGCAAAGCTATATATTTAGGATCAATGCCAATGTGTCATTTTGTTCTTTCACTCTTCATATATATGGAATGTTTATTAATGTTGCCCAAGGGTACAATTGTTTTGGGAAGCAGTTTAGCAATATGTGTCAGTGATTCAACCGTCTGTCTACAAAGTTCGGGAAACCCCATGCGCTAGAAAGCATTGCTGAGCTATGCCACACCTCACATCGGCGAGTTGGTATCTGCTCTGATTAAATTATTCCTTTTGTTTGCTTTCATTAAACTGTTGTGCAGAATTTAGTAGAAGAAACCCCCGTGTTTCCTTGCCATGATAAACTTATTCCCCCTGTGTAGGCTGTCCTTTTAATTTATTCATCCGTCCTCTTATGTTAAGAATAAGAAAAAAAAACACCTCCAAATCTTTATAAATGAGAAAAATAAAGTAGAAGTGGCCTTTAGTGTTCCAGAGAAAAAGTTAAACATGCTATCTCCGAGTGAATTTTTTTATACGGAGTTCCTCCTTTTTGACATTTCAACTGCATCATCTTTTTGAATGTGTTTAAATAGGACAAAAAGTCAACAATATCTGATGATCACATCAATTCACTTCTGACATTGTGCTTCAATTACATATACAATGCTTGCAAGGAACAATGGGATTATACAGTGACCCTATCACCTATTCGGGTAAAGTGTTTAGCTATACTTAAATGGAGGTACATGAAAGCTACTTTCTACCATGCTATTGAGTAAAAATCGCCAGGGACTAGAAGACAGTTAAAGCCTGCACATTAGGAATAGGGTCCATGTTCGTGTTCTCCCAGCTCCTTCACACATTTAGATAATCTATCCAAGAATAATATTTATACATGCAAGATTTTATTGTTTTTATAGCTTTGCAATGGTAAGCTTCCCAGTCATTGAAATTGAATAAATAAATAAAATATAAATAAATAAACACAATTCTCTAATATAATTCAATATCTTAATATCTTAATATAGGGTTTCCTGCCTAAGCAGGGGGTTGGACTAGAAGACCTTCAAGGTCCCTTCCAACTCTGTTTATTCTATTCTATTCTATTCTATTCTATTCTATTCTATTCTATTCTATTCTATTCTATTCTATTCTATTCTATTCTATTCTACTCTACTCTACTCTACTCTACTCTACTCTACTCTACTCTACTCTACTCTACTCTATGCTTTCAGGATAGGGTGATCCTTTGCACAGATAACATACTTTGTAGATATAACATTCCTTATCTGTGATGAGTTATCAGTAAAAAGTATAAGGAATGCTTTGTTGGCTCACATTAAATGTTTTGATTTCCCATAGAAGTCAGCCAGATGCCACCACAGGAAATTCTTAAGCAGGATATTAATACAATGCTCCCACCCCCTTTTGTTATTGCTTTCTTGTAATTGGTATTCTATGGCATGCTGCCCATTCAAAACTCTGACAAGCTGCTTTTTGGATGCAAATTTTAGATTTGATGTTTTGCTGGAACATCTTTTAGCTGCCACATGAACTTACAATGAATCTTGAACTAGTGATTAAAATGCTATTGGTGTTAGATTGCTGTGACACATGTTTGGCCAAAGGAGTAGAAAAATATGATTGGAAATGAAACAGACTGTAGGGAAATATATATTTCTGATAGGGGGAATCCTAAACCAAGAATTATTTTAAAATGAACCGGATGGAAATCAAGGAAGAATTTGCATTCATGTCTAATGAACACAAGCCTTTTATAACAATTAACAGAACAGTTCAAGGGATGGGTGTTGATTTGTTGGATTTTCCAAATACATGGTGGGTTTGACTGGGGAAATTCAACCTGTATGGACAACGGTGGGACACCAGTCATACATGGTTCATGACTCTTTGCAAAAAAAATGCTTGTACTAAATTTGTAGTTGAAATTCTGGAATTTATTAGTAAGTAAGAGCCAGAATCCGAGTTACATGAATAGAACTGCATTGTTGGCCCTTTTATGAGTCATGGTGAAGACTCCAGCTCTGGCAACAAATCAGAGCTGTTCGCTGTCCCTCCTTTCTACCCTGGTGTTTCAGTCTGGCTATATCCTTAGCAGTTTCTGCTAAGTTACAGGTGTTACTATTTAGCCTTCTGAAATAAAAAAAATAGCCTATCCTAGAAATAATAGCAGTCTTCATTTTTTAAAGCATGCCTTATCTGAGACTGAGTTAAACAGATAAATGTACCTAGGATGAATGATGGATGCTAGTAATAAATAGAGATAACAAATAACCATGCATGTGTGTGTGTGCACCTGTGTGTGTGTATTTTTCTTTAAACAGTGTTTGCTTTTATGCCAACATTGATGGGGTACCTCTTGAAACTTTTAGGATATCAATATCTTGCTCTGACAAAATAAGCCATTATACAGTGACCTCAGCGACCCATCTGCATTACATCAACCTTAAATGTAACTTTCAGATGTATATACTGTATGCAGCTGCAGTGAAATAATGCCTACTGTAGAGGAAAGTAGTGGAATATAGGATTGCTCTGGTGCTATCAGGAGTAGGGGAAGGAGGGAATAACAGAGATGACTTTGAGAACACCTAGGATCATGGCATTCTTTTTTTTCCTAAGGGTTGTTTCAAAAATTCAGAGCCCAAATCCAAACATGAGGTACAGTATAAGCGATAGTAGTTTCTGTTTATTGCTCATTTTACCATGGATTGCGGGGTGGTGGTGGTGAAAGTAACAATCTACTATTGTGACACAAAGTGCACTCCTTTTGCCACCATGGCTTAGAACCAGGTTACCCCTGGGACCGCATCCTACCTCATACCTCCCTTCGACCGGTTAGGTCCCACAGAGTTGGTCGGCTGGCGGGGCCTAGGGGGGAGAGCCTTCTCTGTGGGGGCTCCCATTCTCTGGAACCAACTCCCCCCAGAGATCCGAATTATCCCCACCTTGCTGGCCTTCCGAAAAGCCATTAAGACATGGTTCTTCCTGCAGGCGGGTGATTTGAGACCATTAATTCCTTAGGTCTCCCCCATGTATGTATGGTTGGTTTGTTTTTAAAAAATTTTAAACTGTTATTAATTTTACTAATATTGTTTTTATTGTTGTTCTTAACATGTTGTACACCGCCCTGAGTCCCCAGGGAGTAGGGGGGCATATAAGGACAATAAAATAAATAAAATAAATAAATAAATAAATAGTGCAACACCATTTTTTTGCCATTTTGAAGAAAACCTTTAGTCCTACAGATGATTTTACTTCTATCACATCAACTGTTGTCACCTTTACTCAAAAAGAAATACTGATGCAATTAGTCCATTTATTTTTACAATGGTGGGTGGCTTTATTTCTAGAGTGCCATTTCCACTCTTCACAGTCATATCTTGGCAATAAGCCTCAAGTACGCCCCCACGTTGCATGCAGTGCATTGACTGTGAAACTTCCTGTTCTGCTAATGGGGCCAAACTCAATCAGACTGCAGCCATACTGTGAGTTTCTCCATCACCATCCGAGTCCCTGGATGCTGCATAAAGCTATAAGACCAACAGAGGACTTTATACTTACAGTAAGATGAAAAGCAAACATATGTGCTTACTTAAATGAGTGTATGTTATTCATGTCACTCTCTTTCATTATCTACATCTTCAACCACCAGCTCTCTCTTCTTTACTCTGGATTCTTATTTTCTTGTCTATAAAGCTCTATTCTTATGTAATATAATAACTTTGTATTTATATTGTGCCATTTATCCTACACTGCTGAAATACTTTTCCGGGATGTTGACAATATTTTAAGACTGATGTTGCTTGAAAGGGAAACACAATGGCAACATTGTGTTTGGGGTGTGTGTGCTGAGTGATAAAAATACAACTCCATCTTTTTTTCACACTGTAGTGTTCAAAGAAGGTCATTCTTTCAAACTTTGGATGACAACATTATTACAGAAAGTACAATTTTACTCTACTGTATATAATTTTACTCTATGTAAAATGTAATTACACTGCTGTGAAAAGACATGGCATTCAGTGGGAACACTTTTGTAAGCAAGAGGTGAAGAATGTGGGTAATGCAAATGTTCAATGCAGTTTGTGGCACAACAATCCTTTGAATGTTTATTCAGACATCACTCCTGCTATGTTCACTGGAGCTGAAGATGAATATGCATATCGTTTTAGCCACAATATAGAATTACACAGTTGTTTTTGGTTTGGCTGGTTTGTTTTAACACAGCAATAAATCCCCCAACTCTATTCCACATGTAATAAACATCCCCAAGCTAATGAACAAGATGTCATAAATTGTTCATGCATTAATACTTATGTCAGGAGAAGACAGAAAACACTATTCTATACTGGAATAATTTGGGATGAATTTAGACTGGGCTGGGAATGAGTGATGTCCTTTGAAAATAATTAATGCGGTGTCTTCATGTCAGGGTTATCAGGATGGACTGATAGGTTGCTAAAATGTTAATGTCATTAATGCATGATTGGGAATTATTTAATTAACTTTTATTTCAATGAAAAGTAAAATAAATGCAATCCATGTTGATTTTGATCAGAAAAACATGTATGGCTGCTCCATAGAGAGAGGGAAAACGACAACACCATTAGCCAGAAGTAGCTTTGTCTGAAACATTTGGAAAAGCTAGAAGTTGAAATGATTTTTGTCATTTTTTACTCTAAGCCTTAAAAGACTTAGTTAAATATAAAAAGTACTTCAAAGTTTTTTTTCTTTAAAAAACAACCAGCCCAAAACATCAGAGTAAATCTGAGATTTAGGTTCATTAAAAGAAGTTTTAGGAAGATTAAAAGCTTCCTTTAAAAAAGTCTGTCTGAATCATTATCTCTTTTCCCACATGGTTCTTTGCAGCGGTGAAATCTACTTACCTTCCCTACCGGTTCGGAAGCGCGCGCTCTGCTCACGCACCACTGTCACGCACGCGCACCACCGTTGCGTGTGCTTTTTCACTCTCTGCACATGAGCAGAAGGCTTTGCGCATGCGCAGAGGGTTAAAAAAAAGAAAATGGCAATGTCTGGTAGGTGGGCAGAGCCTCACGCTGCCGCCGCTACCGAACCACGGGCCGCGGCCGCTACTGGTACGCCCGTACTGGGCCGAACTGGTAGCATTTTACCCCTGGTTCTTTGCCTTCTTTCCTGTATCAGGTTTGCCTTTTATGAAGTATCTCCAAAATTCTATGGTGACTTCATCAGTTTCTTCAAGGGCTTCAAGGATTGCATACTTTGGCTTGGACCTTCTATCACATGAGCTTTTGCAATCATTGTGTTAGCCATTTGCAGCTCTGCTTCTGAAATTAGGTGAGACATGGCAACCATCTCAGTTGAATTTATTTACTAAGCAGAGAAGCTGATCTGGCACCAAGATATTGAGCATCAAGCATGGACATTTTTGTTCAATCAACAGTAAAATTATTTAATTATTGGATCAAAACACAACAAACAACTAAATATTTAGGCTGATTTCTCTTTATCACTTTGTGTTAATTGTGTGACTTTATTTTACATTTCAACAGTGGGTTTTTTTCCATATCACCTTGATTATTACATTGAGATGCAGGCCTAAAATATTTTCAAGAAAATAAAACAAGATAGTCTCAAATTAGAAGTGAATCTAGCAATACTTATAGAAAATACCTGGCTATTTAATAAAGGATAAAAACTGCTTTATCTGAGGACCGAACTAGCTGAGGGCTCTTATTCTCTCTCTTAATGTCATTTTTCTCAAATGAAATTGTGCTGCTTGAGAAGCTATTTTTTTTTGTCCTTTTCAAAAGCATAGTTAGCAGGGGCAATTTCAAGTAAGAAAAAGCCACAGGGAAAAAAAACCTTGCATCGGTGCCGTGATCTTAGCAAAAACTAAGATCTCCATTAATTTTCTTTTTAAAACATAGCATGGGAGATTCTATTAACGTCTTGTTGAATTTGTATGCCTGTTTACAAAGTACATACACATTCATAAAGTGTACTAATAAAGGAGAATATTTATAGCTCAGGGTTGACATGAGGGGTTCTTGGTGCTCTCTGAGCTTGCTTGTTTTCCTGCAGATATTTCATTACCCAAACTATTTAGTTTGGGTAATGAAACGCCTGTAAGAAACAAAGAAAGCCCAGAGAGCACCAAGAACCCCTCATGTTCATAAAGTGTGAATTATTCCTTTATGTAGAATTTGTAAGTAATAGGAAACTATTCAGAACCTTTGAAATAAAACTATTTTAAGGAGGTAATCATGTGATCTGCATGCTGCACTGTATGCAAGCATGAAAATGTGGGCACTTTTGTGGCAAATTTTGGAAGGGTTGTGACTCAAATTATGATGGAATTATAGAATTGTGCATCTTACTATTGATGCTTCCAATGTCTACTTGCAGTCTTACAAACTTGATTAATAAACAAATATATACGGTAGAAAAGCAAAACTGAAAATTCCTTTATATCAGGGGTGTCAAACTGGTGGCCCGCAGCCACCATGTGTCATGCGCAGGCCACGCCTACCCCCAGTTCCGCAAAGGCAAAAACGTTGTGATATGTAATGTGACATCACGTGATGTGATCAAGTTTGACACCAATGCTTTATATGTATCAGTAGCAACAGGGTTGTGTTCTTACAGTAAAAAATGGGAGATATGAAATGCTGTTTCTCAGAAGTCACCTGGAATTGCACATCCAAACTCTTCCCTGGCCTGTGGTTTAATAATTATTATTTCTGATAACCATCACAGAACTTTTGCTTATTAATATGGATTGATGAGATGTTAGAGACAGGATTATAGAGAAGGGGTGTTGGTCTTACCTGATACGCTCCTTCTCGTTGGGTGGAGATAGCATGCAGGAATGGGTTGACCTTGTCTGCTAGCTGATTGGACTGAGTCTGTCAGAGCTGTGAGGACACGCCTCCATTACCAATGGTACACAGCTTTTGATGAAGGCGGAGTGACAGACTGATGTGTCTCCTCATTAATGGTGTCCACCTCTGGACTCAGGACCAGACAATCTCCAGGGTAGGACTGGATGCTATCTCCACCCAATGAGAAGGAGAGTATCAGGTAAGACCAACGCCCCTTCTCCATTGTGGTGAAGAAAGAATTCAGGAATGGGACATACCAAAGCTGGCTTGATCTATGGGTGGGCCACAGTCTGGTCCGAGGCCCCATGATCAGAGTGAACCTTCTGGAGGACTCGCCTGCCAAAGGCTGCTTCAGCCAAAGCAAAGGCATCCAGTTTATAATGTCTCATGAAAGGGGATGGAGAGGACCAAGTAGCTCATTAGAGGCCTGCGTCGCCCATGTTATGGCCACACTCCTGGTGGAATGGGTTGTTACCCGAGGCAGTGAAATGGCCTGGAGTTCATAGCCCTTGGCGATGCACGCCCAAATCCACCGCCCCACAGTCAATGGGGTGACTTTGCTGCCTAGGGTAGAAGGCTGAAAGGACACAAAGAGGGACTCTGTCTTCCTGAAGGAGGAAGTCCTCTTAAGTTTGGTTGTGTTTTAAGAGATAGTGATAAATTGTTAGTGTTGGTTATTTATTTATTTAAAACATTTATATAGCCACTCATCTATTTTATAATAAATTCTGGCAGCTCCCAATCAAAACTACACTTGCTGAAGATAAAGGGAAAGTTTTCGTTCTGCATTTCTATTTTTTTCTTTTAATGTATTTCTCTTCCGTGTAATTGTATTAGTTTTATTTGTATAAGATTTAATAAAATTATTGGGGAAAAAACATAGAGAGAAAACAACTGAATGTAGCATAGTTCCTTTTCCCCTAATGCTCTAGAGCCATGATGGCGAACCTATGGCATGGGTGCCACAAGTGGCACACGGAGCCATATTGATGGGCACGCGAGCTCAGGTTTGGCGCGCATGTGCGTGCCGGCCAGCTGATTTTTGGGCCTTCTGGGCCCACTGGGAGTAGGGAAACAGGCTGTTTTCAGCCTCTGGAAGGGGTGGGGAAGGCCCGTTTTTTGCTCTGCCCAAGCTCCAGAGCCTTTCTAGGAGCCTGGGGAAGGCAAAAACGGCCTTCTTCCCCCCCAAAGAGGCCCTCCGGAGGCCAGAAACAGGCGTGCCATCGTGTGCCGGGAGCGGGGTGGGTGGGTCACGCATGCATATGCGGGGGAGGCACATGGAGTTATGGGTGTGGGCACGCACATGCACGACCCCCCTCATGCTTCCCCCTTTTGGCATGCGAAACAAAAAAGGTTCACCATTACTGCTCTAGAGAATAGAGGAAAGTTGGAACAGATGTTACCTATGTACTATTTTGTTACCTGGAAAATCCTTCTTCCTGAAAATTTCAACTTTAGTTGGAGGAAGAATCTCCATTTTCTTTCTTGCTCTCTTTTCTTCCCCTGGGCCCCAAATTTGGTACCTGACTTCTTTCTTGTTTCCCTCATGCCATAAAACTGCTTATAACTTTCAAAAGAACAAAACCTTGTGTACCTAAAGAGGGAGAGTTTTTGCAGATTCTCTCCTTTGCCTATATACTAGGATCTCTCATCAGGTATCTATGGAGATTCTCAGTCATCCAGGTCATGTTTGTCCCAAAGGTGCTTTGAATGTCCAGTTGCCTCTTGAAAAAGCACCTTTGGGACTCTCATTAGGTAGATCTGCTTGTATGGGGAGCAACCATAAAATCTAGTGAATGGTGAATGTGTCACAAAAGTATCTAAAAATAAAAATTAAAGGAGATGAAGCTTGCAACATTTCCTTTATATGATGGACTAGATTGCTTAAATCAGCTTCATCAACCTAATGCCCTTGAGATCTGAAGGTTATGTCTTGGCTACTCCAAATGGAACTGGATGTGCCTTTGTAAATTTAGGTGTGAAATGTCTAATTAAGATGGAGAGGCATACAGTACTGTAGATGATGGAAATGGTGGTATGGGTTTCTGTGCATAGCTAGTTCTTAATGCCATCTCCAAAAATAGGACAAGGTTTTCATAAATCTGAGCTGTTCATAGCTTTGGCATATCTTGATATTTTGTACTGATGGATAAGCTTTGTAATAGAATGCTTTAGCCTTCCAGATTTACTTCTTTATAAGTTGAATGCATTCGTCTTTCCCCAAGGGATCCATTTTAACAATTTCTGAGATTTCCAGGTTTTTTAATGTTTCTGATTTCCAGGATTAACAAATGTTGCTGCTTTTTCTAAAACAAGGCTACTAGTTCTATGTCATAGAAAGGGGTAAAAGATCCATTTTTAATTGGGGTGAATTGGGGTGAAATTCAGCAGGTTCTGACAGGTTCTGGAGAACCAGTAGTGGAAATTTTGAATAGTTCAAAAAACCGGCAAATACCACCTCTAGCTGGCCCCAGAGTGGGGTGGGAATGGAGATTTTGCAATATCCTTCCCCTGCCACACTCACCAAGCCACGCCCACCAAGCCATACCACGCCCACCAAGCCATGGCCACAGAACCAGTAGGGAAAAATTTTGAATTTCACCCCTGTATTGATCCCAGAACTGGAAAGAACAAGCACACTCTCTGCATAGTTAATAATTAGATCACAACACAGAAATGTGGGTGTAGATCATTTCTATACCACATATACCCTCATGGTTCTTCCCACCTCCTATGCACAACTGGATTTAAGTGCTCATTTTCCAACTTCAGTAATACTGAACACATGTCAAGAATCAGGAGCAACCTTTTCACATTTCTGCATTTTCCCTTCCCTTCATCTTGAACCTCAAAAGAGAAAACTGTAATGTGTGTCCAAAATTACCTCCAGGCAGACTGTCTAAAACAAAACAAAAAACCCTAGGTAAAGTCAATTAAATATCTTGCAAAATCCTCAACTGGACTATCTGGAACATCAAATGGTAACAAAATCCCTTTACCTTCAAGCTTCCTCTCCCCACTTCTTCTCTGCCAAATGAGACTTCTTTGTTCTGTTCCCTATCACTTTGAGATTAAAGCTCTGATCTTCTCTTTGAAAGTGATGTCACTTTTTTTGCCTTGGCACAGAGAGAAAGTTCATTATACATCTGCAGTGTGACTGATGGCTTTGAATAGACATGGGCGGAGAAGGGGAAGAACAAGCAAAGGTGTAAAACTCAAAAGGGACAAGCTGACAGTTCAAGCTAGAAATGAAAAAAAGATAGAAAGAGTAAGAAGAAATTGTTGTTCAATGTAAATATCTCTCCTATCATCTAATGTAGATTAGATGGACTTTTTTATTCCCTTGGTGGTTTCAATTTTGAATAAAGGCCACAGATTAATGATTATTGGAGCATTCACCTTAGTCAAGCCAGGCACTTTGAATTCTATCCATACAGATACAGATCAGCATAAAGAGATTTGGGGGCAAGAATGTATTCCTTCTTCCTTAGTACAGGTCAGGAAAATATTTGTTTTGATGCAAATAAACTTTATTAGGGATTTGTGAAGATTGGTAGATGGAGATCAGAAAACACACACCTGTGAGATGTGTGTGTCTCTATGTAGGCTCATATAGGATTAAACAGAAGTTACATAATAGGAGCCATGGTGGCGCAATGGCAAGAATGTAGTACTGCAGGCTAGGGGTGGGTTCCACTTACCTTCACCACCGGTTCGCATCGCAACATTTTGTGTGCGCGTGCTCCCTCCGCTCGCACACATTTCCCCCACAATTTCACTTCTGCACATGCTCAGTAGCAGGATTCAGCCTGAAACACAGCTGAGGAGCTCATCAGCTGTGCTTCGGGTGAAGAAATAAAGTTCAGTATTAACCCGCGGGTGGGAGGGCTCTTTTTCAAGCTGCGGAAGAGGAGAAGCCATCCAAACACGGAAACATTCACCAAAAATTCCCCCAAAAAGATGGCAGTGCCCATAGACCGGCACCGACCGAACCAGATCCGTGATGCCATCGTTGCGTCACCAATGGGTCACTTACGGTTCAGGCAATCTGGTCCGAACCGGGAGGAACCCACTCCTGCCACAGGCTAATTCTGCCCACTGCCAGGAGTTCAGTCCTGACAGTCTCAAGGTTGACTCAGCTTTCCATCCTTCCAAAGTTGATAAAATGAGGAACCAGATTGTTGGGGAAAATATGCGGACATTGTAAACTGCTCAAGGAGTGCTGTAAAGCACTATGGAGTGGTAAATGTCTAAATGTTATTGCTATATATTCATTGAAAAATATTTTAAGTGATTTGGAAAGATGCTTTATTCTTTAAGCTGATATTTAATATTGGATGCTCATCTTATTTAAAATGTCATTAATGAAACAAATTTGAAGCAAATTTGTCTAACACACACACATGCATGCATGTATGCATAGAGGGACTCTGACAATACTGAAAATTCTGAATATACCAGATTTATGTGTATACAAAAGAAATTTGCTTTTTTGTTAACTTTTCAAAGTGAAAATAGGCCCAGCAGTGTATAGTATTGTTGGTATACTACTTTGTGATCACATTTCCCCTACTCTATTTATCAAACAAATATAACTAAAATGAGATAGACTACATATTAGTTAAAAAATACCCCTACTGTATATATTTTTAATTGGGTTAAATAAATATCTCATCCCCAATTAACTATTGCAAAATATTTCAATGCTGTAGTAACACGGTCAGGGACTCAACCAGGGCCCCATCCTGTACATATTTGCTCAGTAATGAATTTCAAATTCTCAATACTCAGAAAAGGTGATATACTTAAAAAGGCCACTCAGCAATGAATTGCTTATTGGACTTGCATCTATTAGCTATTCTGAACCATTTATCCTTTATTTCCAAAATTATTCCAGGGATTCAGGGACATCTATACACAAAGAGACCTCCTCACCGAAACTTAATAGTCTTAAACTTATGGGATGCAGTCATTAACTGTATTTAATAGAATTTAATTTACATGTAATAATTTAGCTTTTGTTCTTGGTTCATCCATTTTTCTGAATAGTCCCTCTTGGTTTAACAAATCTTTCATCCTCTAAAAGAATCCACCCACTCACCCATACACTCTCTGACAAAACTTATGTTAGGAGAAATCTATATGATCAACAAGGTATTTCCTCAGATTATGAGACCCAACATGGAACCTGATTTTTTTCCCTCTGTAATACTGCTATGGAAGATATATAAGATCAGGAAGTAACAATTAATGGTCCCCTTCAGCCAAACACTGTATCTTTACTCTCCAAACACTGTTGGATCCCTATGTAATGAAGTCCTCTATGAACATAGCTCAAAAATGATTCTAGCTTTTGGAAACGGCCAATATACTTAATTGGAATTATAAATTGGAAAATTTATTAATTGGAAAAATAAAATCAAAGCAGATTAATTTCACTTCCCAGACAAAATAAGGTTCATTCTCACTTATGTCCTTATAATATTTTCCCAGGCTATTTATTTTGACATGCTGGTGTGCAATAGGATTTTAACTTTGACCCCTATCCAACATTGTAAAGATGGATTACATTCCCCCTGCCCCAAACTTCTCTATTATTTTCCCCTGTGATCTTTAAATTCACTGGGACAGCAAATAAGTTATAAGCAGGGATCAGCAATTACTTTACATTATAGTTATATTTATTTATTCTGTAAGACTATATCCTATATATTAATGCCTTTACTAAAAGGCAACATCCAATTTCCCATACAAATGTAAGGAGTTATTAGACTAGGACAAATATACATATTAGTCTACAGTGGGAGAGAAGACAGTCTTGCAAATTCCTGAAGATGTGGTGGCCCCCACAGACAACCATGCTGGAGATCCTAAATAAAGAATATCCTTTTATTGATGAAAATATGTCCCCCCCCTCCCCACACAAAGCCTCATTAGGAAGCAGCCCATCGGACAGGGATTGAAATTAATGCAAAAATGTGAACCAAATAAATAGATATCTTACATACTGGGATACAATGCAGCTCTTAGGTTACCTTCCCATTTCCTGACTATGACAAAATCCTTAAATAATTTGTTTCTCCAGAACAGCAGTATCCTTACCACTAGCAGTTGCCCAACATCCCTGCATCGGGGCTAATAAATCCCACCCAAGAATGGAGGGAAAATTTCAAAATTGCTGCCTTTATAATAACATTGAGTCTTCTTTCCTTTTTTCATATTATTAGGAGGGCATATTAGTTAGCTATTACTGTTTTGAAAGTGATCTCAGCCACACCTCAACATTTGCACACATGCTATGGAAAATTTTACAGCCATCAAAACTATCGGACCTAATAGGAAAATAGCAAACAAATATGCAGACCCAGCTGACATGCAAGTTTCAGAAACACATCTTTTTTTACAAAGATTTCTTGCCAGAGGCAAGAGACAGAGAAATGTTTAAATAATATTTGTCTTTTTTAGTTTGCTTATCATGCTTCCAACACACCTTCTAAGGTCCTTTACCAAATATTTTCTCAATGGAGAAGCACTCTTTGCCAAGTAAATGATTGTCAAAGTCTATATAAACACTGATGAAATATATTTACAAAGTGTATTTTAAATTTGTTTTCCTTTTCATAATTGTGTATCATTAAAAAATACCTTTCTTCACACTCCCCTCCCCTTTGCAAAGCTAAACGATGTACTGTATACCTTTGACTTTGCACTATGATTTTTTGTGGTTCAATTTGTAGCACTGGGACAGTTTCCATGAAATGGCCCATTTAATAGAAACTGTGCAGGTGTGACCTTTTTAATGTTCCTTCTGGAAGAATTAAATTATTTGTCTTATCTTTCCCAAGGCCCAGATTTTGTCTCTATACTGAAAACTTCCACAATTACATTTCCATTCCATGAAAGGTTAAAAATAGGTTTTTCTAAAGTGTATTCTCTTAAATATATTCATATATACAAATTTTTGGAAGTGGTTTCCCATTGCCTGATTCTTCCTAGGGCTGAGAGAAAGTGACTAGTCCAAGGTCACCCAGTTGGTCTGCACCCAAAACAGGACTAGAACTCATAGTCTCCTAGTTTCTGGCAAGGTTTCTTAACCAATACAATAAACTGGCTCTATATACCATATTAACCATGGTATATTGGTATTTTGATTAAGCCAACTGATGCAAAGGCAGATTTCCAAAAAAACTGACAAATTAAACAGGCTCATAAATATATTATGAGCCTAGTCATTGTTTCTCTCCATTCTACCCTTACTACCATCCTCTTTTTTAACCAATCACTTGTGACCCTAATCCCAAATAAACTTGATTATTACTTGATAGCTCATTGTCATCAGCCATTTTTCTACTCATTTTATTCTGTTTGGTTTTTGGTTAGAAAAATGTGTGAACCCAGCTTATGTATATGAAGCTTATATAGGCTGGGTTCAAAACAAAAACCAAATAGTCTAAATAATGATGCAGTGTTATTTGTGAACTCCATCAGTGAGTAGGATTAGGAAATAGAATTAAAGCTAGCACAGGCGAAGAGAAGGACTTAGAGTGGTCAACAGTGTTAGAAGCTGCTAGAAGCTATTAGAGAAAAGTAGTTTTTATTATTTATAATAAAATTAATTGTCCATGATATTAAGTCCCATAGCTAAAACCATGATTAATATTTTATCTATTTTAGTTTTGTTCTGAGTGGATTATAAAACTCATATATTCTGACTTATGTATGAAGTTAAATCTATAAAAGGGGAAAATATTAACTTCTGTAGCTTAATAATTAATGACGACATATATAAAAATACACAGGAAAAAGAGACACAACAGACCAGTTGAGAGGCTTACCCATGATTGTAGGTACTTGGACCTCGCAGAAGGCACCTGGTTATGCTAACCATGTTCTTTTTTCTTCTATATATCAACAATAATATTTAGAAGGTAACATAGTTCAGTGAAGGGGTATATTCCTAGTCTGTCTAACTGTAACTGTTTCATGAATTACCATCTTTCCAATCAGACCCTTTCTGCTCGGCATTAGAAATAAGGAGACATCTTAAAATATTTTCCTGAGGGCACAGTTCTGGTTTAGGATTGTGTGCTAAAAATCGTTCTCTTTTATTTCTTTTCAGGATAAAAGGGAACCAAAATGAGGCTATAGAATGTTGATAAAACTTCAGCCAATAGCAGTGCCACAATTATGTATATAAAAAAACTGTAAGAGTTTGTTTCCCCATCGGAGGATGTCTTGATCTCAGATTGGTGCTGTTTGCATATCTTCTTGATGCTGTGGAGTTTCTGAACATTTCAGAAAGCTAAGCAGATTAATCCTGCAAGAAAAAAAATCTCACATTCGTCTCCAGAAGAAAGTCTGTAACAAAAATTTCTCACCATTTTCTTCAGAGTTGTAGGATGAGGTGGTTTCCCACCTGCAGGAATTTCTGGATTGCTATACTGCCTGTCTCTGGGATTACCCCTTGTTCTAGAAGCAAAATTGATCTGGAGTTATGGCTTCTTCCCCCATCCTACTTTTTACTAAAGAGGAGAACAGCGGTTGTTGTTTTTAATTCTCACAATGAAAAGAACTCGGATGGGACTTAAATTTGATCCATTCTTCCACTGGCAGGCTAGCACAAAGGAAGGAGAAACTATTTGGAGGAATTTCACAATAGTGAAAACACACGGGCACACACACACACACACACACACACACACACACACACACACACACACACACACACACACACACACACCAGAATTGACCTAATGATCAATACTTGACTCAATGACCCAATGATCTATCTAAAAGAATCTGTTAGTCTCATCAGTGGCATTTCCCCCTCTATGTTTCCAAGAAGTGCATTATGTTATGTAGTTCTGACTATAGTAACACTCCAAGATTTAAATGAAAACAGCGGAGATTGAAACCAGATAGTGGGCTTGAATTTCTTTCTGCATTCTATGTCCATGTTATGAGCTATGGCTTCTATTTTTAATCTAAAGAGTCTGGATTAAGCAGTTCCTTTCTGACTTAATCCCAACTGCTGAGGAACAGGAGAATGGGCGCAGGCTGGTTGTCCCATCTGGGAACCGCTTGCCCTCTTGGCTGAAGCCTTCTGGGCCTTGGCAATTACCCTCTTGATGGCCTTGTGCCTTTGTTTGTCTTCCCTCTGTGCAGCCTTAGAGGACTTGTGTAATTTGCTGGAGTGTGACTCAGTGGCAGTCCTCCTCTTGGAGGATCAGGTTCTGGAAAGGCCTGCATTATTATCACTTCCTGATGAGGAAGGGACTGGGCTTCCCTCCATGCTGGCAGCAGTTTTGGCTGTGGCGTCTGCCATTTTGAATAGCCAATGCACATGGACTCGCCCAAAGGGCTCTGCCGTGATGAGCACAGTTGATTTCAAGCGCTAATTAGCTCGCCTGGATTGTGGGCAGGGGCTAAACAAGCCTCCAGGGAGTTTTGTGGCACTGATCAGGGGTGTGGGTGAATGGTGGGAGCTGCGGCAATAAAATGGCATCGTGGCTATCCTCCTTCGCATCACTCCAAAAGCCGATCTCTTTGTTGTGCTCTGGCAAGCGCTGCGGAGCTAGGCTCGTGGACGCTGCCTCAGTAATGCTGCCAGCCGGCAGTTCCAAATGATCAGGCCACCGGGTTCTCGTGCTGTGCCCAAGGGTCAGCGGTTCAGAGACAAACTCGTGAGCACTGCCCTGTTAGAACTGTCGGCCGACAGTCTAACCACCACTAGTGCGGCCCTCAGTGGAATCAGGCAAGCCCTTTCAACCCGGAAAATGGAGATCCACTCAATCAGCTAAGGCTGAGAGCTCTTGCAATCCTGCAATGATTGATTTTGGAGAAGTATCTAGAAATGGGAGCTGTGAAAAACACATCTAGTCCAAGATAAGACTGAGTCTAAAAAGTGGGAGGAAGAAGAGGCATGTCATCGCTATTTGCAGACTCAGTCCTATTGGAGAATAGATGGAGTTAACTCATTCCTGGATTCTGTCTCCACTAATATGGACAACAACAACAACAACAACAACAACAACAACGCAGTAAATTAAGGGAATCCATGAAGGGAATCATTCTCTAGATCAATATTTTGGAAAGATCTATACAGTAGTCAAGCAATTAATTCAGTAAACAGAAACAAAATTTAGCTCTTTATTCTTCCTAAGCAAGAAGAAGGATTGTGCAATATTAGGTGTTGGGAGATTCACAAAATGCTTAGCTACATGAATAAAGATTATAACACTCCTACTGATTTTATTCCAGGAAGTAAAAAAAAAACCCTTCTATTTGTTAATCTGGTACCATGTACCTTTTGAAAACTGGTCTGAATGAATGAATGAAAGAATGAATAAACATTGCATTCGTGCTTTTTTTCCAAAATGTAATAAAATATTATTTTAATATTATTAGTGGCCAAAAATGACTGCATACCAGGGGCGGGTTGCTTACTTACCGGTGCCGGTGCGCTGCATGCGCATCTCCACATTTTGGGTGCATGCACACTCACTATGTGTGTGCACCCCCTCACGTGATTTTGCTTCTGCGCATGCACAGAAGCAAAATCGCACCGAAATCTCACCGAAATCTCGTGCGTGCGTGTCCCCTCGCGAGATTTCGGCGAGATTTTGCTTCTGCACATGTGCAGAAGCAAAATTGCCCAAAAATTCACCGAAAAAGATGGCAATGCACGGGATGGACCGGCGGAGAGGACTCCGGAGCGGTCGTGCGCAAATTGTGCAATCGGCCGCTCCCTACCGGAGCTATGTACTGGACAGCTCCGGCAGGAACCCACCTCTGCTGCATACCTTTATACGTCTTAGATGTATTTGATCATGAAGACCTTCCTTTGAAACAAAACATTATAATACCTGCATATTTAAAACATGACTCGTTTAATAATGCATGAATAATATAAAATAACATATTTGTGAAAACAGTAAAGAAAGGGAACCTAGAATTTTAAAAAGCTGCTTTAAATATTAATTAGATCAGAATTAAGGCTTTCATTATGCATATTTTCCAATTTAACTTGTGAAAAGTGCTACCAATTAACCAACTTAAAATGCCCTGCTGAGATTCATAATGCAGGCTGTTATCTCCCCTGCTTTTTCTCCCCTTTCCCAAAATGGGTAAAAATGGAGCAGTGAGGACTGCCAAAATTATTCGCCTTTCCAAAGGAAGAGACAGGTATATGATGATGATTTTGTTGTCAGGTTCATCAGATTCATTTAGCCATCAACAGTGGATAATGGAACTCAGAAAAAAAATAACTGGAAAATGATGGGTGAAATAAGTCAAGTTTATTCTATATAATGTTTATTTGCTGCAAGACAGTGAACTTGTCAGACAAACTGGTCTTGATCATTGAGTAATTATCTAATATAATTATCTTTTCCCATAGGCATTTGGACTCAGTTTTCTTGCAATTTAGCCCTTATTCATAAACTAGCTGATGACCTGGTGCTGCCTGGGTATTTTTTCATCCTAATCACCCTCGCCTCCCGCGCATGTGCGCAAGACCCCCTCTGATGGTCCTTTTGAAAAATCCTTTCTTAGTGAGCACCTAGAGGCCAAGGGGAACATATGTGGGAAATTTCAAGCTTTACGGTTCTGGAAATTTTGTGATTATGGTGTGAGTGGTTTTTGATTTTATATATATATATATAGATTTCAGTAATGAATTATATAGAGAGATCCTCAGGTAACTACTGCTGGAATATTACTACTCAGATATATTTGAATGTTGGGTGTGATAGGTGGGGATGTGACACACAAGACTGCTCAGGGGTAGAACCTAGGTCTTTTTAACAATTAACCTATGGATTTTGAAAGCTGTTCTTAACTGAACTATTATAGCTACTTTTGGTGAGGAGCTAGAGGGTAAGGCTTAGTTCTATAATTGCCAAGGGATTTGAGGATGGAGGGTGGAAGAGTGGAAAGAATTTTATAAGAATGTTACTGTGCCTTACTTCAGTTGATTGAGGCCTTCCAAGTCTCCCTTTTGGGAGAAGAAACAATGCTAGCTGAATAATGATTCCAACTTTAACAAATTCAACTACTCTCTTTGCTGGCTAGCAGCAACTACAAGTACTTCCTGAAAAAGACTTTTGAGTTATACATTGCGTTGGATTTATCCATTTGAGACTGTAGTTTGTTCTGATATGAGTCAAAGCTTGAGAGAACTTTTATCTCTCTCTCTCTCTCTCTCTCTCTCTCTCTCTCTCTCTCTCTCTCTCTCTCTCTCTCTCTCTCTCTCATATCTATACTGTCTCTTCAATGAAGAGTTGTTCCAACTGCCCTGAAGTATAGATCTTTAACAAAAGAGTATGATTTATGCCATAGCACTAGGCCTGAAATTTGATAAAATTGGTTTCCCCATTATCAGAACAGGTACTTACCTGTGTTGAAGCAATCTAATCCAAGAAATATCCCTGAAGGTTTCCCACTTTAACATAAATGTTCTTAATGGAAAAGCTAGGTCACTGAGTCTCCCCCCTCCCCAAAAGGGAATTATTGCTACAGCAAAGACTATAGAAAAACAGCAAAAGGTCTTTGAGTCTCATCATATTATGCAAGCATGCCATCTTTAGAATCATTTGCCATATAATATTTTCTGTGTGGGTGGGAGAAGATATTGTGATCTCAATGTTCTGACTCAGATGCTCAGTTTGAGCATAAAATATTATGAGAAAGATGATTTTTGCACATTGTGCTCTTAATTCTCTACCAACTCTGGTCATTTTGAGAAGAAAACATTGGAGAAGTAACAAAATAAAATACAGAATTTTCCATATACTTGTCCTGATTTAAAACTGTATGCACTGCAACCATAATACAATACAGTTCAGGATGACTTAAAATTATTATTATCATCAACTGACTTATACCAGATTTGGAATTTTATTTCACTGCTTGTTGTTTGGTTTGGATGAAAGAATGGATATTGCAGATACCAAGAAACTTTTAGTTAGAAGGTTTGAATGGCATAGAAACCTATGATATGATAAAGTTAAAATTAATATGGACTTTACAAATTATTTTATCAGACATGCCATATTGATAATATGGAATAGATATAAACCCAGGTTGTGCCCAAAAACACTTTTATGGATCTCAGCTCAAGAAGCATATCATAGAAGAGAACTGGCAGAGATAATTGGTTGAGGTACTGGGATTTGTTGACAAACTATCAAGGGAAATTGAAAATCAAATTGAGAAAACAATTAATAGCAGAAAAATATAGCTGTCAATATTTATCGCATTTATAGTTATCTGAAAGATTTAAAATAGATAAAAAGACTTACAGCATGGAACAAATGAAGATAGAATTTGAAATGCAATTTTATACTGATGATGAACACATATTCGTTAGAATGTATCAATTTTATTGAAATTTAACTTAGAGGAAGAGTGTGTTAAATAGCAATAGCACTTAGACTTATATACCGCTCTGTAGTGGTTTATAGCACTCTGAGCAGTTTACAGAGTCAGCATATTGCCCCCAACAATCTGTATCCTCATTTTACCGACCTCCGAAGGATGCAAGTCTGAGTCAACCTTGATTTAAACTACACATCTCTGCATTGGCTTGGGGCTAACATATGTTAATTATCTGCACCTTCCACATGCAAACTAGCTTCTGCCTTTATCAGCTTATGATATATTTCTAAAGGACCTTCCAATATGATATTAAACTTATACAAGCTGCCTTCATAATGCATGCAATAAATATAGACAATTTAGCATGCCTTTCCCTTTTTAAAAACTTCTCTGAAAAAAAAACCCAAAGCATATTGAACTTTATCTTCAATGAAGAAAATGTCCCTAATTGACTTTGGGCCATGTAAATATCAAAATTAAGCTCTGCCTTTGTATCTGTGAATATCTTTTCAAATCCCATTAGGATACTAGAGGCTTAATGAGAAAATGGGGATGATTAAAAGGTGAGACTTTTTAAACAGTGTTCTCTTTAGACTAACCACTTAGTTTCCAGTTTGCACTTTTCCATCCCTTTTCTTTCCTAATTACAAAAGATCTATTGTTCATCATCCAGATGCCACTTAATCTAAGAGCAAAACCGAATCCATCCTTTGAAAGACACTAGAGTAGACTATTTTCTGCAGGCAAAGGTCAGTATATACAAGAAAGCCATAATGAAGAGGGCATAAAAGCATTTTCAAAACTACAATTATGGAAAGGATTTCACACTATTTGAACAATTGTATGCTAATCCTATATTTAATCCCCTACTGCTTCCATAGACGGAGACTAACCTATTTTAGACATGGTTAACCAAACAGGATAAACTTCCCTTCCCTGTATAAATGCTTGTAAAATTATGCCACGGTTATCATGCACATAATCAAATACTACCTTTGCACTATGTACCATCCTCCTCCTTTCCAGCTGAGGTGGATGAGATGTGAAGGAAGATTTTTTTTCTCTCTCTCTCCCAAGGATATCGCACGGCCTGCTGAGACAGGTAAGATGTGGATATTAAAAACTAGCAAAATGTCCATCATTATGATGGATTGTGTGTGCAGAGAGGCTTTAATATTGCAAAGATCCCCGGGGGCCATAGTACATCTCTTTTGTGCAAAGAAACATCATACTTCTCAGCAGGTTCTGTATCAGAGACCCAGTGTGGAGTAGGCGGTAGTGCGTCTGATGGGGAGACCTAGATCCACATTTCCAGTCATCAATAAAGCTCATTTGGAATGAACTGTTCTCTGTCATTCTAAATATCAAACATTTGCTGAGGTGAAGATTAAAAGAAGACAGATCGAGCATGAAGAACTTCTAGGCTCTTTTTAGAATTACCCCATGTAGTGAACCAATGAACCTCAGGCTGAAACTTCTTAAGGAAGTTCTGGATTAACTCCACATTTATTATTTATTTATTTATTTTGTGAGATTTATATACCTCCTCACAGTGCAAGCACTCTCTAAGCGGTTTACACCAGTAAGCAATGTATATTTATATTGCCCCCAACAATCCGGGTCCTCATTTTACCTACCTCGGAAGGATGGAAGGCTGAGTCAACCTTGAACATCCCAGGATTGCCGTGTGTTAGAAAAGATCAGTAATATAAAAAGGCTTAATATTCTTGTAGAGGCTTTCTCAATGATTGTGGTCTTCCTGAAGTCTTTATTCTGATTTTTGGGTTGTATCTTGACTCTGTTTCCTAATTTGGAGGATTCACATACCATATGATGCTTTAGTACTAACTGCTGGCTTGTTTCTGCGTTCCTCCTACCCAGTTACCCTCTGACTGTGATTTATAATCAAGATGTCATATTGAGCTTCCTTCAGAAATGCTGGAATAAAGATATGAAGGGTTGCTTCTTTTCTGCAATAGTGTCTCTGAAAAGTGTTCCTACATCCATGTACCATGGATATTGTAATAATGGATTTTTTGCACTGGGAAGCAGTTTCAATCCCATCTAATTCTTACATTTTTTAATGAACTTTTTATGTCACTCTCATTTTTAGAACTTGGGAAATTCAAAATAATTGATGTCATAACATTTGACTCGCTCAAATGTTGTGTTTCTCACTGTTGGCAAAGCCCTGTTAAATAGCTCCTAAGGAGAAAAACCCCAAACATTTTCTCAGAATAGATTTGAATTTCTCCAGTAAATAATTAGTGAATTTAATAAAGTTTTGCTCAAACCAGGTTTCTCTATAACACTTTTGCAAAACTTCAAAAGGACACTTGGAATAGATGCTTTATCACACTACTGTATTGAAACTGATTTGCAAATTGAATCAGATAACTGCTTTCCTTTGAAATTTCATATCTTCTGCTTCTGGGATTGTTACATACAATATACAACTCTTCAGTGCCATAGATGAAGAATGCTGGAGGGGAGGTTGAGTGATGGGATGTGAACTCTGACAGTGATATGAGCTAATGAGATTTATTACCTTATTACACTCTATGCCCACCAGAGATCTTTTGGGGTAGCAACCCTGTCATTTCTCTGGGTAGTATTCACTTTCTCCAGTTTTAGTTTCTTCAATGTGGCCAGCCAGAAGGCTTAACTTTGCTGCCTGTTATGCTAATGAAATGGTAGTACTGAGTTCAGCTCAGTTGTAGGAGCAAAAGTCTGATCAGTCCAAGAAGCACTTATGATTTTTCCACAACCCCTTCCAATATTTGAGGGGCTGCCACAAAGAAGAGGAAGTCAGCCTATTCTCCAAAGCACCAGAAGGCAGGATGAGAAACAATGGATGGAAACCAATCAAGGAGACAGCCAACCTAGGACTAGGGAGAACTTTCATGAGTGAGAACAATCGATCAGTGTAACATCTTGCCTTCAGAAGTTGGGGGTGCTCCATCACTGGAGGCTTTTAAGAAGAGATTGGACAGCAATTTATCCAGAATGTTATAGGGTTTCCTGCTTAAGCAGGGGGTTGGACTAGAAGACCTCCAAGGTCCCTTCCAACTCTGTTATTCTGTTCTCTTCTGATTCAAACTTTACTTTTTATTCTTGTACACTGCTAATTCTATTGATTGAGGCAGACAACAAAATTCCTCAGTAGAAACTTCTCAAGCAGCTCTGCCATCTCCATTTTTGTCCTATTCTGCCAAAACATAAAGCAGCAACCATGTTTTGATGCTTCTATTAGATGGATATTATTTTGACTCTGATCTCCAAGTGTCAAAACTTGGTTTGTCCTTGAATTTCAAATCTCACACTTGACGCATAATATGCTTCTCTCAACATTCAGAATGAATTCAAGTGATTCATACACAACTATTTTGTGGCTCTAAACAGAGATGGATTAACTATCTTTGATGTCCCAATGAATGCAAATGTATCTACTGTATGTACATAGCACACAGGCGGGTTGCTCACTTACCTCGCTGCCGGAACCATGCACACGCATCTCCATGCACGCGCGTGTGCCCCCTCACGTGATTTTGCTTCTGCGCATGCGTGGAAGCAAAATCGCGCCAAAATCTCGTGAGAGGACACGTGCACGCAAGATTTCAGCGTGATTTTGCTTCCACGCATGTGCAGAAGCAAAATCGCCTGAAAATCACTGAAAATCAAGGGGAAAAAATGGCAACGCGCCGGGTGGACTGGCAGAGAGGGCTCCGGAGCGGTTGTGAAATCCGCCGCTCCCTACCGGAGCTGCGTACTGGGCAGCTCCGGCAGGAACCCACATCTGATAGCACAGTTTAGGAATATTTACCCTTTTCTTTTTATGAAGAAATATATATATCAACTTTGCAACTATGTTTTATAAAAATAGAAATCTCTAAAAAAGGAAATAAGAATTATCTTTTTTCAGCCCTTACAACTGGCTAGGATCTGATCTATTCCACAGTCGTGTTGTTCTAATCTGTCAGTTCTTGTCTACTACTACCAGAAACAACAGGAACCAAAAAGAAAACAGCTAACAGCTTTTCCCTGCATTGAGCTAAGCCATAAGAAGTGAACAATTTCCTCTTGAGAGAGAACACAGATGTTTGAATTCTCAGAAGTTAGAAAGGTGCTCTTGGTGATTTTCTTTTTCTTGCATCAATTGCCCTAGCTGTTTTCATCAGGGATTTTATTCATTTTCTAATCTTTCACTTAATGACCTAGCAATCAGGCAGGAACTAAATAAAAGGGATTAAAATAATCCCCTTTCACATTATTGTTACTGAATAAAATTTCCTTCCACTTTTAAGGGGTTCACTTTATTTTATATTTCTTACTATTACACACATTACTTTCAGATTGCACTGGGAAAGGCCTCAAAGAAGACTGGGAATTTGTCTCAGGTCTGACAATTTCCTTCCAAAGTCTTTCTCTACACTGTAAGTGGCCCATTGATCATCTGCTTTAATGCTCCCACAAATAGCAAAAAATCCGTTAACTAAATACTGCATCAGACTCAAATAGGGATATTAAGTAAGAGATATTAGAAATGTGTATGTTTAAAGGCATGCTTATTTGTGCAATCCCTTTAAAAATATTATAAATTAAGAAGCTAGTCATTTTATTTATTTGTTTGTTTGTTTGTTTGTTTGTTTGTCAAACATGTACAAGATAGTAGGTATTGGTATAAACATAAACAATAGCAGAGTAGGTACAGATAAATGAGGACAAGAGGACAGTAGGACAGGGACGGTAGGCACAGTGGTGCGCTTATGCACGGCCCTTTCAGACCTCTTAGGAATGGGGTGAGGTCGATTGTAGACAGTCTAAGGTTAAAGTTTTGGGGGTTAGGGGAAGAAACCACAGAGTAGTGCATTCCAGGCATTGATCATTCTGATGCTAAAGTCATATTTTCTGCAGTTGAGTTTGGAGCGGTTTACATTAAGTTTGAATCTATTGTGTGCTCGTGTATTGTTGCGGTTGAAGCTGAAGTAATAGACAGAAGACCTGAATCAGCATGAATGTATTTTGCAAAGCAAAAGCCATTCTTTGAAGAAGCTTTATTATATCTTTCAAACCCATGTTGTAAAGATGTTACAAGCAAGGGGTCAGGGGTTATAAAGTTGTCTATCAATGTTTATTGTAACATTTGAACAACAGGCTGATGGTTAAATGAGCTGCATTTCAGCAGTATATTTAAACTTGCCATTTATAGGTAAGGTTGTTGAGAAGGTGGTGGCTTTTCAGCTTCTTCGGTTATTGGAGGAAACTGATTATCTGGATTCCTTTCAATCGGGTTTCAGGCGCGGCTACAGCACAGAAACTGCCTTGGTCGCCCTGATGGATGAACTCTGGCGAGCCCGGGATGGGGGTTACTCTTCCATCCTGGTGCTACTTGACCTCTCAGCGGCTTTCGATACCATCAACCACGGTATCCTTCTGCACCGACTCGGCGAGATGGGAGTGGGAGGCACCGTTTTACAGTGGTTCTCCTCTTACCTCAACGATAGGATGCAGTCAGTGTTAACAGGAGGACAGAGGTCATCTCCTAGGCCCCTGACTTGTGGGGTTCCTCAGGGTTCGGTCATGGCTCTTCCTGCAAGCGGGGTGATTTGAGACCATTAATACCTTAGGTCTCCCCCATGTATGTATGGTTTGTATGTTTTTTAAATTCTTTTTAAACTGTTTATTAAATTATTACCATTGTTTTTATAGTTGTTCTTTACATGTTGTATGCCGCCCTGAGTCCCTAGGGAGTAGGGCGGCATATAAGAACACTAAAATAAATAAATAAATAAATCGATATCTAGAGTTTCACATATCTACTGTACGTCCTTGGGGAAATGCAGAACGAATAAAATAGTTCATTTCACATTTTATTGCAAATCTGTCCAGCCCATATTTTCAAAAGCAGTACCCAGCCACAGATCCAGGTATCGTACTCTAGTGTATGCACTACTGTAAGTTCAGCCAAGCAATTCCCTATTTTTTTTTAAAGGAGATTATATTTTATACTGTATATGTTACTGTTACACGAACACACACACACACTACTAGAAATAAATTTAAAAATATATTTGAATTAGAAAATTTGCTTAAAAACATAATTCCAGAAATGTATATATTCACTAAAACATAAATAGAAATAATGAGTACATTTCTAGAATCTTGTTTTAAAGGGGGGAAAAAGCCATCTTATTAAGAAACAATATAGATGAATGTGAAATTGGGGGCAAATTATAGATTTAATCCCTAATATGAGCTTTAGGAATATAGTGTCACTAAAAGCTGATACTACAAAAAGTAATAAAAAGCATCATGCATCTGTAGTTGACCTCTCTTGAGGGCTGGATAGTGGATTGGAATGTCCTGCACAGAAGAAACATTAAAGGATGTTTTAAAGGTCACATCTGGATCTCACTTTCTTCACTATTACATAGAACAGCTTGAAATATTGAACACATCCTAAAAAAAGGCGGCTTCTCTTCTCAAAGTATATGTTCAATACTATCAAAATTTATTTATTTATTTATTTATTTATTTATTTATTTATTTATTTATTTATTTATTTATTTATTATTTATTTATTTATTTATTTATTTATTTATTTATTTATTTATTTATTTATTTATTTATTTATTTATTTATTTATTTATTTATTTATTTATTTATTTGACTTACCGTATTTATCGGCGTATAACACGCACCGGCGTATAACACGCACCCCCATTTTAACAATAAAATTTGAGTAAAATTTTTTTTAATTAAAAATAAATGACTTGGAATGTCTGAACTTAATGTTGGATTCATATTTATAACATTATAACATGAACTATAACATTAACTCCTCTTATAAGGCAAATATGAAATGAAAAAGCACCTCTTTGAATGAAAAAAGAATTGCTTTCTGGGAAACCAAAAAATTCTTCATCTTCACTTTCCTACCATCTTTCTTTTTCTTTCTGTCTTCCTTCCTTCCTAACATCTTTCTTTCTTTCTTTCTTTCTTTCTTTCTTTCTTTCTTTCTTTCTTTCTTTCTTTCTTTCTTTCTTTCTTTCTTTCTTTCTTTTTTCCTTCTTTCTGTCTGTCTTTCTTTCTTTCTTTTTTTGTCTGTCTTCCTTCCTTCCTAACTTCTTTCTTTCTGTCTGTCTGTCTGTCTGTCTTCTTTCTTCTTCTTTCCTTCCTTCCTAACATCTCTTTTTCTTTCTTTCTGTCTTCCTTCCTTTCTAACTTCTTTCTTTTTCTTTCTATCTTTCTTTCTTTCTTTCTTTCTTTCTTTCTTTCTTTCTTTCTTTCTTTCTTTCTTTCTTTCCTTCTGTCTTTCTTTCTTTTTCTTTCTTTCTTTCTGTCTGTCTTCCTTCCTAACTTCTTTTTCTTTCTTTCTTTCTTTCTTTCTTTTTCTTTCTTTCTTTCTTTCTTTCTTTCTTTCTTTCTTTCTTTCTTTCTTTCTTTCTTTCTTTCTTTCTTTCCATCTGTCTGTCTGTCTTCTTCTTCCTTCCTTCCTTCCTTCCTTCCTTCCTTCCTTCCTTCCTTCCTTCCTTCCTTCCTTCCTTCCTTCCTTCCTTCTGTCTTTCTCCCTGTAGGAGAAAGAAGGAACCTCTGTTGCCGTCTCCCGCGGGGCTGCAGCCACCCGACTGAGTCCCCGACCGTGGCAGCATCCCTGTTCTCTGGCCAAGCGGCGAAGGAGCCCTGGAGCCCTGACGCCGCCCTGCATCTCGGTCTCTTGGGGCTTGTCCGGCAGCCTGCTGGGAAGGCTGCGACGCAGGGAGGGAAGGAGCTGCTATTGCTGCTCCGGCATGTCTCTGTGGCTGACCGGGGAGCCGCGTCCTTGTTAACAATGGAGAAGCTGCGCGGAGCAGAGGCACCTGGCAAGCGAGGCGAGTGGCTGCATCGGCGGCAGGCTCCTGCCCGCGTCTCCCGCCCGCTTGCCCACCTCTTGCCTTAGCATTTAAAAGAATGAGAGGTGGGCGGGCGGGAGACGCGGGCAGGAGCCTGCCGCCGATGTAGCCACTCACCTCGCTCGCCAGGCGCCTCTGCTCCGCGCAGCTTCTCCATTGTTAACAAGGACGCGGCTCCCCGGTCAGCCACAGAGACATGCCGGAGCGGCAATAGCAGCTCCTTCCCTCCCTGCGTCGCAGCCTTCCCAGCAGGCTGCCGGACAAGCCCCAAGAGACCGAGATGCAGGGCGGCGTCAGGGCTCCAGGGCTCCTTCGGCCTCTTGGCCGGAGAACAGCAGGGATGCGCCCGCCCGTTTTTGAGCTGCCCCCAGAGCGGTGAATCAGCTGGGATCGGCGTATAACACGCAGGTAGAGTTTTGGCTTGTAATTTTAGTTTTAAAACTGCGTGTTATACGCCGATAAATACGGTATATACCGCTTCATAGTGCAAGCACTCTCTAAGCGGTTTACACCATTAAGTAATGTTTATATTTACATTGCCCCCAACTATCTGGATCCTCATTTTACCTACCTCGGAAGGATGGAAGGCTGAGTCAACCCTGAGCTGGTGAGATTTGAACAGCTGAACTGCTGATCACAGTCAGCTAAAGTAGCCTGCAGTACTGCACTCTAACTGCTGCACCACCTCGGCTCATATAAATTCTATGGCTCTTTCAAGCCCATAAGCGCAATTATTCTTATTGGAAAGAATATTAATCATTGAAATATAGCCTTATAAGTAGATGTGTTTAGGTAAAACTAGGAGTGTTGAAGTGTTGAAATTGAAGGCCCCTTGCCATCTGCTCCTCTTCTGTAGCACTGAGCAGTATTTAATACAGGTAGTCCTCATTTAGCAACTCCCTTGGAAATCATTTCTGACCAAAGTATAGACTTATACACACACTTATACACCCATGTGCCTGACAACAATACACACCAGAATGAGAATAATACTAGAATTGTTGCCCAAGAGAACTTTATTTAAATGAGGCAGCAGCAACCAGAAATTTTTGCTCTCTCACTCTCTTTCTGTCAGTCATATGGTTTGCTTAGTGACCATTTGGCTAGAACCAACTGGTGAATGGCTAAACCACATTGTTTAAGCATTGCTAAACAATAACTACCTGTACCAGTTGTGATACTGTAGCTTGCATTTTTCACAACCAATAATAAATGAAGGTGTGGAATGAAGAAGAAAATACTTATCTCAGATATTATTAGATGAGTAATTTATGCCAGCCTGGCTTTTAGAAATGTATTTGTTCTTAAGGATCATTTATTTATATTAATGTGTAAAATAATACATTATTTATATTAATGTGTAAAATAATGCTAGGTTAGGAACCAAAATTCATCAGAGTTTTTAGTGTTTTAATTCTGGGACAAATGTGATTGGATTACACAGGGGTCTCTGTTAGTTTTTAGTTACACATTTGTAAAAACAAAGTTGAGCAAATTTTTAAATAATATTTCATGGATCATAATCCACTTCATCAGTCTGTATGCAAAGGTTTAATGAACTGCAGAAATGTTCCATCTCTCATATTTAATGTTCTAAAGATGTTTCTCTATACTTCTTCGTATCTCAATCTTTCACAATCTAGACTTAGCTTCATATAATAACAGAGAGAAAAAAGAGCATCTTTCTTATGTTATTTCATCTTTCAACCAACTTGGACTGGAAAACCAGGAAACAGTCTTCTGAAGAACAGAACAATTACGATCGTTCTTGGAGATTATTTTTTTCTGGTAACTTGCAGAGTATCTTTGAAAATGTATGATAAACATAGAGCTGTCATTTTCAATAGGAACCTTTAGAGTTCAAAATAACCATGCAGATATGCACAGAGATGTGTTATTTTAGAGAAAGATTGAAGGGCAAACAGCCAGTTTCACAATCTGCATTTCATAGGATTATGATTTACACCTCATCAAATGAGGCAAACTTAGGTATACCTTGCAAACTTCCAGATTGAACAAATGTGTGATTTACAGTCTTTGATAGCAGTAGACTGGAGCATGATATCTGGCTGGGTAACATGGGCTGACTGATCAGATAAAGCATGTCAGTTGACAAAAAGTTACATATGCACTCATGTGCTATCTCTTGGAAGCCCTCTGGTTGTTTTGCTGTAAAGAAGCTTGTTCCCCACTCCCTGGGGGAAGGCAATATTTTTGTGGTTCATCTCACATAAAGACTTCATGTGTTTTAAATACCTGACACAAATTAAAGGACAGATATGACAGTATCTGGTCAGAGAGAGCACAGGGACAAGTCACTTCTCATGCATTGCCAGATTGCTTGGGAAGAACAAGTTCAGCTCATATAAAGTATATGACATCTCAGTAAGTCCAGAATTATGCACCATAAGGGTTATAAATGATGTGGTAATAAAGAAAAGCAGAAGGGAAAATGGCAAGATGTCAGTTTAACAGCAGCCATATATAGTGTGGTTTAAGGGAAGTAGAAGCTTCAACCTTTCCACTTGTGTGGATGTCTAGTACTTCTTCCTTTAAGCACTCTGCTGATCAGAGTGGAAGTTTGTATAGAGATTTAACTGCCATCTTTATAAGTCTGAAAGCACATCAGCAATAACAGATCTGTTTCGGAAAAGATCAAATGCTGTCACCATCCTAGAAGAAACGAGAGAGGGAGGGCAGATGTTTCTCTCCCTGGAATTGGGTGTTGTTTTCATTTTAGCTGTGCTGCTTCCATCATTATTCATTTTGCACTGACGGTTGATAGGAAATATTTGTCAGAGGAGGCAATTTTCTAAAGTAACTTTCTGAAATTTTATGAATGTTGTTAGCAAGGAAAAAGGAAATAATTCAAAAGACGAAAAGAAGAAACTGGGTAGACTCATGGTCAGCCATTTCATGTCTTAATCTTGCCTGTGTGTGTGTGTGTGTGTGTGTGTGTGTGTGTGTGTGTGTGTGTATGCACATACACACATGTGTGTGCATGTGCATGTAAGCATGAACAATATTTTTAGGCTGCCTTTATTCTCCTATGGAGAACAACACAGTGGATGTGAATAAACTTGAATTTGAACAAAACAGTGGATCACATTGGTTCAGATGTGCCATTTTTATGGTAGACTTCTTGGAATCAATGACACCTACTATTCAAGCAAGAGTAAATAATTTATCTCTGTTAATAAAAGAGATCTTGGAGAGCTACATTTACTAGATGCTAACTGAAAGAACAATAAAATCAAATGCTTCTTTAAAAAAACAATTGAATTCTTGGTGCTCTCTGAGCTTGGTAGTTTTCTTGCAGATGTTTCATTATCCAACTAGGTAACATCATCGTTGATAGTGTGATCAGGATTAGCACTGATGATGTTGCCTAGTTTGGGTAATAAAATGTTTGCAAGAAAACAACCAAGATCAGAGATCACCAAATAGGTAGTATATTTTGTAAAGTTTACCTCACAGTAATTCAGAATTAGTCTTATTTCATGCAGGTCTTTCTGTTTGTCAACATCATACTGTATATGTGGATTGTTCATATAAATAATAATATAATTAAATAAGATTAATACTTAAATCAAGATGGTCACATACAACCTTCATGCACCCATTTTGGGAGCTTTATATTACACTTAATATATATAGTTTCTGCGTTTGCCTGCTCAACTTGTGATCCAAGTGAGCTTGAAATGGGACAACTTGCTGCTGCTGGGTCACCACCACCAGTTTGCCTGGGCCAGGTCACCGCTACTGGCTCACCCCAGCCACTCATCCTGGCTGACTCACCCTGGCTGATATACCCCAGCCTACTTGCAATAAGTCAACTAACTATGGGAGATTGCAGAGGCGAGGGGAACTTCCTCCCTCTTTCTCTCCCTCTCTCGCTACGGGACAACTTGCTGTGGGAGAAAACCAGAGGCAAGGGGAACCTCCTTCTCTTCTTCCTCCTCTCTCCCTCTCCCTCACTCATCTCTCCTTGATCCATCTTACCACCCCCACCAATACCTCTTGAACTCTGTGAGAAGTAGGAGGTTCCCCTCACCTCTGGCACTCTTCCATTGACCAGGGTGAGTTCCCACATTGAGCTGGCCAGGATGCAGCAGCTGGGTTGAGTCAACCAGGGTGAGTCAGCCAGGGTGAGCTAGCAGCGGCAAGCTGGCAGTGGCGAGTTGTCCCAGACCCGAGTAAGCTTGGGTATAAAGATAACAAGTATTTGTCCATTTTTCTTATCTACGTCTATGTTTAAAACTGGAAAGTGACTATTTATTTTAAATAGGACTAAATATAATAAATGAATATAATAAATAAATATAATAAACACATAAATAAATAAATAAATAAATAAATAAATAAATAAATAAATAAATAAATAAATAAATACATACATACATACATACATACATACATACATACATAAATTCAGAGAACAAGTCATGTGACTAAAACTATCCAAAGTCCTGCACCATCCCTAACTAATTAGCCAGGGTACTCCATGGAATCTTACCTGGGCCTCCTCTCCCACATGCAAAAGTTTTCCAGCATTTCTGGCCATAGATCTCTCTTATAATAGAGGCATATATGACCATAGAGCTTGTTTAAAGAAAGCCTTATATGAGAATAGCTGAAGCTTAAAATGTTTGCAAGCTGTTTCCAGGCCATGACAAACTTCAGGACAAAATGCAAAACAAGATGACCAAATATTAAAATGAAACAAACAGTTTCTTTGGGAGAAAACATGAAAGATGTATCCCTGGCACCACCAGTGTTCTTTGTATATGAAGCATAATGCTCTTGTGTCTCTGAATCTTAAAAGAAATGTGATTATAACATAGAACGCTGTTTTGTAGACTGGCAGCAATTAATAGTCAGAAGAACAGCCACAAGAAGGCACCAGATGTCAGGAAGCACATGATTTTTCTGTCAAATTAGCATCAACATTTAGTGGGTTTTTTTATTATCAATGGAAAATGAATTCTATTATATTTATGGGCCACAAATATCTGCTTGCTCCCTTTCATTTCTTTTTCTTTTTACTTGTTCTTTTGTTTGATGCATGTTTCTATGAGTGTTGTTAAGGCCGGATAAGTGTACTCCATGCACATATAATAATCTGAGAATTAGTCATAATTTCAGCTTCACACATGAGTCAGATGGTGTTGCAGTCACATTCCCTATACTGTTTTAGTTCCAGAATCCTCCAGATTGGCAAATATAATTGAGAGATACCTATATGTTTCTGAATAACACTTTACAAAAGTGTTTACTTTGCTCTCAAGATAATAAAATTCCAAACTCAATAGATCTACTCAAGCCCTGGGCTGTTTCATAATTGAACTGAGCATCTCAGAATCTGTTCCTACTGACAAAGAAACATTTCCCCCCCTCAAAAACAATGTTTGTCTGGATATTTTGTTGTGCTTCTGGATAAAAATGTTTCCGCAGTGTGGAAACTGATCAGCTATTTATTTCTGGTTACACAGCCTAACCAGAGGGATTGTGCAATGTTCTATTATGTTTTTGTGTCATACCACACTTCACTAGCTTTTTATTTTAGCCAAGGCTAATCTGAATATTCAAGGATTAAAAGAGACACCAATGGTTTGGGAATTTTAATACAGATGCAGTACTCAAGGGGAAAACATAACAGTGCTACTCTTCTCATGCCTCTGATTAAAATGTGGAATTCCTGGAAAAAGAGAAGTCCAGTTAAATGTTTTTAGCCAGGACTTTGTGGTAAATTCTTGATTTATGTTCTTTGTGGTTCAGCATTTCATTGTCTCATGCTCTTATCTTTCTGAACAAGGTACGAAATTTGGTATTCAAGTTGCAGCCTTTGTTTTATAGATGAGATTGTGTTTTAGAAGTTACCTTGGTGAAGCCTGCTTGTGAGTGAGCCATGTATGAGGGCCTGTTTAGAATAATAATAGAATAGAATAGAATAGAATAGAATAGAATAGAATAGAATAGAATAGAATAGAATAGAATAGAATAGAATAGAATAGAATTCTTTATTGGCCAAGTGTGATTGGACACACAAGGAATTTGTCTTTGGTGCATATGCTCTCAGTGTACATAAAAGAAAAGATACATTTGTCAAGAATCATGAGGTACAACACTTAATGATTGTCATAGGGTACAAATAAGCAATCAGGAAACAATCAATATTAATATAAATCGTAAGGATACAAGCAGCAAGTTACAATCATACAGTCATAAGTGGGAGGAGATGGGTGATAGGAACAATGAGAAGACTAATAGTAATAGTAATGCAGCCTTAGTGAATAGTTTGACAGTGGTGAGGCAATTATTTGTTTAGCAGAATGATGGCATTTGGGAAAAAACTGTTCTTGTGTCTAGTTGTCTTGGTGTGCAGTGCTCTATAGTGTTGTTTTGAGGGTAGGAGTTGAAACAATTTATGTCCAGGATGTGAGGGGTCAGTAAATATTTTCACGGCCCTCTTTTTGACTCACAGGTCCTCAATGGAAGGCAGGTTGGCAGTAATTGTTTTTTCTGCAGTTCTGATTATCCTCTGAAGTCTGTGTCTATCTTGTTGGGTTGCAGAACCGAACCAGACAGTTATAGAGGTGCAGATGACAGACCAATAATTCCTCTGTAGAACTGTATCAGCAGCTCCTTGGGCAGTTTGAGCTTCCTGAGTTGGTGCAGAAAGAACATTCTTTGTTGTGCTTTCTTGATGATGTTTTTAATGTTAGGTGACCATTTTAGGTCTTGAGATATGATAGAACCTAGAAATTTGAAGGTCTCTACTGTTGATAGTGTGTTGTCTAGTATTGTAAGAGGTGGTAGAATGAGAAGGTTTCTCCTAAACTCTACCACCATTTCTACGGTTTTGAGTGTGTTCAGTTCCAGATTGTTCTGGTCGCACCACGAGGCTAGTTGTTCAACCTCCCATCTGTATGCGATTTCATCATTGTCTTGAATGATACAATCACTGTTGTATCATCTGCAAACTTCAGTAGTTTAAAAGATGGATCATTTGAGATGCAGTTGTTGGTATATAGAGAGAAGAGAAGTGGTGAGAGCACACAGCCTTGGGGGGGCCTTGTGCTAATTGTACAGGTATCTGATGTGATTTTGCCTAGCTTCACCTGCTGCTTCCTGTCTGTTAGGAAGATTGTGGTCCACTTACAAGTGGGTCCAGGTACCACTAGCTGATTTAGTTTAGTTAGAAGAATGTTCAGTACGATGGTATTGAATGCTGAACTAAAGTCTACAAAGAGGACCCTTGCGTAGGTCTTTGGAGATTTAAGATGTTGTAGGATATATTTTATTTATTTATTTTATTTATTTATTTATTTGTCAAACATGTATAGTAGTAATTTGTAAAACATAAGTAAAAAGTAACGATAAAAGAGGACAATAGGACAGTAGGACAGGAACGGTAGGCACGCTGGTGCGCTTATGCACGCCCCTTACAGATCTCTTAGAAACGAGGAGAGGTCGACTGTAGACAGTCTAAGGTTAAAGTTTTTGGGGTTTGGGGAAGAAACCACAGAGTCAGGTAGTGCATTCCAGGCATTGATCACTCTATAGTGCAGAGCCATATTAGCAGCAGCATCTGTCGATATATTTTCTCGGTATGCAAATTGCAGGGGGTCTAACAGTGGATCCGTGATGGTTTTCAAGTTGGGACATCACTAGCCTTTCAAAGGTTTTCATAACTACAGATGTTAGAGCAACTGGTCTGTAGTCATTCAGTTCCTTGATGGAGGGCTTCTTCAGCACTGGGATGATAGTGGAGCGTTTGAAGCAAGAAGGAACATGGCATATCTCTAGTGATTTGTTGAAGATTTGGGTGAAGATGGGGGCCAATTGGTCAGCACAGAATTTTAAGCAAGAAGGAGTTATCTTGTCTGGGCCTGGTGTTTTTCCTGGCTTCTATCTGTGAGTTAGATCTTGCACTTCCTTTTCTGTGATCATCAGGGGTTGTGAACCCAATGGGATGGGGTCAGTTGTAGGAGGTTTGGCTGTTGTTGGTGTGTCTGAGATGGAGATTGTGGAGATAGGTGGCTGTAGTTTCCTTTCAAACCTGCAGTAGAACACGTCCAAGTTATCTGCCAGTTGCTGATTTTCTTCAGCTTGGGAAGGAGGTTTGCCATAACTGGTGATGTTTTTAAGAGTTTTCCACATGTTTGCTGGTTCATTTGTTGAGAACTGATTCCTTAGCTTTCAGAGTAGCTTCTTTTTGCTGCTCTGATCTCCCTTGTTAATACATTTCTGGCCTGATTGTACAGCATTCTATCACCTTTTCTGTAGGCTTCCTCTTTGAAATGGCTATGTCGTTCCAAAGAGGAAGCCTACAGAAACATAGCTGCTTACATTTAGCTGTGAACCAAGATTTATTGTTACTATATATTCCCAAGTTCCTGGTCGGTACACATAGATCTTCACAGAAGCTGACATATGATGTTACAGTATCTGTGAGTTCATCCAGGTCTTCAGAGGTATCTTCAAAAATATTCCAGTCCATGCAGTCAAAGCAAGCCTGTAGCTTTAACTTTGCCTCTTCAGTCCAAGTCCTCACTGATTTAATTGTTGGTTTCGTCGCTTTAAATCTTTTTCTGTTGGCAAATACAAGGTGAATCATGTAATGATCAGAGTGGCCCACAGCTGCTCATGGTAAGGACCAATAAGCATCTTTTAGTGTTGTGTAGCAGTGGTCTAAAGTATTCTTGCCTCTGGTGGGACAATTGACATGCTGAAAATATTTTGGAAGCTCTTTCCTTAAGTTGCCTTTGTTAAAATCACCTAGAATAATGGCCAGTGAATCTAGGTATTTGGCTTCAGCCTCCATAATCTGATCAGCTAGAGTTCGTAATGCCTTGTTTACACAGGCTTGTGGTGGGATATACACCACAATTAGTAGAAATGATGTGAACTCATGTGGAGAATAAAAAGGTTTGCAGTTGATAAATAAAGACTCTAAGTTTTCATCACAGAATTTGTGTATTACAGTTATGTCCTGAGACCAGCTGTTGTTGATATATATATACATAACCCTCCTCCCTTTTTCCCCTGATAGTTCTACAATCCTGTCTGCTCAAAGTATCTGAAACCCTGGTATATGCGTGCTATTGTCATCAATTCCCTCGTTTAGCCAGGATTCAATAAAGCATAGGGCAGATGCATTGTAAAAATCAGAATTGCATCTGTTTAAAAGGAGTATTTCATCCATCTTATTATCAAGTGAACATAAATTGGTAAGAAAGATTGAAGGGAGTGGGTTTTTTAAATTCCCTTATTCCTGAGTCTATTTAAAATCCCACCCTTTTACCTCTTCATTTCTGCCGGCTGCGTTTGCTTTTGGTGATCCATAGTTCTGGGGAATTAGCTTCCTCCTGTGTTAGAATCTCCTCTGCATTTGTAAAGACAGGTGGGGGTGAGGTTACAGAGAGCTGCTCCTTAAAGAAACGTTCCTTAATTCTTAGCAGATGGTCTCATGAGTATGAAATCCATAGAGAATCGCAGAGAATAAAAGAAAATAAAGAAACCATTTGAGAGCATTTCACCAAGGCAACCTTTGTCGTCGCCATCTTGGATCATCATCATAAAGGCTGTTCTAAAGGAAGGCAGAAGGAAGGTTGAAGAATAGTATCAAGGGAAACAGCTGTAATGATATGTGAGAATGACTTTGAGGGACAAAAGGAAGACATGTAGTCTAGAGAAAAAAATCTGACAAGAGGAAAGAGCCTGCAGTTTCTTGATGGTCACAGAGAAAAAAATGAAGAAGGGCCACTCAAACTGATCAGGCTATAAAAAGAAATGGGTAGATTTGTATTTTCAGACTTGTAAGATTAACATTAGTCTTCCCAGGTAAATCATACAGGAAATACAACCAGAAGAGCTAATCTTACTTTATTGTAAGGCTACATTAACAGAATCTTGCAAGTCTGAAAGACTGAAAATATAAACTCTTGGATCCTATCCATTTACTTTATCCACTGTTTTCCCTTTCTATTCTCTTCAACTTTGCAAAATATAATCATGTTTTCTGATGGAACCCTTGCTTGCATCATATGCCCTAAATATGTGATTTTCTTCTTGCTGATCTTTGCCTTTGGAACAATGAAATTTTATTTAGCCAAAACTGATTGATAGGTTATTTTCATAGTTCTCCTAGCAACCATCCTCAGATCCATAATTTGAAATAATCAATCTTCTTTCATACTCTTCACGTTTATCTTGCTCTTTCATAGCAACACACCATCACTGGAAATGCCAAATCATTAACTTTTCTGATACTGTCAGGAGTACTTCCCACCCCCAGCATACTATCCTTCTTTACTTATTCTTTATTTATTTATTTATTTATTTATTTATTTATTTATTTATTTATTTATTTATTTATTTATTTATTTATTTATTTATTTATTTATTTATTTATTTATTTATTTATTTATTTATTTATTTATTTATTTATTTATTTATTTATTTATTTTGGAATTCTTATATGCCGCCCAACTCCCGAAGGACTCAGGGCGGCGTACAACAGTGAAAAATACAAGAATAACCAAAATCTAAAATGTTAATTAAAAACAGTATAAAAATTAAAACACAATATAAAAAATCATCAACAACCATTCAACATCATACATACTTGGGGGGTGAGCTCGAGTGAGTTAAGCTCTACCCCCCGCCTGCAGGAAAAGCCATGTCTTAACGGCTTTTCGGAAGGCCAGCAGAGTGGGGATAGTTCGGGTCTCTGGTGGAAGTTGGTTCCAGAGTGCGGGGCCAGCCACAGAGAAGGCTCTCCCCCTTGGGCCCGCCAGCCGGCATTGCTTGGCCGACGGGACCTGGAGGAGGCCAACTCTGTGGGCCCTAACCGGTCGGAGGGAAGTATGAGGCAGAATGCGGTCCCGTAGATAACCTGGTCCTAAGCCATGAAGGGCTTTAAAGATGGTGATCAACACCTTGAATTGGACCCGGAGACCGATGGGCAACCAATGCAGCTGGCGGAGTATCGATGTCACATGGGTGTACCTTGGCACACCCACCACAGCACGCGCAGCCGCATTTTGCACCAGCTGAAGTCTCCGGATACTCTTCAAGGGTAGCCCCATGTAGAGCGCATTGCAGTAGTCCAAACGAGAGGTGACAAGGGCATGAGTGACCGTGAGTAGAGCCTCCTTCTCCAAATATGGCCGCAACTGGTGCACCAGGCGAACCTGTGCAAAGGCCCCCCTAGCCACAGCAGAAAGATGATGGTCCAATTTTAGCTGTGGATCTAGGAGGACCCCCAAGTTGCGGACCCGGTCCGAGGGAGTCAGTTTCGCTCCCTCAAGGACCAAGGAGGGACAGTTGTCATGGTCCTTAGGAGGCAATATCCACAGCCACTCAGTCTTGTCGGGATTAAGTCTGAGCCTGTTCCTCCCCATCCAGATCCTAACATCGTCCAGGCACCGGCACATTACATCAACTGCCTCACTGAAGTCAGACGGGGTGGTGATGTACAGCTGGGTGTCATCAGCGTACTGATGGAAACACACCCCATGTCTGCGAATGATCTCACCCAGCGGTTTCATGTAGATGTTGAACAGGATGGGCGAGAGAACCGACCCCTGAGGCACCCCACATGATAGGGGCCTAGGGGACGACCTCTGCCCCCCTGCCAGCACCGACTGCATCCTATCAGCGAGATAAGAGGAGAACCACCGCAAAACGGTGCCTCCCACTCCCAACTCGCTGAGACGATGCAGAAGGATACCATGGTCGATGGTATCGAAAGCCGCTGAGAGGTCAAGTAGCACCAGGATGGAGGAGTTCCCCCCATTCCGGGCCCGCCAGAGATCATCCATCAGAGCGACCAAGGCAGTTTCTGTACTGTAGCCGCGCCTGAAGCCCGACTGGTAAGGATCTAGATGATCTGTTTCATCCAGGAGCTGCAGAAGCTGAGTAACCACCACCTTCTTCCACTGAAGGAAACAAAACAATTATGTTAATTTCTTCACAGTCAATAATTACTAAGCAAGGGTTCAATTTGGATATCTTAAATTTCAAAAGATTTTATTTCTGGGAATTGTTCTTATGTTTCCTCAACTGGAGGTTTTGTTAATGCAATACAACATGTTATTGTCTTATTTATTTGCATCATTTGTTATTTTATTTGGGGGAAATGATGTGAATTCATTGTATGCTTTACATTACTTCCATTCCAAAGAAAAGGGAAAAGTTTCACCTGTACTGCAGAAATATACTAAATTCATGATTTCTTTTTTAAAAAGTGTAATATATTAATTACTACTTTTTCATGTGAACTGGGGCTAAATTTAGGCTATATCCTTCAAAAGATGTTCATCGTTTAATTCTGGGTAAATAATTTAATTTTAGCTAAAAGGGGAAACCATTTAGGTGCTTAAGACACATCAGGTCCTGCTGAATGACCATGTTATTCAAGTAACCTTTGATTTTTTCAGTTTGGACCCGATTCTTCTGAAACACCTAAATTAAGTGTATTGGAAAAGTTTTTGAACTGACAGGTATAGAAAGAATATAACTTATATAGATATTGATAATTTGCAAAAAGTGTTTAATACAAAGTTGATAATTTGCAAAAAGAGTTTAATACAGGATTTGTTTAATTCCTATTTAAACAAATCAGTTTTCTTGTGTTTTAAGGATGAGTCTAATTAATAAAAATATCCCTTTTGATGCTATTCATAAAAAATCAGTGAATGGTGAAAATTTGAAGCATCAAACATTTCATGCTGTATAAGTAATATAAATATATAAGGTGACTCAGTCACATATAATCTGGGCTTGTTCTATGTCCTGTTTTAATAATTACATTACTGTTAAAAGGATCTGAGCTATTGTATAAATGGTTAATGTGGTGTTGAATTACATACCTAAGTTTGAAATTTATCAGTGTATGAAATGTTCAGACTTACTGAATTTGTAATATAATGGCAAAGATCTTTCCGATTTGTCAGGAAGCAGCTATTATTTTGTTTCTGTGACCCTAACCTGAACAAATATTTTCACTCAGCCTTTAACTGAGGAATATGATTTTGTCTGGGCAGGGTTTAAATTGTATTTTAAACACACACACACACACACACACACACACACACACACACACACACACACACACACACACACACAAATTTGTCCTTCCTTATTGTTGTTGTTTTGTTGCTTTATTAGTTGATTGTTGAAAAGGAAAAGCCACGGATAAAATACAAACATTGATAAACAAAATCTTGCTAGATATTTCTACCATTTAGAAATGTTCTTCTGCCTAAGTTTTTCTTAGGACTAATGAATAAGGTAGAATCAAACTGGGAAAAGAAAAGAAAAATATGCAACCTACTTTTTTTCCCTCCCACGGGAATATACTTTTAAAAAAAATCAAATCTGTCACCTTATTAATTAAAAAATCAGGAACAATAAAACATCAGAGATAGTTGGCTCATGAAATGATAGAAAACAGAATAAATAATGGAGCCAGTAACTATGCAAAGCATCCCTTCTTGAGTACTTAGATAACTTATTTAGAATAGAATAGAGTTTGAAGGGACCTTGGAGTCCAACCCCCTGCTCAAGCATACCCTTTTACACAAGTGGCTGTCCAGTCTCTTCTTAAAAACCTCCAGTGATGAAGCCCCCCACAATTTCTGAAGGCAAGCTGTTCCACTGGTTAGTTGTCCTCACTGATTTTCGTCAGCCTTTTAGAAACAAGCAGTTTGGATAGCTAGGCAGATCTCCTTGGAATGGTATTTGTTACGTACTGACGTTCGGAGTAAATTTTCATAGCCTCCGCTGATTGGCCAGAATAGTGGCAGCAGATTTGAACAACTGTCACTGGCCGGCCGGGTTGCAGGGATGCCCTTAAAAGCGGCTTCCCTGCTGCTCGTCGCCAGTTCTTGCTTAGCCTTTTGCTTGCTACAAGAAAAGTGCTGAACTGTTCTATGTCCCGACTATTATTCCCGTGCAAATCTAACAGTATTCTAAAATACTACTTACTCATGTAGATTCCTATGGGGAACATGGAACAAGCATCCCCCCCAACACTTTTCAATAAAGTTTATAAGAGAAATACATGAGTTTCATAAACTTCATATAAAGTCTTGGTAAATATTATTATTATTATTATTATTATTAAACTTCATATAAAATTTTGGTAAATGTTCTTATTAAGAAAGGGGTCATCGTGGAGGTCTCAATAACAGAAATTTTCATAGCCAAGATGATCAGAGCTGCAGGGGTAGAGTGAAGAAGTTCCAGCCTTTTGTGGAAGCTCAGGGCATTAAGCAGATTTGGCTTCTGATCCAATCCGGAAGTGAATTGATGCCTTCTTCCTGTCAATCAGTCACTGGATACTTTTTATTGTACAGGTCTTGGATTCTTCTCTTTGCACACCAACACTATTGCCTGATGGGGGAAGAATAATTTCATTATTGAATGGATTTGGAATCACATCTCATAATACCTACTTTCTTTAGTTTAAAATGAAGAAGCAGGGAAAAACAACCTGTTTGGGTGAGATAAAATGCAGCATACAAATCCCAGCTGTTCTGGCAACTGGAGCTTCTCTTAGCTGCTTTAGTCATCACACTTTAACGAATTGTGAACACAATGTGGGATATTGAAACGCATAGTGCTATAAATGCTTTCATTGTAGCACGCTACCTAAGTAATCTATATACATGCCGAGATTCTGAATAGCATGCACTCTTACAAATGTTCAAATGCTTAAAGGCACTTTATGTGCTAGCAATTATTATGTTGCCCAACCTGATGCTGCCCAACTTATGGGAATCTGTTCTGAACATTTTTGTCACCAGTACCACCCCTTTTGCAAGAAATTTATGAAGAAAATGTCAAGCTATGACCATTACTCTATGATACGGGAGGAGGGGGGAATAAAGTGCATTTTTATATAGGCTTAAGAAATTTAATAAACTTTCGATGAAACTGTGCTTGGTGGTATTTTACACATTCCTGCAGAGGCAAGAAATTGAGTTTTTGGTTAGAATATGATTTGCAAATAAAGCATTATACATAATGTAGGGGATGGAAGAACACTTGCTTTTAGTACGGTACCCAAAGGGGATGATATTAAAGTAAAAGAAGACGATGATATAAAACATTTGCAAGGCTATAAGCTGACGATTCATTTCTGCTTCACATGCATTGCTGGGAAATATTCAATTGCAAAATAAATATATGAAGGAAGAATGATTTCTTTGAAAGGATTATTTATTCAAAAACAAATGTATCTACTGAAATTACTTAGTAACATATTAGAAGAATGGATTTAAATATCTGTTGTTCATATTAAGCACATTCTTCTTGTACTCTAACATGTTTTACTTCATAGATTCAACCCATAAAGTTATATGTATTCATTGGTGAATTGTGGTTCCTTTCTTTTATTACGATAATGAATTTTTAATAGGATTAACAATGGAATGACATCTTCCAAGAGATAATGATATTCAGAAAATCATTAAAAGTTTAGTAGAGACCCTCATTTTTTAAAAAAATTGGAGTATATATTCTTTCACCTGGTTGTTATTTTGCTATTTATTTTTATTTATGCTGTTTTTTTCCTCTTTTCATTGTATGCCTCTTAAAATTATTAAGGTGTTGGATGGTCTCAAAATTGTTATCCCTTTCTGGCATTGCCTAAACATAATAATTGATCCTGAAATAAAGATTTAGAATTAGGAAAGCAAAGACCACATAACATTGTGTTTTCTTTGTTTAATAAATGTTTTACAAATAGAAGAATACATATCTGGATGAGGTATTTACCTTTTGTATTTTTACATTCCTCAGTGTACTTCCTCTTGCCATGTTGCATACTGTGATCCACATTCATAGATCACAGTGTGCAATTCACAGAAATGTCAAGGGTTAAGGATGCAGTTAGACTGATTAGATAGATGCTTATATAAAAGAATCAGGAACCAGAAGATGGGAAAGCCTTCATGGCAAAATTCTTTAGAAAAGTGCTGAAATACAAAACAGAATTGTTAAAGATGTGAAAGCAGACCCAACATGTCCATGGGAGGGAACAAAACAGTGTTTATTGATAAGACATCTTACAAATTAAATTTTGTAAGAGGCAATAACAAATTTTAAATCAATGTGACTTGTACTTTTTCTTTGCACAATATACTTTTTGTAAAGGTAGACTTCTAATTGCCAATCCCTAGTCTAAATTTCTAATTTTCCCTTGTGCTTGTTAGGAAGTTAGAAAAAAGATAAGTGTTGGATTCAATGATCAGCAATGTATCCTTAAATTAAAGTGAAGAGAGAGAGAGATTTGTTATCACTAAAGTCACAGTTTTTCCTCAATACTCTTTTTTTTGAGTGGTTTTACAAATGACAACAAATATTTCTTGCAAGAAATGGCTTATTGTCTTTTTAGTTCATGGTTTTTAGTTTTAGATCTCATTCAAGCCATTTATTAATTTGCTTATCCAACTTTAGTTTCCTTCTTTCCCATCTCTTCCTCTCACACTTTTGGTTCCAATGTTTGGCTTTATTTTGTATTGCATTTCATTTTTAAAATCATATTTTAAGAGAATGTTTTTTTCAGTGGTTTGTAGTTCCTAGATTATTCTCTGGCATTCATTTCTTCCTTCTGCAGATCAGTCATAGGTTAGGTTCTTTTTTGTTTGGTTGTTTTTTCTCATTGTGTAAAGTTGTAAATTACAACTTTAAATGTTGGGAGTTTTTAAAATGCTATAGAAGAAGCCTATACACATATTGTGTGTGTCTGTGTCTCTCTCTGTGTGTGTAATAGTATAGTATTAGTATATTGTAAACCACCCAGAATCACTTGGTTGAGTTGGGAAGCTATAGAAATTAAATGAATGAATGAATGAATGAATGAATGAATGAATGAATGAATGAATGAATGAGAAATAACAGAGTTGAAAGGGACTTTGGAGGTCTTCTGGTCCAACCCTCTGCTCAAGCAGGAGACCCCATAATATGAGAAAAATGTAACTTGACAAGGCTTCCATACTTTTATTATATTTGGTGTATCTCATCATCTTACAAATTAAATTTTATACAAAGAGGCAATAACAAATTTCAAATCAATGTGGCTTGTGTATCCTCCAAACCAATCAAGCATGCCACATGTTGGAAATGAAAGCTCAGAAGGAAGGACCTGTAATCAGAACAATGAATATGGAATGAGCATCAACAGCCTAGGAATTACTAAAGATAACACTGGGAAAAATATAAAATGTTTTGTTTGTGAACTAATTAAAACAGCTGCCCTCTTCCTTTTTTGTCACAGTTGTAAGAATACCAGCTAAGGAGCCACAAGGGAACTATTTATTTGCTTCCCCTCCAAGCCACCCAGCTGTTCTTTCATTTGTGGTCTTTGGGCTAATTACATAATGTCCCTAATTTATACCTACTGGTAAATCAGATCAGAGCATTACCTGGAGGGCATGCTCTAATTAGAAGAATTTCAGAACAAATTGTTTAAAGAGCTTGTTTGGTATGATTAAATGGGAGTGATGGCCTCTCCGTGTCTCTTTTTAAGACCAGTAACACTTACTTTATGCAAAAAAAAAAAATCTGTGTATTGTAATAGCTGTGTTTCCATCTTAGAAGCTCTGTTGAAAATCTGAGTGATTCTTGAAGAGAACAAACTATTTCTCTCTTGCTCTCTCCCCCACTCTCTCTCTCTCTGAAAACACAGAAAGGTTGTCCTAAGTGACATATACTTTGTGGAGCTGCCTAAATTCTGATCACTAAAGTCAAACAGTGCTACAACACGGAAGAGCAAGGCCTGTGACTTTATATCTCCAATCAAAGTGTTGAGATAGTTTCCTAGCATTCACTTTGATAAACATGTCTCTTGCACGTGTCTATAATCGAATAATGCTACCTGAATGCATGAAATGGATTCTGCTCTAGCATATAGTATATAAATATGTCTTGTTTATTACCTGAATTAAATTTGAAAGCTTCATGGCCTTTTGAACACACCTAGGAAAATTTCACTATGTGGGTCTAATCCAATCCATGGAAATTCCCCATCTGAATAACAAGTTTCTTATGGAATTCTCCTTAGTTCCCATGTCCCACTTTCTAATATTAGATTGAAACCTTCTGTGGCTAGAAAAAAATATGGCATGATTAAATATGATTTTCTGAGGCAAACTTGAGTAAAGTCAAGTGTCTTGAGAGTGCGGAGGAAAGGAGGAAGCCCGTGCATTGCTAGGCCTAGCTGGCTGACGCTTTCCAGCTGCAATAGGTTTCTGTGGGCTCTTGGGCACCAAGATTCCCCCATTCGCTGAGGCACCCCTGCGTATTTGTATTTGTATTTGTTTATTTGTCAAGCATAAATGATTATAAGCAAAGTACAAACAGTAAAACATGATTGAATATATATGTAATATTACAAGCATGAATAAGAGTAAAAGTGGTATGAATATATGGGTACATTAGGACAGGAACGGTAGGCACGATTGCGCGCTTATGCACGCCCCTTACTGACCTCTTAGGAATGGGGTGAGGTCAATGGTAGATAATAAGAGGTTGAAGTTTTTGGGGTTTGGGGAAGAAACTACTGAGTCAGGTAAAGTGTTCCAGGCGTTGACAACTCTGTTGTTGAAGTCGAATTTTTTGCAATCAAGTCTGGAGCGATTAACATCCTATGCTGTTGCTTAACAACTGCAATGGGGAAAGCTCAGATTGTGGTCATTGAGGAAGATAACCAGGTGGGTGTTTCACTTAACAACTACAATGACTTACAATAAAAATTTTGGGCTCAATTATGGTCATAAGTTGAGGATTCCCTGTACCATCAAAACATTATTTGGTAAACATGTTTAGTGAATCCAGTGAATCAAAGGGAATCTACTGACTCACCTGACAAAATGTGATTTTGTTACAAATAGTTACAATCCTGTTTATCATTTGAGTTTAATAGTCAGTTTTCCTGTGGTAATGATACAGCAGCCTATTTCTATGGCTTGGTTTTAGTTACTGCAGTGAATCATAGTAACTCAACCCCAAGCCTGTCATTAAAACACCACTGTGCTCCAAGACAGTAGATTCAGCATAAATTCGCATTGTAGTTCAAACCATTCCAAACTATTTCTCAATAATCAGGAATAAGGCAGGCCACAGTTACTATCCTGCATTTGGTTATAATTATGCACTTGACACAGAGTTGCTATGAAAGCTTTTTACTCGAGGTTGAGGAAGTAACAGCAGACAAGGAATAAAAACCATAGCAGAGCCTCTGGAAAAAATCTTGCCTGGGTAGTTTTTCTTTTAACAGAAAGAAGACTAGTCAAAATCCATATCAAAGTTCAAAGATTCAGGCCAGGGTTGTCAGACAATTCAGAGATCAGAATTTTATATCACTAATAAGAGGATCAGGGGTCAGAGCTGCCTCTTAAATCAGGCTGCTTTTATTCCATTGCTTGGCAAGGAACCTTATAGAATATCTTTGCCCATCATTTTACTCACTGGGTGTGGGTCTAGATGGCCTTACATCATCATCATCATCTGTCTGCTACAGCTGTGCTTGATTATTTGCAAGTGATCCCTGACTTTGTGTTTCCTGAGGCTGCAATTTTACAAGTTCTGCTCAAATCTCTTTGTAGGAGTGATCATCTGAATCCTGGCCTATGACAGTTACTTAGTAAGTGAACTAAGATAACATACAGTAATTTGGCATGGAAGTTTGACTAAGGAAAGAGGAGAAAGAAAGGAGCCAAGGTGGTGGCTGAGCTTGACTCCTGTTGAATGTCCATTAGATGCTTGCTGATTTGGGTGATGATATGTAAGGAATTCAGCTTCAGAGAATGTTTCAGAAAACAGATTGTCAGAGAAATATATTAACTAGGATTGGTGAAGGAACTCAAGGGGGAACAGTTTTTCTTTCTTTCTTCTGGTCATTTGAAGAACACAGAAATGGAAAGAATCACTGCCATCTGCTTGTACCCTGATTTTTTCCCCCTTACTAAATATACTACAAGTATAGTCTGATTGCCTCCTAGAAGACAAGGTGAACTTATCCAGCCACTAGTTTATGGGGAAAATGAAGTATTATTACATTGGATTCTGGAAGCCCTTCATGCAAGAATAGGAAAACCAATAAACCCCCAGAATATAGGAAAAAGCCAAAGGGTAGAGATGGAAGGGGAACCAATGTGGCAAAAAAGAGCTAGCTTTTCTTGGACTTGGATTTCAGAGCCTCCCAATAGACATCATTCTTGGACCCCTAGGGGGGAAAAAGTTCCCATATATTTCAGAAGTAGAACTATGCAGATTCTGCAAAAGGAACGATTCTGAATACTGCCCCAAAGAGAAGGAAACGACAGTATCAGTGACATTAATTTCACATAGGACTTAAACCTGAGCCCTGTATTCTTTGCCCTCTGTTGGAAGAAATGTCCATCTGGATTCAGTTCCACTGGAAACATGGAGACTGCTTGGAAAGATGGTTTTATGGTGGGGGGGGGGGAGAGAGAGAGAGAGAGAGAGAGAGAGACCCTCTGTTGGGCTTTGAATTTGAGCTTGTATTCTGATTGGTTGTCAGACTCCCATGGGGCCATGCAGGGGTAACTTTGTAGGTGGTCTTTTGAGTCCCAGGCTTGGTTGACTCTTGCTGGGTGATGATGTAATGAAAGGGCTTTGGGCAATTCCTACTATGGCCCAATGGCTTTGTCCTGGTTTGGATCTTGAGTGAGGTCTCATCCTGAGGACCATGTCTTTTGTGTTGTAGATAAGCTTGCCTAGCCTTTGTCTTGTAGATAGGTTGGCATCAAAATATCTGCTGGTGGGGGGACAGGGAGTTGAGGCTCTCAGTTTGTCTTTAGAAACATGTTTCTCCTTTAGGGCAAATATAATATTCTGCCTTTTTAATATTTCCTAGAATATTTCATTTTCCTAGGAGAGAGATAGGTGGTAACTTCCTACACTTCTTTATTAATAAAGAAGAGAAATACACATTAGTTTTTTCAATATATATCAAACGTGGTAGGATACCTAATAACTTAGAAGACAGAAATGAAATTGAAAATCTCGATATATAGGAAAGCAAGTTAGATGTAACAACGAAATGTAACACAGACCACGCAGATTCTTCACATGGAAAACATCCAGGTAAAGAATGTCAGTTACTAGTTTTACTTGTCAAAAATATCTTGGAATAGTCACTGGTTACAAATTGATTGCTCAGCAGGGTGATGTGGCTGTAAAGAAAACCATCACAATTTTAAGCTCCATTGATAAAGTACAGTTTCAAAATTACAAGGAAGCAAATGTTCCATTTTTATTCTGCATCAGTTAGACTCCACTTGCATACTGGGTTCTGTTCTGAGTACCATGTTTTAAGGAGTCAGACAAGTTGCAACAAATTCTGACAAGAGCAACCTGGATTGTCTGGGGATTATAAAAAAACGTGTACAAAGAGAAATGGAAGGAACAAGGAAAATCTATAATCCTAAGAAGAGAAAATGTGTGTGTGTTTGGCGGGGGGGGGGATAGCACTTCTGAAAGTGCTTACTGCTATTCAGTAAGAAGAATTTATCTCTGTAGTTCTCCTGGGGGAGGGGGAAGTAGTGAAGTCCTTCATTAAATGCACCCCTGGCACATAGACAACCATCTATCTGGATTGTCTAAAATTTGAATTCCTGCAAGGAACAAGGATTAGACTCAGTGGCCCGATAGTCCTTTACTAAATTAAGGTGTTTGTGATTGCAAGGCAAGGCGGTGGCTGGGGGAGCGGGAGAATCCCATTTCTGTTCAAATTTAAGAATTAAAATTGTAATTTATCAATTTTATGAGTTTAAAAAAATGAAATTGCTGAATATAGCCGTGCTGCCCAACATTACAAAGAGCCTACATGGGGTAGTGCATGAAATCTTGCATTAGGACTAGGAAACACATCCTGACATTTACCTTAAGAGAAGCACATTAGTTGACTTGGGGCTTTTCACATTAGCAAACTCCGACTTAACAAATAGAGATGCTGCTTTGAGGTTAAAATAAAAGGAGATCCTCATGTTTCCTATCTTGAGCTCTTGTGTGTGAAGGAGAGGGGAAGGTGGGATATATATGTCTTAGAAAGAGGCACTAAATAAATACAATCCAATTCACCTGTCTGGTGAATCCCACTGAAATAATGTTGGTGATTGGGGGGGGAACTATGTTTTATAAACTTGGTCTACATCCTCCTAGTTAACTGCTCAATTCAGACAAGTGAAGTTTATATCACTTAAATGGAGATTTGACCTGGACTGAAGTGAAGGTTTTATAGCTCCTTAACTCTCAGTGTCTATAAAGTGATCAGAATTTGGAACTGTTCCTCAATAAAATGAAACAAACTTTTGGGTTTGTTTGTTTTTTAATCATGGGTTCTCAGTCAATGCTATATTATTCATTAAACAATTTCCCAAAACTTGTTGTATAAATTTGTGCTGATGGCTTTAATAGCTGGAGGCTTGCCAAGAAGACACATTTTTATCTATTTTGTTCACTGAAATAAATAAATAAACAAACAAACAAATGAAGTCTACTAACATAACTGCATTTTTAGAACAAGCACAGAGTAGAATTATAGCCATAGAATTCAAAATTTTCAGTCATTTCACATACTTGGGAGTGTAATGTTCACATCATTACCGTATGACTCATCGCTAGAACAAGTGTTGATGTGCAGGTGTGAACAGATCATCACACATTATGCTGAAATACATAATGCTCAACCACTATAACTATTCCAGTATATTTGAATTTAAGCAGATTGAAGTCCAGGCTCTGCTATTGTAATTTAGTTTTACTTGTATGATTTTAGTCTTCTCATTATTTCTTGTTCTTTAAATTAACCCCACACTTCTGTTTTATTGTACTTTATGATTTTAAAATTATACTGATTTTATACTGTGCACAAATACCTTAGGAACTGACTTGGAAGAATTCAATCCTGAAAGCTAAAATCTATTATTTTAAATAAAGGCAGGGTAATCCAAATCACTGTCATAGAAGCCTCTCATGTCAGATCTTCTGAAGTTTTCTGTGGTCTCCCAAGACCAAGCTAGTAGGCAGAAATGTGGACAGAGAAACCTTTGTGTCTTTGCATTTTTTAAATCCATCACAAACAATGGTGATGGTGCTTTAACAATCACATAAATTCAATGGGCATACTTTGTAGAGTAAAATCTTTATTTCAAGTTTTTAAGGTGGAACCATGAATGAATGAATGAATGAATGAATGAATGAATGAATGAATGAATGAATGAACGAACGAACGAATGTTACTTTAATTAAGAGCAGACGGTAAAAAGTACTTCTTCAGAACATTTGCTCAGCTGGAGTATAAATGAATGCAGCACAAGACAGTCTTCAGTACAACATAATAATATGGATCCTTGGTTTATAAAGTTATAACATTGCAATTTTGATTTTTGTAATATTAAATACTGTAAAAGGAATGTCAAAGTGTGTGAAATTGCAATCAGAGTTCCCAAATACTGCAATAGCATAATGTTTCATCCTTGCGCTGTTTTGGCTTTCCAAAACAGCCCAGCAGACTCACTTCTGCTAGAGGCTGTTTTGCAATATATCCTATTAAAGTCATCCTATTAAGTGTTCTTGAGGTCTGGCATGTTGTAATTGATTACAAATTGCCTACAACACACAGGCCAAAATAGAATTAGAGAAAGCAATTCCAAAAAGTAAGCTTGAAAATTTATTACCATAAATATAAAATCATACATCCAGGTCTCGTAACCTTTATATAAGTAGGATTCATAAACAAGTACTTAGCAGACACTTAGAATAAAATCCAGATGACAAATATTCACATTAGTTTCATTGGTAATGATAGATAATTTTGTATGCAGAGTGTGAATCCTTGCAGCATCTCTTTTGGTGGATAATAGTGTAGTGTGCAGCTGGGAAATCACAAATTGGTTTGCTAGAGTTACAAAGTTATTGAATTTTTACACATCTAAACTAATGGAAGATAAGAATACAAACACTAACAGCACAGAAATACATGCTATGTGTGATATAAATGAATATGGGAATAAAAACAGCATTTTTATTAACTCTTAAACCATAAATATGTAGACCAAAAAGCCCAGTCTAGCACAATACCACTGAAAAAGAAAAAAAGAAAAGATAGTGGACATAAATAGCATGGTTTCATAAAGAACTCTCAGATAAACTGAGAGATAGAAAGGACAATAATAAAAAATGGAAAGATAGACACATAACTAAAGCAGAATACTGGCAAATTGCCCAAATCAGCAAAGATGAACTCAGGAAAGTTAAGGCACAGAATGAACTAAGACTTGCAACGAATGTCAAAAACAATAAAAAATGTTTCAATATATTAAAAAACAAGGGGAAAAAAGAGGAAATGATCAATCCACTAATGGGAGAAGATGGCAAGAAGATGTCAGGTAGCAGAGAGAAAGCAGAACTGCTTAATTCATTCTTTGCATCTGTCTTTACACAAAAGGGAAAAAATACTCCAAACTATCAAAAGCAGTACTGTAAAAGGAAAGATTAGGAACACAAGTCAAAGTAGACAAGAAAATGCTAAGAGAACATGTATCCACTCTATATGAGTTCAAATCATCAGGGCCAGATGGATTACATCCTAGAGTTCTGAAGGAGCTGGCAGATGGGATCTCAAAACCACTGAACCAAATCTATCAAAGATCCTGAAGCACCAAGGAATTACCAGCAGATTTGATAAGAGCTGATGTGGTTCCAATCTTCAAAAAAGGGGGAGGGGAAAATGGATCCAGGAAACCACAGACCAATCATCCTGACATGAATACTTGGAAATATCTTGGAAAAGAGAATCAAGCAATGGATCTGTGAACACCTAGAAACAAGCAAAGCTATTACTAGAAGCCAACATTGTTTTTAAAAAACAGATCATGCCAGACATCCTCCTCCTCCTCCTCCTCCTCCTCCTCCTCCTCCTCCTCCTCCTCCTCCTCCTCCTCCTCCTCCTCCTCCTCCTCCTCCTCCTCCTCCTCCTCCTCCTCCTCCTCCTCCTCTTCTTCTTCTTCTTCTTCTTCTTCTTCTTCTTCTTCTTCTTCTTCTTCTTCTTCTTCTTCTTCTTCTTCTTCTTCTTCTTCTTCTTCTTCTTCTTCTCCTCTCGTGGCAGCCTCTGGAGGTCCTGAAGGCCCTGTCTCAATCCCTGCCTCTGGCACTGAGTCCTCTCCAGCCTCCTCACTGTCCAACTCTGGTGCCAGCAGCACAGGCCGCTGGCAAATTACCACACAGCCTCCTCGCTTCTGAATCCGATACCAGCTGCACAGGCTGCTGGCAGACCACAACAATCACCCCAAATGGATTTGTATTTGGCTGACCATACTCAACATGGAATCTTTAATGGAACTATATCTATATGGAGGGAAGCAGACAACAGGGTATCCCAAAGTTCTGTCTTAGGCCCAGTACTTTCTAACATCTTCATGATTTTGATAAGAGGATAGAAAAGGAACTAATCAAATTTGCAGATGACACCAAGTAGGGGCCAACACTATAAGCTAGGGCAGGGGTCGGGAACCTTTTTGACTAAGAGAGCCATGAAAGCAAAAAATTTGGAAATTTATTTCAGTGAGAGCCATATAATATATTTTAAAAGTGAATTCAACTAAATGTCAATAGGGACAATGGGATATTGAGAGAATCCCTGTCTTTGTGCTGTTTAATTTGTTGCTGCTGTAGCAGCTTCCTTGCTCCAAAGTGATATTTGTCTTTGAGTTGGTGATTTCCATCATAGCATTGGTAATGATTCTTTCTTTCTTTCTTCTTTCTTTCTTTCTTTCTTTCTTTCTTTCTTTCTTTCTTTCTTTCTTTCTTTCTTTCTTTCTTTCTTTCTTTCTTTCTTTCTTTCTTTCTTTCTTTCTTTCTTTCTTTCTCTCTGCAAACCAATCCCCACCGTGGCTCCTTTCTCCCTCGCCCAGCCCTCTTCCAAGACGTCAAGTGCGGGGAACCGCACCAAGCGAGGTAGGTGGGTGGGTTGCTGAAGAAGCCCCGGAGCCCCGCCGCCAACCTGCGTCTCCTGCTGGGAAGGAGCCTCTGTCGCTGTCTCTCGCGGGGTTCCAGCCACCCGACTGAGTCCCTGACCGCGGCACCGGCAGGGTTAACGCGCATGGGAGGGAAGGAGAGAGCGCGCTACTGCCGCCGCTGCTACTTTCGCTGCTCCAATATTTCTTTGGTGGGCCTGCGCAGGAGGGACCGCTGAGCAGAGGCACCCGGTGAGCGGGGTGAGAGGCGTGGGGATGCCAGAAGTGGCGGCGGCGGCGACAGGCTCCTGCCCGCGTCTCCCACCCGCCTCTTGCCTTAAGCTGCCGGGCGCCTCTGCTCCATGGTCCCTCCCGCGCGCGCCCACCAAAGAAATATTGGAGCGGTGAAAGCAGCAGTGGCGGCGGTAGCGCTCTCTCTCCTCTCCCATACGCATTAACCCTGCCGGTGCCGCGGTCAGGGACTCAGTAGGGTGGCTGGAGCCCCGTGAGAGACAGCGACAGAGGCTCCTTCCCAGCAGGAGACGCAGGTTGGCGGCGGGGCTCCGGGGCTTCTTCAGCCGCTTGGCTGGAGAACGGCGGGGATGTGGCCATGGCCGTTTTTTAGCTCCCCCCGTCCCGGCTGAACGCCGCCATTTGGGTTATTTTTCCCTCTGTGCATGCGCGCGCATGCACAGAGGGAAAAATAACCCAAATGATTGTGGTCAGCCTGGACGGGAAAGCGGTGATTGTGTTCAGCCGGGACGGGAAAGCGGGCAGGAGAAGCTCCGCGCCGCAACCGCCGCCAGTTCCATTGGCTATACGCCGAAGGACTGGCCCGGGCGAACCGGGAGGATTTCACCCCTGCTGCGAGCCATATGCAATCATCAAAAGAGCCACATCTGGCTCGCGAGCCATAGGTTCCCGACCCCTGAGCTAGGGTTAAAACTCAGAAGGCTTAACAGACATGAAAACTGGGCCTAATCGAACAAAATGCAATTCAGTGGTGAGAAAAATGAAGTTGTATACTTATACAAGAAAAAACAAATGCACAGGTATAGAAAAGGCGGTATCTGGATCAGTAGTGGGTTCTAAAACCCATTGCTACCGGTTTGCACTCGCGCACATGCGAGCCACTTCTGCACATGTCCAGAAGCATCCCGGGTGGGTGGGCAGAGCCTCCCGCCACCACCGCTACCGGTTCACAGAACCGGGCCGAACCGGGAGCAACCCACCGCTGATCTGGATCAACAGTAGTAACTGTGAGAGGGATCTATAAGTCCTAGTCGCCAATCACTTAAGTATCAATAGAGAGATTGTATCAAGATCATTGAAGCATTAGTACTGCTTTATACTGCACTGAAATTATGTCTTTTAAAAATGTTATTCTAATTATTCATTTAATGTAGATCTTTTTTTAAAAAAAATTTTTTTTAATTGTATGAACATACAGAAGACTTCAAATTCAGCCAAGAATACGAATGAGCTGCTCTTTCTCTTCCTGTCTCATGTCAACTTCACCAGGTAGATTGGTGTTGAAATCAACCTCATGGGAAAGCTAAATCTACTTGTACTGAGACTGACTATAATAAATCTTGCAAATATAAATTACCCCTTTTGAATTAGGAAGGCATCTTCCTGAGCACTTCTGAATGTTATCTTGTTCTGGGTTTTTAAAAAAATATTTTAACCTATTTTACGAAGGTAACAGAATCTCATAAAAATGCTAGGCAGAACTTATTTCATTTCTAGTTTGAAACCTTTCATGCATATAGTGAATCCCCAAAAAGCTCTATCTGTCTATTCATCTTATCTATTTTAGAGCGACTATGAAAATATCAGTCTAAAGAAAATACCTCTATCTACATTTCCTTTTCCAAAAAATAAGAATGGAACTAAACCATTGCCCAAAAGAAATCTTCAGAGCACAATTCTAGTATACAGATATTTCTCTTTCAAGCTTATGGAATATCAAAATTAAATATGATGTGTTTATTTAGGTGAATTCTGTTAGGTCAGGTTACTTGTTTAGTATGAAAAACTACACTGGATGGTAATTTACTCTAGGGCAGGGGTGTCAAACACAAGGCCCATGGGCTGAATCCAGCCCATGATGTCAGATCCGGCCCGTGGGACCGTCCTGGAAAATGTAAGTGGCCGGCCCACATTGCTTTGGTCTGGTCTACCCAGTGTGAAAAGGAAACATTGGTCCAAGCATTTGCGGATGATATGACGTATATTCTGGAAGACCTGTTAGAATCAGGAATTGCTTTGCTGGAAGAAATAGAAAAGTATGGAAATGTAACAGGATTAAAAATAAATAAGGATAAAGCAAAAATAATAACTAAAAATCTTACAGAAGACCAAAACAGAGCTCTAGAAACAAGATTGGGAATTAAGATGGTAAAAAAAATCAAATATCTAGGATTGTGGCTAACAGTAAAGTATAGTTTTATAAAAGAGGACAACTATACAAAATTAACACAAAAATTAGTAAGGATTTCGAAAATTGGTCTAAACTACAATTATCATTTTTAGGGAAGATAGCGGTTATTAAAATGACTGTCCTCCCAAAAGTTTTATTCCTCTTCCAAGTAGCACCAATTAGACTAAGGAGAAATTATTTTCTGGAACTAAACAATATAATTAGGAAATTCATTTGGGCCAAAAAGAAAGCTAGGATTAAAACTAGTTCACTATACAATAAAAGGCAGAGGGGCGGTCTTGGACTTCCGGATTGGGAGAGTTACTATATAGCAGCGGCACTCAGTTGGATAAAAGAATGGGTAATATTAAGAAATAATAGAATCTTAACTTTGGAAGGTTTTGACTTACACGCTGGGTGGCATGCGTTCCTATGGGACGGAAAGCATAAGACACATGCCTACTTCCAAAGGCATTACTTAAGAGGGTCCCTAATTGAAGTCTGGCTTAAAATAAAGAAAGAGCACTATCCTAAAATCCCTAAATGGCTTTCTACCACTGAAGCCATTATTTATCCTAATTTACTAAATAATAAAAAAAAATTCACCTATAAACAAATTCTAGATGATTACGACAATATTCGATCAAGGCAGGAACTTAGAACACTTAGAATTGAATTAGACTGGTGGCACTATCTACAAATAAGTACGAGGTACACTAAGGATGCGATACAACCCGGCTTTCAAAATGAACATGCCCTAGATAAAATCTTATTAGGACCAGATGGAAAAATAATTTCTCGGCTTTATAATTTTCTGATAGAATATAAACTTTTTGAAGAAGTGGTGAAAGGAAACATGATAGCCTGGGCACAAAACTTTGGCTATCCAATTACACTTTCAGAATGGGACAAAGTTTGGGAATTAAATTATAAACTTACATTAGCGGCCTCATACAAAGAAAATTTATATAAAATGTTCTACTGCTGGCACCTCCCCTCTGCCCGCTTGGCAAAAATGTTCCCAACAATCTCTCCAAAATGCTGGAAATGCAAAAAGGAGAGAGGAACATATTACCACCAATGGTGGACTTGTCCCAAAGCTAGACACTTTTGGAATAAAATTAGAGCCTGGTTGGGAGAAATGTTACAGAAAGAAATTGTTCTAAAGCCTGAATTGTTTTTATTGGGGATATTGCGTACAAGATATTCAAAAGAAGAAAGATACCTAATTTTACACATAGCCACAGAAGTTAGACTATCATACGCCCAGAACTGGAAATCAGAACACGTGCCCACTGCTTCGATGGTCCTCAGAAAAATACTTGATTGCACAGAAATGTGCAAACTGACGGATTTTTACGAAATATGGAATAAGGTATACAATTGGATTAAACAAAACCCAAAATTAAGAATTTGGCTATAAGGATGAAGATGAATTGAGATATATTCATAAATGCTTTCTTTGCAAGCTGTAATTAAATTAATTAAATTATGGATGATATTCACCGATAATTACGATATGGAATGTACTTAAAATGTATATATAGATATTGATATATCAATATTTAATAACACTGTTAAAGTATTGGACTATTTCTTGTTGTTTGCAAATATGTGTATTTGTTTATGTTTGTGTGTTTTGTTTGTGTCTTTTTTCTTATAATAAAAATTTAATAAACACTATTTTTTTAAAAAAAAGAAAAAAAGAAAAGGAAACATCGGGCCAGTGTGGCTTCAGCCCGGTCTACCCAGTGTGAAGAGGAAACATGCCAGCAGTTTGGGGAGTGTTGTCAAGCTGGCCACGCCCAACCAGTTGACCACACCCAACCAGTTGGCCATGACCAGTGACTGGTGTCAAGCTGACCACGCCCACCCAGTTGGCCATTCCCGCCCAGCGTCCCGAGGTCAACCAAAGCTCTGATGTGGCCCTCAATGAAATTGAGTTTGACGCTCTAGGGCAGTGATGGCTAACCTTTTCCGGACCGAGTGCCCAAAGCGCGCATGTGTACGCGCGAATGCACACACGTGTACCCAAACCCCCAAATGCAATGTGTGTGTCCCCTGTGCATGTGCCCCTGCACCCCACATGTGCCTGCCCCTCATGCATGTGCATGCGCCCCCATGCCCCATTCCCACACATGTGCACATGCCCCTGCATGCGCCATGCCTCTGTGCATGTGTGGCAGAAACCCAAAGACCATGGGAGGCACGCACGCATGCACGGCGGAGCTGAACTGGGGTGATGGCTTGCATACCATCAGAGAGGGCGCTGCATGCCACCTCTGGCACACGTGCCATAGGTTCGCCATCATGGCTCTAGGGCATGCGTACTGATGGTATATGTATGTATGTATGTATGTATGTATGTATGTATGTATATATGTATGTACCGGTATGTATGTATGTACCGGTATGTATGTATGTATGTATGTATGTATGTATGTATGTATGTATGTATTTATTTATTTATTTATTTATTTAATCAATTAAACAAATTTATACGGCTGTCCAGCTCACAACATGCATGGACACTGCATGGCTTAAACACTAAATGGTTCGGAACCAGAAAACCTGGCTGACCTCAGATGTATACTTTCATTATCTACAGTGGTCATACTAAAAAGGAGTAATGAGAAAGGTAGTCCAACAAATGGGCTCTAAACAAGCAGGTGCTGAGTTGGAGGAAGATTCTCTATTTCACCAAGACTGTTGTGGAATGGGGTGGGGAGGAGGAGAATGGTTTTAGATGGAGTTGATAACATGAGAATGATAAAATGGGGAAGCTGAGCAATGCCGAAGAATGTCTATGGACATTCTTAGTCATCCAGGTCATGGTTGTCCCAAAGGTGGTTTATTTCAAGAGGTAACTGGAGTTTCTGGTTTTTCTTTGAAGTCGTTTCGCTTCTCATCCAAGAAGCTTCTTCAGCTTTTGGATGAGAAGCAAAACAGCTCTGAAGAAGCTTCTTGGATGAGAAGCAAAATGTCTTCAAAGAAAAACCAGAAACTCCAGTTGCCTCTTGAAATAAACCACCTTTGGGACAATGCCGAGGAATGTTATTTGTTCCATAATTACTATTTCCTAAGCTTCTTTTGTGGGTGGCTAGGATCATTTACAATTCAGGCTTAACTCATATAAGGTTAGTACTATCGAACCAATATATTTCAATATCCAGCCCAGTTAGTTTTGATGCAGATTCAGAAATTCAGTCAAAGCTTTACCTAATTGCAACACAAATTACTTTCATCAGTGTGATTTTAAATACGCATTCTTTTGTTCTTCTGAATAAGATTATCAGATTTCAAACCCTGTTGTGTAACAGAACCTTCATCTGGGATTTTAAATTAACTCAAACGAGAAATAGAATGTTTTTGAACTTTTGTTTATGGTGCAATTGTATCTGGAAACTGAAATTTCTCAGAAAGTGAGTTATGCTTAGATCTGTCTTAATGAAGAATGAACAATAAGAGTTGGGAACATGGGGGAGAGAAGAAGGATATCAAATTATGAATGTAAGCATATTTGATTAGGAATGTAATTGATGAGAAATAGAGTTCATGTAGTTGAAATGCACTTCCAGACTATTTCATATTTTCAAATTCAATTACTTTTATTGCTAAATGTATGAACCTGAATATAGAATAATCCACATTCCATGGAGCCAAGATGTGCCAACATGCCTAATACAAATTTAAAACTGAGACTCCCTTATTTAGAATGATACTGATTTGAACATAATTTTCACTGACTCTGCAGGACCACCTAATGACATCTAAAGTGCTCATTCTGTACCACAGAGAAGAATATTCCAGGTGAACCCCTTGTTGGAAGGAAAATCCATCCAGTTCAGTTCCAAGCTGGCAGAAAGGTGCTGGAAATAAAATGGAGGCTGGTTGGAAAGAAAGTTGGTTTACTGATGAAGCAGTGTATGGTTCTGGGACAGCTGACCAACCAACTGGGTGAGTGGAAGGGTTCTTATATGGTTCTGTAACTTCAAAGTTTAGGATTTGTGCAATATGGGCTTTGTGTTCTGAAAGGGTTGGATAATTCTTATTGTGGCTGATGGCTATGTCCTGTGTTAGATTTTTGGGTGAGGATCTACTTGCTACTTGCTCTAATCCTATCATTCTGCTTTTGTTAGCTGTCGAAATTGCTGTAAGGAGTTTTGAAATATCCTGTCTTGAATGGACTTCTGTTGGCAGTATTTGCTTTGCTTATGAATAGAGCCATCTAGATAGTTGGCTTCCTCTTTCAATAAGCTTGTCATCTCCTTAAGTGCCAGCATCTGCAGTTAGCTTCTTGTTACAATGTTTTCTTTAGGTGTCTGGCTGGAATGTGGAATGGGCTTCAGGCAGTTTTTTATTAGTGTCTTCGTCTTTTGGCTTTTCTGAGGCTTTTCTTTATGGCTAATATTTCTAAGGCTTTTCCTTATGGTTAATATTTTATTTGGGATAATGGGGGGGATTGATTTCTTCTTACACCCTCCAAAATGTTAGGCCTCTCCAAAAGTACCCTCTAAGAGGGAGACTAATATTTAATATATTTAATAAAGTTAACTTGATATTATTTTTATCTTGTATCCTAGTAATGCCATTCAAGGGAGAAGTGAGCTCCAAAATGTAGAGAGATTAAAGACTAAAGGAACTTTCCCTTCTAAAAAAATTAAGAAGCTGTAGCCAGCAGGACAGAAAAAACTCCATCCTAAAACCAAGAATGGGTGAGCTAACTCTCCATATATGCCTACAAGATACTTCAAATGTCAACTTATCATGCCCTGATATTTACTTATTATTCAAATTTATATATTCACCCATCTCATGTACAATATATAATTCTGGATAGCTTACAAACAAAATAAAAATAAAAATGCAACAATTTAATAACATAAGACCATATTAAAAAAATACAATAAAATTCCCAGCTAAGGTAATCCTATTCATCAAAACAATCAGTCTAACCACTGCAGTGGCTCCAACACACACACACACACACACACACACACACACACACACACACACACACACACACACACACGAGTCCCCTTGCCTGTCAATAAAGCTGTTTCTTCCAGGCCTTGAAAAAACCCAGCTGGATGAAGGTCTGGGAACTTCATCCAGCTGGATGAAGGTCTGAAGGTCCACAAATGAGTCCTCCTAACTGACAGGACCTGCAACATGCCCCTCCTGGGAGGGGTGGGTTCTACTTACCTTCCCCACCGGTTCGCATCACGACGGAAGTGCAGAAAATAATCAAAAAATATCTTCTGCGCATGCGCAGAAGCAAAAATTAGCTTCTGCACATGCACAGAAGCAAAATCCAAGATGGCAGCACTCATTGACCGGCACCAACAGAGTCGTCTCCGTGACGTCACCACCGGTTTACTAACGGTTCTAAAGAACCAGTTAGAACTGGTAGGAACCCACCTCTGCCTCCTGCCAAACCTGATGAGATATGTAGATGTCATTGGGAGAGCCGGCCGCTCAAGTAACCTGTTCCCATGCAATAAAGAGTTCTATTGATCATTAATAGCACCTTGAGCCGAATCCAGAGACAATCTGGCAGGTTGCAGAATAGAGTTGTAAGATGCATAGTTCTACAATCTACAATCTAAAACTGTCAACACAGCCATATTTTGAAGCAGTTGAAACTTTATATATTCTAATATCATACATGAAACCTAGGAAGCATTTCCTTCATGTTTCCTCCTTTTCCACAAAATTAGTGGAAAATGTGAAGCAGTGTGCACATTCTGTCTTCAATATAGAAGACTAGGCAGATGGTGACCAGGTTCAGAGGAAGGTCTGAAAGAGTTTTGGCAAGAACTCTAGATTCTGCAATGTACAGAGTGTTTTCCCACTCAAAATGCTGTTTTTAAATTTGTTCCTCCATCATCTCTGTTATGACTTGCCTGAGTGTACCTCTTTACAGAATTACTTTGAGAACTGAGAAGACATTGTCTAAATACTCTCAGGATTTTTTAGACAATGTTATATCTGGATGAAAATTTTGTTTGCATGTACTGACAGTTTGCTCAATGATACAAACACACTAATGCTCTCATGACCCATCGATATATGAGTATTAGTTGCAGCCAACCTTTGAACTAAATTACTACTATAGATGGAGGGTACAACTATCCCATATTTTATTGTACACTGCCCACAGTTCCTTTGTGAGGGAAAAGGAAACAGATGTTCAAAATGTGACAAATAAAATAATAAAATTAAATACGCTAGATTTGTCTAAGGGCTACACTCCCAAATCCAAGTATATAAAAATTTTGTGTATATTTGGAGCATTTCACAGTATGGTACGGGGTTGGAAATGTTTGCTCTTATATAGATTCCTGCAATCTTTTCCTCAGGAGAGAAATCTGAAAGGACCACATTCAGAAGTTTGGATGGTGTATATCAGCCCTAAGAGGACTGATAACATGCTAATGTGTACTTCATGATGCGCGTACAACAGCTGCTAACTAATGTCCCTCCTTTGCCTACTGAAGTTGAAATTTCAGTAGCCGAGACCCATAAGAGTGGAGTGCAAGGACAGAAAATAGCTCTCTCAGCAAAAAGGAAGTGACTCAGTAAGGAAATTTAACAAAGAACTGTCTAATACTGTGGAAGCAGATGGATTGCTTCAGAAACTTTAGGAGTGGCAGCTTTTGATGCACACTGTCTGATAATACAGGCATACAGTACAGTATTACTACATAAGGAAGTACATACAAATAAACAACAGGGTTGAACTGCCAATTGGGGGGTCTACATTTTAGAAGAGAAGTGAATGGCTTCCAGAGCAAACACTCTCACTGATTTACAATATGTTTTTATTGAACTGGAGAGGAAGTCAGTGATTCACCACTTGAACTGTCCTTCTTCAAAATGCTTGTCATACAGTATGTGTCCCTTAAAATTGCTTCTAATTGTGGAAAAATGTATAGTGTTAAAGAAAACTATTGTTCCCGTAACTATGTTTGCTGATGTCAATGGCAATATAAGAAAGGCTCTCATTTATTTTATTTTTTTTAGTTGGGAAGATTGGTGAATAATTCTTCTTCAATTGCTCATCACCGCCCCAAAATATTCCCTTTCACTCACAATGTCCCAATCTTTCATTTATATGCCCCAATGTAATCCAACCTCTACTTTCAATGAGTAATGGAGCAAGGTAGATGTTAAAAGTTTTGGAAACATTTACAAAAGGAAAATCCCTGAGGTAAAGTTTTCCCCATCTTCTGGCCAAAGACCAGGCTGGGAAAGGATTGTTTAAATTGTAATCCAAAAATATTTTAAGGGCAGCAGAGTGGGGAATGGAAACCATAAATCTTATGGTTTTATAGCTGAAATTTAAAAACCATAGGAAACTGATAAGTGAATGATTTCTAGTTCATCTCCCCAAGATGCTGACTCAGAGGTGGGTTCCTCCCGTTTCGGACCAGTTCGCCCAAACTGGTAGCGACCTGCTGGTGACATCATGATGATGTCACGGAACCGGTTCAGTCAGTGTCAGTCCGTGGGCTCCCCCATCTTTTTTTTGTATTTTTTTTTAAAAATTGAATTTCTTCTTCTTCTGAGCATGTGCAGAAGCTGAGTTTCCGGCACTGTGCATGCGTCGCCATCTTCTTTTCGGCTTTTTTTTTAAAAAAATTCCCAGTACTGTGTATGCACGCACGCGCTTTGTGTGTGCATGGCCATGCAGCACAGCCATGCGGTACGGCCATGTGGCGCAGGAGGAAGCAAACTGGCAGCGAGGTAAGTTAGAACCGTCCCGTGTGCTGGCTGAATTCTCAGTGCCCAGTAAGGATTCTCAGCCATTGATCTAAGAAGAAGAACAATCTTGTCCATTTATACACAATACATTTTTTTATTAAACAGTGATCACTTTTCTCCCTAGAAATACTTTGGAACTTAAATGGTTTTTAAAAAATCTTCTGGGTGTTGTTTTAACAGATTTGCTATTGGTGTAATTTTTTGTAATTTTATTCTCTTCCTTTAATTTTATCACTGTCCTTATATTTTAATATATTTTAATTATTATTATAAAGAGGTTTGCTTTGCCACCATTAGTTCAATTTGTGATAAATTGGATAGGAAGTTTGAAACAATCATATAATGAAAGGATGTACAAACATACATTGATAAAATGGGATTGGGCCAAGCTCAGGAATAGGCCTGAAATGACCTTACACTCAGTTTGCTCACACATTAAGCCTCCTACACAGTGGTGCTCCTGTTGCTTCTGTCATTCATTGGCCCTTTCTGTAATATTTTCAGTGGAAGCAAAACTGCTATTTGCTTCCAATCTTGATATGCAGAGCACCATATTAGATTCTATAGAATTTAGTGCCCAGTGTTAACTTTGGTTGAAATTATACATCAGCTGAACTTCTTTCAAAAGTGTCACAATCACTAAGTAAAAATATCTAGGTAGAAGAATTGGTTAATAGGGCAATAGTAGCAGATACTTTGTCCAATTGCAGTGGTGAAAAGCAGGGTGAAGGCCCATGATTTCTGAGGTATCTCAAATAACAGTATGGCACTGTGTATGTGCCTTTCAATCAGTGTTGACTCCTGGAGACTGCTTGGATTAGCCTCTAGCTTTCTTGGCAACATTTTTGGAATGGTTTGCTATTGTTTTCTTCCTAAATCTGAGAGAAAGTCACTGGTCGATGGTTTTGTGTCGAGGGAAGGATTAGAACTCAAAATATCCTGGTTTCTAGCCTGGTTCCTTAACCACTGCACCAAATTGGTGATTGAAGGATCACTAAAGCCTAACCTGCAAAACTACTACTCCAGTTTCAAATAAGAATCCATACTGATTACTGATTTTCATTCATAGATCCACGAGGCACCCTATTTAGATTGAATAATGTAGGCAGAATCCTACAAAAGTCAAAGCAAGGGAGTAGCTATCATGTCCCTATAAGACCAGAGCTCCTCGAACTTCCACTTTATGGCCTCACACTTTCAACAAATCTGATTGCATAAAGCTCTCCATAGGAGCTTTAGCAAAGAAACAAGGCAAAGGAAACACAATGCAAGGGAAGGAGAGACCACTGCTTTTGCTGCTGGGTAACCTATGTCTCCTTCACTGGTGCTCTTGAGTCAGCAGAACTTCCTCATTCTTCTGCTTACATTAGGGGAGAGATACATTACAGTAGTGTTTCTGAACCTCAGCAACTTTAAGATGCATGGACATGTTGCCTAGGGAATTCTGGGAGTTGAAGTCCACACATCTTAAAGTTGCTGAGCTTGAAAAACACTACATTACAATGACTGAGGAGATGAGAGATGTTCAGAGGGCTCTGACTTGCCATTATGGCATCAAAGAAGTTCCTCCTTCTCTCTTACTCTGCCATCTTCAGTTGCTGTCTCACTACTGGAGATGCCCCTATGGTAGGTTTTCCTCATGGAGTAGAATTGTCTACTTGAATACCTTGTCAAACAAACTTACAATTTGGCAGACTCTTGACATTCTGTTTTATTCAATAATATTAGTGTGACTTTCTGGAGTCAATAAGTAGGAATGTTTCTATATGTAAAAAAAAATAAATGAAAAGGGAAAAAGGTGATTCACAAAAATTAAAAAAAATATGTTTTTTTAAAAAAACCTAATTAAAAAACCAAACTTAGCCAAAAAGAATTTAAAGAAAAAGAATAGAGATTGTTGGGAGATTCTGACATGGATTAAGGGGGAAAAAGCTTTCTTTCTAAATTACTTGTGCTATATAATATATGTAGAAGTTATTAGTTATTCAGTTCATCTGTTCATCTTTTTTTCCTGTCAGACAGAAAAAAAACACAGAAAAAAACCACACATTACAACCACAAGTCCTTCTGTAGTTCCCAATGAGGAATATGCCTATTGGTAAATGTAAGCTTCAGTCTTCTTTTTCTCTTGGTTACTTTCCACATTATATAGAACTAAATATTTAGGAGAGAGCTAAAGCCAATTACAGCTCTCTAAAAAAATATAATCCATCTCTTCAAAATTTGACACTTTCACACATTAGAATTTTTGCTATGGTGGTCTCTTTTATATAACATTCTCACATGATAGAAGTTTCTTGCTCTGCCCACCCAAAAAGAATATTCAGAGAAATCATCATTAGAAGGTTATGAGACATCTTACAATTTTAGTTACAATGAGTCTGAAGTATTTTTCTTTTCACTGTAGTATCTATCTAGCTTTCTGCAGTTCCATAATTTCCTGCAATTTGATAAAATGTTAAGAAAAAGACATTCTGAGAGGACCCCTCCCACAGGATTTTTTAAGTTCAGGATAGGAATAGCCTAGGAAGGTGAATAGATAGGTAACTGAAACTTTCCATTGCTTCATAGCAACAACAGTAACAACAAAAATGGGAAAACACTATAAAAACTCTAAAGGAACATAAAAGGCATTTTAAAATTGTCTTTTCCATTGGTTTAGAAAAACTTTAAGTAAACTAGATGTGTATATTGTATTGTATTATTGTATTAAGGCATAGAAATTAAAATTGGTTCTACAGTGTGTCCTTCTTGATAAAACCAAATAATGGGGAAATCACTCAGCCACCTTATAATAAAGATTCACCCCTTAAAATTCGAAGGGTTTGCTATTCCTTGAAAATGTCTTTTGAGAATGAATTTTAAAAGATTTACAAAGTAATTACAGAATGAGTCTCAAGAAAGAGAAAGAAAGAAAGAAAGAAAGAAACTGAATTCATTGCCAATATAAAGGCTGTGGAGGCAACTCCTCTGTGGCCTTCAGAGTCCCTTTTGTGTCTTTCAATCAGCTGAAGATTACACTCTAAAATTTTCAGAAGCACAATATATAATTTTGTATGTGTATGTGGCAACGAGGCAAAATAAGTAAGTTAGACTTCAGCAGTTTACCAGGGACATAAAAAAAGTCTACTTGGATCTGGCTTTCCACATTGACAGGAATTATAAAGTGTGACTGCTGCTCTGAATTCTTTATGATTAATGAGCTTCTATTAGCACATGAAGGACTAATTTTGGCAGCTACTCTATGCTTGTGCAGTGAAATTTCACTGCTTCACAGTATGCCTCTAGGGCTACACTATCCTGACATAACTGAGCATTTGGTTGGGAAAGAATAGTTCAAGGATTTATATAGTGTGCTAGAGAGAAAGGTGTTCCCCAAATGAAAAGACAGAGATTATAAGACCATAATTGCTGCTGATTGAAAGTGATGGACAGGAGAAGGTTGGACAAAGTGATCAGGTCCTGGTCTCAGACCAGATGAGAATCGGCTTGTTAATAGATAGACCTGAGCTACAACTAAATTGGTCAAGTCAGCAAAGGGGTTAAAGCCTGATATGATGACTTGCATTGTGTGCCTATGCCAGTAAAGGTTTAAATTATTTATTTATCCATTCATTAAAAACAACATTTTAAAAAGAGGAATGTTCCCTTTCTCTGCAAAATGCATATATCGATAAGTCAACGTTTCTTATGATTCCTCAAATTCCCTATTCATTCTCCTCACTTTTGAAGTATGTAACATTTAATGGCTTTGCATCTTCAGTGTTTTACAATGAGAAATCAGGAAATACTGCCCAAATTCACATGGATCAGTTCCAATACATCACTTGTTATTTACTGGAGCTTATATTTCCTTCTTACAGTGCAAAGATTAAAATAGTAAATAATACAACAAAATAGCACAGTGAACAAAAGCCATAAAAGAGGAGGAGGCTGTTGTTCCTTGGCCATCAAGGAATAAACAAACATCCAGATTCAACCTAGGATGGGTGGTCCCAATTTAGACCAGATTTATTTAAAAGCTTAGCTTCCTAGCATAATCTTAAGTTAAGAAAAAATGGCACCATTATCTAATTTTGTTTTTGTGCAAGAGTCTAGCAATCACAAGTCATTTGTGGAGGATTAGACTATTATTATGGAATTAGTTTTCTGATGCACAATGAATAACGAAGCTAGGAGTGTCTTCTTTTGAATCAACTATCCATCTCCCAAGCACAACATCAGCTTATTTTTCCACATGAAAAGAATGTCTGGCTGGATAAACACTAGGGCAGTGCATGCTTGAAAAATGACTCAGAAGACCTTTGGTCCTTGCTTAAGTGCTACACCTTTCTGCTATTTATTAAAAAAGCATGAAAAGAAAGAGAGAGAGAGAGATGCTACTGTTTAAAGAGTTGCATTAAGTTTAATGAATGGATCCCTTAAAGCAGTCAGTGTCTTAATGAATAGGAGTGGTGATGTACTTGCATTCGCATGTGGCCTGGGGCACTTCATTTTTCAAACAAGCACAGCCTCATTAACTAACTTCTCTGACGTGCTTGCATGCCAATGGCAGGTTGTCCAGGGCAAGAGGCAGAGCTGTCTCATTGCTCTGCAGCAGGAGCAGACAAGATTTCCATGTGTTGGCCCTCATAGCCTTGCAGTGGATTGGATACTTCAATGTGTAAATGTAACTATTGTGCCAAATCAATCAAGAAACAAGCAGGAGGTGTCTGTTTCTGGCTAGTGTTAGTCTGGGAGTTTCAGTCATGGTTTTCAAATGAACCACAACATGAAAACACAGACAAGCCAATGCAGCCAAAACAATTACATCTGTGACTCATTCATAGAATCACATCCAGTCACCCAATTAAGTATCATCTCTTGAACCGCTGACATCAGTAGTCTTCCTTAGCTTGGGTTATATTTTGCTAGAACTTTTATGTCAACTTTTTGTATGCCTAAAGCACTTTTCCATTTAAGCTTGTTTAACATCTCTATGGCTATCTGGTTGCCTCTTCTTTTGTTAAAAAAATATGAAACACTTGAGAAAACAGATTTAGTGTCTGTTTCTTACTTGACTAGACTTTCTGAGGCTTCAGTTAGCTTTATCTGAATGCAGTGACATTATCATCATTATCATCATCATCAAACAGAACAACAAAACTTTTAATACAGCCTTAAAACTGATGATTAGAATCTGATACCACAATTTTCTTTGGAGTGTATATCAGTTTCTTCCTCTCTTTTATTTTCCATATTCAAGCAGAATCAAAAATCTTTTCACAGGATCTACAGATGTGCTGGAACGGGCCTGTATTGGCTTGCAGGAGCCAATTGTTAAATTTTCTGGAATTTTGCAAGCTGGTTGAAAGCAGAGCTGAGACACAATTGCTTGCACACCCAACAGCTATTGTGTAGTTAATGGTACTTTGTACCAGTGGCAATGTAGTCAGAAGTGTTAGTGCCTGGAGATACTGGATTATTTTTCCCCAGAGAGCCAGCTTTAAACATTTACCAGCATAACATTAGGCCCATGTTTGCTTAACTTGGAATAATATAGAGGCCAACAATATCAAAAATAATAAAAAATGGTACCTATATTTATTATCTATACATATACAGTATATAGATGCTTACATTCACAAGTGTTAAGTGTGAACTTTATTTAGATTTATTATTAGAGTTGGAAGGGACCTTGTAGGTCATCTAGTCTAACCCCCTGCTCAAGCAGGAGTTCCTACACCATTTGAGACCGATGGCAGTCCAGTCTCCCCTTGAAGGTCGCAAGTGTTGGGGCTCTCACAACCTCCGCTGGCAAGCTGTTCCATTGGTTGATCGCTCTCAAAGTTTCTCCTCACTTCCAGGTTGAATCTCTCCTTGGTCAGTTTCCATCCATTATTCCTTGTTTGGCTTTCTGGTGCCATAGAGAACAGCCTGACCCCCTCCTCTCTGTGGCATCCCCTCAAGTATTGGAACATTGCTATCATGTCACCCCTGGTCCTGTTCTTTGCCAGACTGGCCAAGCTACTTGGCTACTTTTAACCCATAAGGCTTGTGATCCTCTTAGTCCCACTTTTGCTGGCTTGAAAATGCGAATTATACTATTGAAATATGGCAGCACAATTACTTATATTTGGAATTTGTAGCACAAGTAAGCCTATTCCACCCCCTTAAAGTCTTTCCAGCCATCCCTGTATTAAAACAGATGATTACATTGCTGCATCATTCTCAGGTAGATTGTCCATCTGCTCTACACATGAACTGGTATAATAATCTCATTTCAAATGGTAAATTAAATTATGGACTGGAAAAATAATAATAACTTGAGGCAGGCACAGAGAGAGCAGAAAGAAGACTCTAGCATCGACTCAGGGAGAGTTATAGTCTCCAGATAAAGAGCATAACGTTTGAATAGTTATGGGACTGAGGTCTGGTTGAACCAAAACAAAACTAATTATGAGTAATGAAAATAAAGCATTGGGATATTTTTGGTTATTTGATTATTATATTTTTTTTAAGTGCAGAGCCAGACTGCTAAGGAGAAAACAGTTTTATTGTAGCTAACCAAGTACGGGATGTCTCTTCTCACTCTGGTCTCCTGGATGACTACTGAAACACTGATATTTTGGGAAGCAAAAGAATGTTTGCTAATGATTTCAAATTATTCCAGATATCAAAGTCAAAGAAGGATTACCAAAAGGTTCAGAAACATCTTTTCAAAGAAAACAAATGGGATTTAAAACAGCAGATGCGATTTTTAAAGTAAACAAATCCAAAGTGAATTATGTTGAAAAAATCAATTGATTAATGGGATCTGAGCTGACACTGCAATTGATTAATGGGATCGGAGCTTACACTGAGTGACCAGGAAAGGACTCTTCAAATCATAGTGAGCAGTTTGATGAAAATGCTGTGATTGCATGGAGTTGCTGTAAAAAAACACAATTTCTGTACTTCGGAAGACAACTGTCAGAACAATAACATCCCTTTACAAATTAATAAAAAGGCCATTCTTGGAGAGGACATAGTTTCATCACTTAGAAAAAGAGGTAAAATTATCCTAGCTAGGAAGAATAGCAGCAATAAATATGAATATTTTACCAAGGCCCAACTTCTTATTTCCAATTATCCCAATAAGTAGCATTAAATAAGTAGCAAAGACAAATAATTATATGAGTTATATAATTAATAATAAAAGACCAAAGATTTGGTTTAAGGTTTTACAATATCCAGAAAAACAAGACAGATTTGCAAATAACAAATTTAACATTCTGTTCTCAAACTATCAAACTGGAATTACACGCTAGATTCTATTACTTTACAACTAGGGTCCTTCCATGAAAGGAGTAGGAATTAACACAGACTTATCTCCTACATACTATACAATACAGACTTATCATCTAATGCCCCAGTATCATTTCATAAGGATAAATATTACCCATCTCTATAAAAAAGGCAATGGGATAATAATATTTTTTTAAGTATTTTTAAAATTTGTATTAGATTTTACTGTTATCAAGTAAAGAAGAAGAAAATTTAAGAGAATCAAAATTCTTAATAAAAATAATATATTAAAAAAGGAGGAAAGTAAAATGACTTTTTGCTGACTTTTTTTTAGGGACGCTCAATTCTTTTTCACTGATAAAGAAGGTAGCTTCATACTACATAATTTTCTCATATTTGTAGTAACAAATATACAACAGTGTATGCAAAGAGATTGTATAACTAGTATATTGACTAATCTCTAGAATATGTATATAACATATTTTGTATTGCATAATATATTGCATAATATATATATAAATGACATCAAAATGTAGTACTATAAAATGTTTCAACAAGGAAGGAATTAACTTATTACTGTGCCCTTCATACCAGTAAATAGCATTATGAAATTATTTAGTTAAAAAATTCAAGGACTTCTCATCATGTAAGTGACTGATGTTGCATGTTACATTGGTTGATAAATATATATGAGTCACGGTGGTGCACTGGTTAGTGTGCAGTACTGCAGGCTACTTCTGCTGACTGCTGGCTGCCTGCAATTTGGCAGTTCGACTCTTACCAGGCTCAAGGCTGACTCAGCCTTCCATCCTTCCGAGGTGGGTAAAATGAGGACCCAAATTGTTGGGGGCAATATGCTGACTCTGTAAACCGCTTAGCGAGGGCTGTAAACAGAGGTGGGTTCTTCCCGGTTTGGACCCGTTTCTCCTAAACTGGTAGCAAACCGCTGGTGATGTCACGATGATGTCACGGAACCGGTTCGGTTGGTGCCAGTCCGTGGAGGCTGCCATCTTTATTTTATTTTATTTTTAAAAAAAAATTCCGATTTTTAAAAAAAAAATCGGGTTTTTTTTCTTCTGTGTATGCGCAGAAGCTGAGTTTCCAGCACTGTGCATGTTTCAACAAAGAAACACCATCTTGTTTTTGGCTTTTTGGGGATTTTTTTTTAATTTTTTGCCACTGCGCATGCGCACACCCACGAGGCGCGCCCAGGTGACGCGGGAGGAAGTGAACTGGCAGTGAGGTAAGTTTGAACCCACCCCTGGCTGTAAAGCACTGTAAAGCGGTATATAAGTCTAAGTGCTATTGCTATATAAGAATGCAATCACCATAAAAGGAAATTTTAGGCAGGTATTTGATGGTCCTCTGGTTATCTCAGAATATAGGAAAATGAAAGTGGAATGGGTATTTTGCTTTATATTTTTATTACAACTTTAAGAATAGCTTTGCTTTAAGAGAAACATTAAAATCATATATTCATCTGCTTTAGAAAAGTGAAGAATTTTTAAGCAATGTGTAATCAGTCAAGGGAATCAAGGACCTCTATGCTACTATTGGCATCTAGAAAGAACATCACAGCAACATCATCCGCAGTTCAAGAGCAACTGATTTGTCCTACTCAAGCAGAAAGAAGTAGGAATTTTGTAACTAAGAGCAAGCTTTGTAAGAACTGATCTGGCTTTCTGTTCTTCCTCTCTTCCAATGTCCCTTCTTTTTATATCATTTCATCTATATTGTAAATCTGAAGATGAGGCTCTCCTTTGATTGATTTTAACAAAACATTTGGAAACTTTATTTGGTTGAAGAGCAGGATAAATATCTTAAATAAGAACATGTCTTAAGGATGTTCCAGACTTTTATCTAACTTGTTCACTTACAGCTTTGGTTCCATATATTCATATTCTCCTTCCATTGTTCATCTGTGGATTTCTTCTGGTGACTTATGTATTGGGGAAAAGTGCCAACATACTTGTCTTGTATGTTGAATCACTTACTTCTTTATCTTTCTGTCCCAGAAATGTGTAATTTAATTAACCATATCAGACATAAAGGGGGGAAAATGACATTATTCTAGCAGGAGGAGTTTGTAAGGAGAATAAAATTATATAGTAACATATGGTTTTACTATCAAGTCCTTTCAAATCACTATCCATCTCTCTCTCTCTCTCTCTCTCTCTCTCTCTCTCTCTCTCTCTCTCTCTCTCTCTCTCTCTCTCTCTCTCTCTCTCTCTCTCTCTCTCTCTGTGTGTGTGTGTGTGTGGAGAGAGAGAGAGAGAGGGAATGAGAGAGGAAAACAAGCAAAATTATGAAGCTTGGGAAAAAGGCTTCTCAATTCAACATTTCAAAGTAAAAATGGTATCGACTGCAGCATCCTGCTGTGAGGCTATTCCAGAACAGTAGGCCTCTATTATGTTTTTTGTAGGAATTTCTGTCATAACAACCCCATTTTCTTTCAAAAAATATATTCGCTGGCTAACATATTTTCTACATTTTAAATGTATATATGTTTGTTTGTTTGTTTTATCGCTAATGTTTTATATGGTATGTTTGACACTAAGAGTTTCATTGAAAATATGTGTGGCCTTACAAATGTGATTAAATAAATAAAATGGATATAGGGACAGTGAAAACCATTTCAGTTTTGCCCAATTTCTCTTTTTTTTCAATTTCCACTTCAATTCAGCTCATTTGGCTAGCTTAGTTTCCAAAACAAACAAACTTGCAAAAACTTCTTATACATTTTTGTGAACATTTTTCCAAGAGTATGCATTTTGCAAATAATGTTCACTCACACAGTGCAATTTTATACACCCATCCCTAAGAAAAAGAAAACAAAATTGAGATTTCACGCTTATTCAGAGTTGTTAACTACAGAGAAAAAGTAAGAAAAGTACTTTTGGATATTGCTGGCTTTAGATCTAAGTATGTGCATGGATAGTGCAGACTAAATAAACCTGCACTGGAATGCAAATTGAGCAACTTTCTCACCACATTATATCTAGTGGTAAAAATGTAATTTAAGTTTTGCTTTGTTATGATAAAATTGCAATAAGCTACATATACTATTTCTATTAATGTATATATCAGAAAGGAAGAGGATCTTAAATTTCAGACAATTTCCGACAGAAAGAAAAGTGGTATGAACACATACTGGTACTCTCTCACACACAATTTCTGCAAGTATCAGATTCTCTACCTTATCAACTTGTCATTGCTAAATGCAGCAGAAATCAGTCTTGGAACTTTCCTCTCCCAACATTTGTGTGTGTGTGTGTTTTGTGTGTGTGTGTGTGTGTGTGTGTGTGTATATGCATGTGCTGGAGCTGCCTGGTGCACAACTCCAGTAGGGAGAGGCCGATTGCACAATTTGCACGCGACCGCTCCGGAGCCCTCTCTGCCGGTTCACCACGCATGTTGCCATTTTTTTCATGAATTTTTGGGTGATTTTGCTTCTGTGCATGCACGGAAGCAAAATCACGCCGAAATCTCGCAAGGGGACGCACGCGAGAGAGAGATTTTGGTGAGATTTTGCTTCTGCGCATGCGCAAAAGCAAAATCGCACCGAAATCTCTCTTGGCGTGCGTCCCCTCGTGAGATTTTGGCTCAATTTTGCTTCCATGTATGTGCAGAAGCAAAATCGCGTGAGGGGGCATGTGCGTGTAGCGAGCGCACATGCACCCAAAGCATGGAGATGCGCGCGCAGCACACCGGCACCGGTAAGGGAGCAACCTGCCGCTGATGTGCATGTATCTCAACCTAGAACAAATGGGGGCAAGGCTAGAACAAATAATAACTATTGATAACTACTAATTAAAATTAATTGCCCATAAAATGAGGTACCACATTTATAACATTAATTAATTCCCCCATTTGCAGAAAACAGCTATGGCTTCTTTTTCACAGTCTTGCAACAAATCATCTATGCCGATTCTCAGTCATCCAGGTCATGGTTGTCCCAAGTGTGCTTTTTCAAGAGGCAACTGAAAAGAAAAACCAGAAGGTCCAGTTTCCTCTTGAAAAAACACCTTTGGGACATCTAGGTACACATATTCATGTGATTGGTTCCTGCAGTAATTAAAGGAGGGGGTGTAGGGGACGGAATGGGAGAGCCAGGGGAAGGGGATAAAAAGAGGGATCAGCTTAAAATCATTGCATAACCATAAATGACCTAAATCCAACCCACCTTAATTGACCTTTATCTAACTCTGACCAGCTGCTGACCATTAGTTGAGAAGGTTCCTGGGCCTAGGCTTTTATTAATACATTAAATTGTTAAATTAGTTAAATTGAACCTTCTAGTGTGGACCTGGTTTTTCGCACCTGACGGGGAGAAGAAGATGAAAATGTGGGGACAGAAAGTGGTAGCCTGTTTCCAAAAGGGTTTTTCTTTGAGGAGTAGATATGCAGTTTGGAATATCTATTGTTCCATTTTTGTCAAATGGAGGTAGTTGGTGACATAGGACCTTGGCTTGTCAAACGACTGCAGAGGATACGAATCTCTGTTTTCAGCTTCAGTTAATTCGCCAACTACAGTTTTTCCTGGACTAGAATCAGCTGGCCTCAATGAGCCATGCTTTAATAGATCCATGCTAGCTGAGAATTTTGAGAATTGAAGTCCACACATTTTAAAGATGTGCAGCTAAGATTGAGAAATGATCTGCTTCAGAATGCTCCCAATGGATTTTTTATGAACATTTTTCTCCCTTCATTTTTGTGAGCATTTTCTTCAATGTACACATTTTCATGCTTTTTATACTTTGAGCCATTTTGGAAAACAATAATAATACGAAAAGTGCACTAATGGTGTCCATTGCTTCTGGAAACCTCAATATAGGGAGCCGAGGTGGCACAGTGGTTAAAAGCAGCACTGCAACCAATTTCAGTGACTGCTAGTTCAGCAGTCCAGCTGTTCAAATCTCACCTGCTCAAGGTTGACTCAGCCTTCCATCCTTCTGAGGTCGGTAAAATGAGGACCCAGATTGTTAGGGGCAATATGCTGAACTCTGTAAACCACTTAAAGAGGGCTGTAAAGCACTATGAAGCAGTATATAAGTCTAAGTGCTTTTGCTATTGCTATTTGGAAACCCAAATTTGGTATATCAGCCCACATATTTGGAAGGACTATATTTCCTTTCTGTCCTTATTGGGGAAGCCATTCCAGGAAGATGGATAAGGAAATACATTCTCCATGAAAAGAGACTGAAGTACCATTTAGTGTGGATCTTGGCAGCTGTACATTGGGGGGAGGGGAGGAATTACTTTGCATTGAATTGAAGCTATTTGTCATTCCTCTATCTTCACTTAGGTCCTTTGTGAAGCTGTGATCTCCAGGAGTTTATTGTTCTATTAAGAAAACCTTTGCCATTTGCCTTCCAATCTTTAAACAAGTAGCAACTGCTTACATACATTAAAAACCTGTACACTTATCTACCCTCAGAGAAAAATGATCATTTGAGTATATTAAAATAAACAAGTAGGTACTTGTTTGACATAACCACCCTGGAGCCATGCTGGAAACTAATACATGATATCATGAGCCGTTTATTTTTCATACCTCTCTCTTCTCACTATTGTATATTCCATTTATGGCACTTGATATTAAATTTCACAAAGTATTAAAAACAGTGCTCTGCAGCCCACAGGCCTCTTCCGCCATATGGTGGATGGTGGAAACAGCCTACATGTGGTATTCATTTCAAGTATATTTCAGTTGCTGATTCGTGGTTACTGTCATCCGTTCAAGATAACAAACACAAAATTATGGAAAGGAATGTGGAATAGAAATGTAGTTTGAGTTTATGCACTGAACATGTCTTTCCTATCTGGAACTGAAATCCAGCACACAAAAATCCCTTTCATGTTAGGAGGGCAGAGCGGTTATGATCCTATCACCTAGGATCTGCTAATAGCTAATGTCAGGGCCAAACAATTCATTTGCTCTGACAGCCTTGTTCAGTAGACTTTGAAGCTCTTTTCTACAGTGAAATGCACTCTAAAATACAAAAAGCATGCAAAATAAAAGAGATAGATGGATAGATAGATAGGTATAGGGGTGTGTGTGTATGTGTATGTGTGTGTATGCTACCTCCCATATTTAGATATACCAGGTATACACACACACACACACACACACACACACACACACACACACACACACACACACACCAGGGGTGGGTTCCTACCAGTGCAGTCTTTTCTATGGCACCGGTAGCGGCCGGCGGATTGCGAAACTGCTCCGGTGGCGTCCTTGCCGGTCCGTTGCGCGGTGCCATCTTTTTTGGGGATTTTGTTACTTCCTGCGCATGCGTGGAAGCAAAATCTTGCAAGGGGAAGCACATGCGATTTTGGTGATTTTTTGTTTCCGTGCATGCGCGGAAGCAAAAAAATCGCCAAAATCACGCACACATGTGCATCCCCTCACGAGATTTTGTTTCCACGCATGCGCAGGAAGCAAAATCGTGAGAGGGAGCGCATGCACGTAGCAAGCGAGTGCACATGTGAAATGTGGCGATGCACGTGCAGCGCACAGGTAGCAAGGTAAGAGCAACCAGCCACACACACACACACACACACACACACACACACACACACACACAGACCCCTAACGTAGAGGACAAAAGGATCATCCTTGAAAAGAGGAAATAATCTTGAAGATAAAATTGACAAGTGATCTCAAAAAGAATTATAAAAAAGTATTTCTCTTTCTCACTCTCACTCTGTGTGTGTTACTATTCATATAATATTCTTTTCTTCTGACAATGGAACTGGGTTGAAATTTATATTAAACAAAGATGAACTCAGGCCTGGGACAGAAGGAAAGGATTGTGATGTTTGGTATAGAATACTAGGTTTTTGTTGTTAATTAATGCATTTATCACTGATATAAAACAAACCCCACCCCTTTTATTTTCCTTAAGGAACAAGCCACGTATAGCTCACCAACTATATACCAAGATTCTTTCTTTGAATCTTTTTCTATTTTTCTTGCAATCAACAGCAATCATATTAGTAGTATCCTTCTATTTTATATTCTGCATAGTACTATCTAGCATTTCTTCTGACCATCCTAAGAAGTAAAAATCAAACAAACCCCAAAACTCACCCTGTATTTGCCACAAATAGAAAAAGGGATGCCATGTATTTTGAGAGACAGTTCTGCAGATGTCCTTTTCCGGGGAAGGAGGGAGGATTGAAAATGCTACTAAAATTGTGTGCTTATAAAATGTTGGACTTATAAGCGTCCTATAAATTTTGTTTCAGTTATTTCTAAAAGTATATACTGGAGGGATGGCTGATTTCTTCTTTTAAAAAAACCTTTATTTTCTTTTTAATTCATGCTTTTGTTTGTGTTAATATTATCACAGGTTTCCCGGAGTCACCTGTTGCTAGGAATAAGGGTTATTAATCTAACAAAAAGCCAAACTTTTAAAAAAAACTATCTCTAAGAAGACAGCAACAGGTATAAAAAGTGAAATTTGTCACCATCCCCTCCTTTTCTAAAAGACCCAACACTCTGCTGTCTTTCTCTATTGTTCTGATGGGACAATTTTGCTCTTCATGTTCTGTGGCTGTGATTACTGTTTTCCAGACAGGAGCATGGAGGTGAGATAAATGGCTGCTTCCTTCTGAGAGCTTTGGTGGAATGAAATGCTCTGTTGCTGGCTAGTTTCTCCTTCGCATCTCTATCCCCTTTAGGCAGGGAGTGGGAAAATAAACAAAGGGCTCTCTCAGCAAGTTCAGTTGTGACTAGGCAGTAGTAGCCTGAGTGAGTGAGTGAAACAATTCTTTTAAAGTCAAAGGAGTGGTTTCCTGGCACCCCTAATAAATATTTAACTTCATCCTTGTGCAGACATATTTTGCAAAGCCTCAAATGGTCTGAGATGAAATTCTGGCCAAACTCCTTTAAATCGCTGTATCCAGTTCTTACACACTTATGCCAGGAACATAAATTACCCTCCCTTTTCCAGACTTGCAAAATGCATAGTACATAACAGTTGCTGGTCTCCAAACGTAACAACCTGGCAGCATTGCAGATTCTTCCTCGGTTATCTTGAGTGTTCACTATGACCCACTTTACCTCTTACTTCTGTTTAAAAAATGCTGTCACAATCATTTGCTCAGCGTCCCAGATTGAAACGATAAATGTGAAATTATACTGCTGGCTGCCTGGATGGTATGGTAATATATTCTACCAAAGTCATGCATGGCCTTGATGGCATTTATAAGAAGCCCTTATTTGACCTGGGAGATTTCCACAGTCTGTGTTTTTACATTATTCCTTATAATATATTGTATGTCAAATTCAGAATCTAAAAAAGGTACAAAACTGCAAAAATACAAATGCACAATAGGATGTAATTTAAAACCATAGAACTTAAAAACTATATTACAAAGAAAAATAGCAATTTATTATTATTATATTTAAAGCAACACATCCATTTTTTTACATTACTCTTATTACACTGCTGGCTATTATCTTCACACAAAAGTTAATGATAAATTTCAAAGGGAAAAAAAGGAAAAGGAAATTAAAAAATGATCCAATTCAGAAATGAAATTTCTCAAAGTAGCAGGAATTTAAAATATAGATATTAACAGTGTAATATATGGAGGGAGGGAGGGACTCTGGACTAGGATAGTTATAGGAGAGATAAACAACCCATTCTGGCAAATAAATGGTTATCATTTTAACATTGTATGTTCTGATTCTGCAGTCAGAGTGGGTTATTTTGTTTTCATTGGAGACTCTGCACCATCTCTGTCTCTCTCTCTCTCTCTCTCTTTCTGTGTATCTCTGTGATGGTGATGGAGGTATAATTTCAATGGAATGGGAGGTTTGAGGTGAATGTTGGCCTGAAGGGTGATGAGGCAGATAAAAGATATATCTGGGACCTGTCTACTCTAAAGGATCTTACTGGATCACAGACACCCTTATAAACATCACCCTGAGCGCAAGAAGGATAGGAGAAATAAATAGGACATGTACAAGATTTCTTTGATCACAATACCATTATTGTAATGGGCTTTCCCTAAAGAAGTTTAGTAATGTTGGTTAGCCATCTTGAAATATCATTTTAAAGACAGTTGTAAAATAATATCATTTTTTATTTAACCAAATTCATGGAGCTACTCAATTCAACTTTCTCTAAATGGTAACAATAGAAAATAATCCAGTTAAAATGCTGAATAAGATGGCATGAACTGATAAAAACAATAAAACCAAAAACAAGAAAGCCTTTTAATACACGATAACTAAAGAAAACCACACTTCATCCTTTAACATGGGAAAAAAACAGGTCTCCAAGGCTTGCTGAAAGGATTGCAAGTTGAAAGCAACACAAAATTCTGGGGGAGGGGGATACAATTCCAAAGAGAAGTACCACAAAAAACAGGGCCTACTTCCTGGATCCCATTAGCTGACTGATTTCAAAGTTGGGACCCAAAGGACATCCACTCTGTGGAATCGTGGGCATAAACAAAGGAAAAAAGGTGCCCCCTATGCCATGAAGAAGTAGAAGAGAAGAGAAGAGAAGAGAAGAGAAGAGAAGAGAAGAGAAGAGAAGAGAAGAGAAGAGAAGAGAAGAGAAGAGAAGAGAAGAGAAGAGAAGAGAAGAGAAGAGAATAATTTTATTGGCCAAGTGTGATTAGACACACAAGGAATTTGTCTCTGGTGCATAAGCTCTCATGTATATGCAAAACAAAAAAGTAGTAATAATCATAATAGCAAAAAGTAATAATCATAATAATGATAGCAATAGAGAGCAGATGAGAAGATAAAAATAGTGCCCTGAATTGCAACTGTAAATTTATTGGAAGCCCAGGTAGCAAATGTGTTACATGGGTGTACTGAGGCATGACCATAACTACCCATGCAGCTGAATGGTGGCCCAACTGGAGTTTCTGGATGGTCTTCAGATGCAGCCCCATGTACATCTTATTGTGGTAATCTACATATGTGGAATTAAAGAATGAGTGACTATGAGAAGAAAATACGGACTATGAGAAGAAAATACAGCCTGAGAGAAAGTTAAGGTGCTATTGGCACACTATAACAATGGTGAAAAGGCCATTTTGGTCACAATACCATCTGCTTCTCAAATAGGACTTGTTGATCCAGGAGATTCCTTAAATTGCACACTAGTTCTATTAAGACTGTTCCTCTCCATCCATATCTTTACAGGCATCGGGAGATGACCTTGATAGCATTGTTTATCAGCCCAGAGATGACTTTTATCAATGCAGCCATGGTATTAGAACACTGTGTAAGTGGATGAGCTTACTCAGCAGTTTTATGTACATATGAAATATGAGAGGAGAGAATGTCAAACCCTCCGGCTCATCACAGATAAAGGATCAACAGTGACTAGAACTGGCCTGAGAGAAAGGAAGAGAACCACTGTGGACTCTCCTTCCCCTCCTAAACCACACAGATGTTGGTTTAGCCTTTAACAAATGAAGTTCAACATATTATATCAATGTAATAACACAATAAATTTATATTATTTTATATTCTAGTGTTGTATCATTCTTCTCTCCCCCCATCTTCCTTCTTACACACAGATACATTTATCAGAATTGTTCCTACACCCCATCTAGAACTGCTTTATTTAGTGGAGTAGATATGCTTATGAAAGCTCTTGTGTCTTGTCACAGCAAACAAGATACACATCTGATATTTTAGCAGTGAACATTGACTCTGATAACCATGCACTTATTCTCCACCTAGCAGAAAACTAACTTCAGAAAGATAGGTTGACATTGTTGGAGCAAAATAACAAATATACAGCTTCTGTCAAGCTTGTGGCTATTTTCAACTTACTATAATTCCCTCCCACCGCTATAAGACACATAATGGGAGAGGAGAGACAATAATGAAAGAATTCTAATGACAGAGTTGGGGAAACTGATGGCATTTCCTTAAGATGATTTACTAGGATCTGTGTGGGGACAAAGCGTAATGGAAGCAGATTAAAAAACCAAAGTGGCCTAGGTGAGAAATGGCAGTTGGCAACTGTCCCTCCCTCATGGTTGTACAGTACACATCATTTATACTTACTGCCACTTTTTGTTGTTGTTTTTTGGAGGGAAGGTGTCTTTACCTGGGTCAAACAAACATATTATTTTGGCTTGTGTTCTCCTCCATTTTAATCTCTTATTTTGGATCATATAGTTAGAGGAAGGATACTGAGATATCTGAAAGCTTGCCATTATTAAATTTCACCTGGCTTAATAGAGTATTTATTTATTTGTGGCTGTTGTTTTTGTCCCGTGATTCAATCTTGACTCATGGCATCTGCTTGTGGAAGTCCTTGAAGATTTTTGGGAAGACTTTTTCAGAAGTGATTTTCCCTTGCCTTCTTCCTGGAGTTGAGAGAGAGTGACTGGCCCAGAATTCACCATCTTTTTGTTTCTACCAGATGCCCAGAGTTTCTCAAGCTGTAGGGTGTACCTCACTTGGTGAGGTGTAGGCAGATTCCAGGGGACATGTGAAGACCCCTTTAATTTCATTGTTGCAAAAAACCCATCTTTTCCAAATGTCTGGACATCTCCAAATGGAGATTCTCAGTCATCCAGGTCATGGTTGTCTCAAAGGTGCTTTTTTCAAGAGGCAATTGGACTTTCTGGTTTTTCTTTGAGGATGTTTTGCGTCTCATCCAAGAAGCGCCTTCAGTTTTTGGATGAGAAGAAAACTTCTTCAAAGAAAAACCAGAAAGTCCAATTGCCTCTTGAAAAAAGCACCCTTGAGACATCTTTTCCAAAGTTTAATTGCATTGATTTCATTGTTCATTAGTGTTAATATTGGTGTTTGGTATTTTGCGGGAGATGTTTAAATTTAGATTATACTAAAGGGAGATGTGATAGCAAAATGTTTAAGACACATGCTTTAACCACTATAGCAAAATAGTTCTCAACAAAGCTACAACTACTACACATTCGTGATTTCATTTTCAACTAACGTTCAACATGGTTGCCATTGTTTTGTACTACAGAGATTTGGAAGGATTGCTGAGTACTTTGGCAGATAATTATAAGTGCTAAAGTCACACCATTGGAGCAATCATCTAAAGTTAAGCATTTTAATGCCCCTTTGAGATCAATGAAAGGAATTTCTTATCTTGAAATAGATGGGGCTTAAATGAGCTTAATTTTAGCTAAATTCAACCCAGTGTAAATGCTCAGTATTTTTGTGTGTGTTTCATTACAGATGATCAAAGACCCACATGGAAGACACATAATTCATCTAGGTCTTTGATGGTATAAACTCACCCAAGGCCTTTAAATGTGACGCCTTGGTAAACTCTTGTTTGTAGCCTCTTCTTAAGCAATCTTTTAGGCAGTCCTCCAGTATAGATGAGGTTTTATTGGATACTAACTCAAAATCAACAAATGAAAGAGAATGAATTAAATTGTCTTCTTACAAGTTGACACAGAAGCAGCTAGGTAGGAGCCACATGGGCACAGAATCAAATGTCTTTTAAGAGGCACATCCTCTTTTCTCTGTAGCCTACAGTGATTATAGTCTCAGTTTTCTATTGGATTCAGTCCCAGGCCTCCCTTGCTGGGATATCAAGAACTGGCAAACTTCCTGCTCCCTGATTATGTTTCACTGTGGAGAAGTGCCACATCCTATGCTCACACTCAAACCTTTTTGGGTTGTTGTTTTTGAAATCCAATTTTGGGGTTAAAAAACAGTAGATACTGACAGGGTTTTGATAAGCAAATTCTGCTGAGGTGGGAACTAATAATTTAGGAAGTCATTCAGGGATATCAAAAAGCCTAGTGTTAATGACACTGTGAGTAAAAGGAACAAAGACTAATTCCTCGGATTTTGAAGCACCTGATTTTTTTTAATCCTCCTGGAGATTTTGGTTTTTTAATACATTCTTTACCACCTAACTGAGAAGTCAGGCTCTGTGCAATATTCACATGATTTTTTTTTCATCAGTTACATACTCTGGGCAACCTGCTTCCTTCCGGATCAGACCCAGTTTATGCAAACAGCAGAAGTAGTTCTAGTTTTAGCACTCAAGAGATGCTGCTAAGATATTTGGGCCCTGAAGAACTGTTGCCTATCCCAAAACATAGTTTTATTCTTAATAATGACGCTGCAACCCTTTTGGAAGACATTGTGCATCAACAACTACAGAGGATTCCTTGCTGTAGATGCCCATGCATAATATATGCATTGGGGGGGGGGGGCAAATGCAAACAGTAGGAATTAATGAAAAGTCAGTCTCTTCTTTGCATCATGGAGTCCCTTCTTTTATAATGCAAAATCTATGTAACGGACAATGAAATTTCTACCAATAGTGGCATCCAGAACTCTAATTTGCACAAAGCATACTTGTTGTATTCTGAGGAAAAAACCAAGGCACCATAGGTTATGGAGCATCATTCCACAGTAAGTAAGTTTGTCGGCTCCTTTTATGACATATATAATCTGAAAAATCAAAAACAGTTTTGATCAAAAACAAATGTACATCTGAACAATATATATTACTGAAAGCTGGTGATTCTGTCCAGTTTGAACAAAGCTCAGAAGTTGTGGCTTGATAGATGATAGATAGATAGATAGATAGATAGATAGATAGATAGATAGATAGATAGATAGATAGATAGATAGATAGATAGATAGATAGATAGCAAGCAATGAAAGGGACCTTGGAAGTCTTCTAGTCCAACTTCCTGCTCAAACAGGAGACTCTATACTATTTCAGACAAGTGGATGTCCAGTCTCTTCTTAAAAACCTCCAGCACCTACAACTTCTGAAGGCAAGCTGTTCCACTGGTTAATTGTCCTCACTGTTAGGAAGGTTCTCCTTAATTCCAGGTTGCTTCTCTCCTTGATTAGTTTTCATCCATTGTTTCTTGCCTTCTGGTGCTTTGGAAAATAAGTCGATCCCCTCTTCTCTGTGGCAGCCCCTCAAATACTGGAATACTGCTATCATTCAATGGTACAATGGATGGTAAAGTGTAAACGTCTTGCATTCTACATTACCCTCTACCCAACATTTCACGGGAAAAATGTACGGTTATAATTATGCTTCAGTTTATTTGCAAACAGGATGGATGTAAAGAATATTAAAGTGTGGTCCCTGTTTCCAGCAGAAGCTTCTTATTTTTTCCTGTTTCTTTTGGTTTTTTGGGGGGTGTTGCCACTGTATTTTTCAGACTGTTTGGAACATCCTCTGAAGGGACAAAGGATATCTAGGATGGTAGATGGTAGATGGTAGAGCCGAGGTGGCGCAGTGGTTAGAGTGCAGCACTGCAAGCTACTTCAGCTGACTGCTAGCTGCAGTTCGGCAGTTCAAATCTCACCGGCTCAAGGTTGACTCAGCCTTCCATCCTTCTGAGGTTGGTAAAATGAGGACCCAGATTGTTGGGGGCAATATGCTGAATTCTGTAAACCACTTAAAGAGGGCTGTAAAGCACTATGAAGCGGTATATAAGTCTAAGTGCTATTGCTATTGCTATGGTAGGCTGATCTGCAAATCTTACAGTAGTTAATGCCTTGTCTTAGTCTTTGCTGTGCATGCAAACAAAGCATTGTTCTCTGCTACATATAAGCAAGAAGGTGTGTGTGTCTGTGTGTGTCTGTGTGTGTGCATGCATGCCCACGTGCATATGCTATCCACACATATTTTACCTTATTACCAAAGTAAAACTGTGTCTGCAGCCACCTTTGGGGATATTGCATTGCTTGACCAGTCATCTAGAAAAGGCACAGAATGAAAAGTGTCATCATGGGAGCCATCTGACAGGTGTTGCTTCATTGAAAGGCACATTAAAATAAATGGACTTGCACTCTGCTTTATATAACTTTGGTAATTAACAATGTAGCAAGAATTGTTAAGAAGAAGTGAACCCAAATTTCTTTCCCCCCTTTTCTACTAATTTGGAGTGCAGTAGATAATTCTCAGGCTTATGGGACCATATTAGGCACGTTGGCACAATCGGTGGCTTTCACTGCAATAATTCAATTAGTGTTGCAAAAACTGGCTGTCAATTAAAACAAAAAACAAAAACTCAATCCTATGAAATCATTTAGTTTATATAGGAAGTGCTGACTTTAATACCACAGGATGCTGCACTGCAAACCCTGTGCTCTAAATATTGCATCATTTTGTTTTGAACATTGTATATATGTTGATTGTTTGACAGGGGAAGAAAATGAATCCCTTTCAAAATATTGTTGTATTGGCATTCATTGTTGATGAGCCGAGGTGGCGCAGTGGTTAAATGCAGCACTGCAGGCTACTGCTAGTTCAGCAGTTCAGCTGTTCAAATCTCACCGGTTCAAGGTTGACTCAGCCTTCCATCCTTCCGAGGTTGGTAAAATGAGGACCCAGATTGTTGGGGGCAATATGCTGACTCTGTAAACCGCTTAGAGAGGGCTGTAAAGCACTATGAAGCGGTATATAAGTCTAAGTGCTATTGCTATTGCTATTGCTATTGCTATTGCTATTCTCTCTCTCTCTCTCTCTCTCTCTCTCTCTCTCTCTCTCTCTCTCTCTCTCTCTCTCTCTCTCTCTCTCTCTCTCTCTCTCTCTCTCTCTCTTTCCCCCCCCCCAGAGTAAGTAGAAAACATAACAAGGAATTTATTTATTTATTTTGTCAAGCACATATTAGATAATATATATAAGTATAAACATGATTTGAATACATTAAATGAATACAAATAAAAGGGAATATTAGGACAGGGATGGTAGGTACTCTGGTGCGCTTATCCATGCCCCTTACAGACCTCTTAGAAATGGGGTGAGGTCAACAGTAGACAGTCTAAGGTTAAATTTTGGGGGGTTTGGGGATGAAACCACAGAGTCAGGTAGTGAGTTCCAGGCATTGACCACTCTGTTGCTGAAGTCGTATTTTCTGTAATCGAGTTTGGAGCGGTTCACTTTACGTTTGTATCTATTGTGTGCTATTGTTGTGGTTGAAGCTGAAGTAGTCATTGACAGGTAGAATTTATTATTCTTGAACAGCATAGGTCAGTGATGGTGAACCTATGGCACGGGTGCCACAGGTGGCACGCGGAGCCATATCTGCTGGCACACGAACCTTTGCCCTAGCTCAGCAACAGCGCGCATGTGCGTGCCTGCCAGCTGATTTTTAGCTTGCGCAGAGGCTCTGGGAGGGCGATTTCAGTCTCCGGAGGGCCTCTGGGGTGGCAGGGGGAGCATTTTTGCACTCCCCAAGCTCCCAAGAAAGCCTCTGGAGCCTGGGGAGGGCGAAAAATGGGCCTACCGGGTCCACTGGAAGTCGGGAAATGGAGGAGTGGGGGGTCGTGCACGCATGCGCAGGGGGGTGGGGCAAGTGGGGGGCTTTGAATTATGGGTGTGGGCACCCACGTGCGCGCGATAGCGCGCACGCACACTATTTCAGCACCCGAGGAAAAAAAGGTTCGCCATCACTGGCATAGGTCCATATAATGACATTATACATTCAAGGTACATATTATAAAAGAAATATATATTAACATTGGTAAACATATTAACGGTCCAAGAGTTAAGTGTATAATAATGGGAAAAATAGAAGGAAAGAGAAGAAAAGGAAGACCAACAGCAATGAGGATGGATTCAATTACAGTGGTTATGCCTTCCCTCTTGGAAGATCTGAAAGACCAGCCTGGGGAAAAGATACTCCTGGAGAAAATGTAGGTGGCTGCTAAGAATCAGAAGTGACTAGATGGTACATAATGCATCAATCTAAATCTATTAAATGATCATTATCTACCTTCATAGATCTATACAAATATTTCAGGGTTATGTCAATGGAGATTTTCAGTCATCCAGGTTATGGTTATCCCAAAGGTGCTTTTTCAAGAGGCAACTGGACTTTCTGGTTTTTCTTTGAAGACATTTTGCTTCTCTCATTCAAGAATCTGAAGAAGCTTCTTGGATGAGAAGCAAAATGTCTTCAAAGAAAAACCAAAAAGTCCAGTTGCCTCTTGAAAAAGCACCTTTGGGATTTCAGGGTTATGTACTGTAAACATATTTTCCAGGGCGAGCCTTTGATTCTTCTGAAACAATTATGTATCAGTCAAATAATTCAATCAAATTAAATTTACACAATTATTTAATTTTCCATGATCTGCATTTTTTGACCAGTGAGGGGGGAAAAATCCAACTGATTAGAACGTCAGTTCTAATGTCAATATTTCTCAGCCATGTCATGGATTTGAAATCAATTCCTCCTTGTAAATAATTATAGCAAATATATATTTATTACTCTGACAAAAGTAATAAGTAGCAAGTTAGGAAAACAAGCAGAGATTATTTTTTCTCTTCCAGCCCAGGATGTTTAGCTTCTAAGCTAACAGTTTGTTTTACTGACTGACCTGAAGAGCTGAGGAGTGGGCAATATTTCCAGCGCTCTACCCCCAGAGTGGAGATTGCTGTTCCCACCAGAAGAGAGTCAGCTTGCTGTCTGAATGGCATATGAGTAAACAGAGCAGAGTCACAGAACTCGTGGGAAAGAAAACACAAATGTTTGAAAACCTGGTGCTTGGAAATGTGAGATCCTTTTTCCTAACTGCAGATTAGAAGGAAGTGATGGTAAGTTAGAAACACTTTCCTCCCATATGTAAAATAGGAATGCAACATCATCTTAAAAACAAATAATTCAGAATAACGATCCAATAATCTCACTTCTTCAGATCCATCCTCCCTCCCTCCCTCCCCCCTCCCTCCTTTCCTTCCTTCCTTCCTTTCTTCCCTCCCTCCCTCCCTCCCCCCTCCCTCCCTTCCTTCCTTCCTTTCTTCCTTTCTTCCCTCCCTCCCTCCCTCTCTCCCTCAAAAACAGTAGAATAACACTTATCTCTGAACAGACATGTGCCATTTACATAATTATATAGTGACTACACGCCTTTAAAATTTATGTGATAATTATTTTCATGAGACTTTAAACTTTGCTGTCATAATTACCACAATAAACTAGCTAATGCCATGACAATATTGAATTATGTTATTATTTAATATTTCATTTTAAGTCCTCCTGCTTTCTTATTTTTTAAAAAATCTTCAGAACAAAATTCTTTATTCTTTCAACTAGCTGGGTTGGGATGATCGAAAAGTACTGTTATAAGGAATATCCTTTTAGGTTCAGTTCCAAGTGGGGAAAAAGACACTGGATTCATGAAGGATGCTTGGAAGGAAGGTTTAATGGTGGACAGGAGCACATGGCTTGAGCCCCTGTACAGAAAAGGTAGCTTACATGGTTCCAGGTGTAGTGAAGAGAAAAAGAGAGAGAGGAGATGCTGAGTTCCTTGTTTCTTTAGTCTAAGTTGGGTCCCACCTCTTAGATTTCCTGTTCCTGTATAGAAATGTATCCCATTGGCTCTCAGACCCCCCAGGGGCATGCTGGGGCAACTCTTGGCTTTTGTCTAATCCAGCTTTGGCTGAATGAAAGGGCCTTGGGCAAATCCTATTGTGGTTTTATCATGCAGAAGACTTCCAGTCTAGGTGAGAGGAATATGTGAGCTTAGCAGAGGTGGGGGTTTCCAAGAGGAGTCTTTTGTTTGTTTAAAAGCATGTTTCCAGATGTGTTCCACAGAATATTTTCTACCTTTTAATATCTCCTAGGATATCTCATTTCCTAGGAGAGGGGTGGGTGCTAACTTCCTACAATCCCTCATTTTTTTTCAAAACATGTGAGTGCAACACATGTTTTGACACAAGCTTCAAATTGATCAGGTCAGGGAGATTTTATGGGTGCTTTCAATTTTCTCTGATGCAGAGGGGAAGACGTTGAAAGAGGCAGTTGAAAGAGACAGCAGCAGGATTCCTTCAGTGGCTCCCAAAAGGAGAGCTTTCAACCATGATGGTCAATGGCCAGGGCAAAAGTTCTGGAAATAAATTTACAGTATCCAATTTTCCATGCCAATTATGTTCAGATGTTTGATAACACTTTCGATGAGCTCCCAGAGAGGTTTCAAGCAAGCACAGGCCCCACAATATTCCCACAGCCATGGTTTACCTTGAAATCACAGGCTGCCCATTTCCAAGGGATGGTTCTTGAATCTGCCCTAGCTCTTACTTTAGTGCATCTAGGATTTGTGAGTCCAAATTGAAGTTAGCCAGTGTGCAATCTAGGCTTTTCCTTTCTTTTTTTTTTTTTAGAATGAGCCCTGGGACTCTTACTCCTGAGACCACCAGTGCAAAATACCCTGCTTTACTGGGCAGCAGTCAGGCCTTGGGTTTTCAAAGATCCTTTCTGCTAGCTCTTCAAGTGGGGAAATTGCCTGAGGGGACCTGTCCCCTTCCCCCATGGAATTAACAGGGAAATATGACTGCCTGGGCTTTAATGCCACAAAGCAGGAGTCAAAACAACAACAAAAAAAACCAGCAAGCTAAAAGCAGCTTTGGGTGGAGGTAGGTGGAAAAAGGATAACCTCAGTCTAATTCTGAATGGCATGTCTCTGTGTGTTTGTGTATGCAGCTACAAATTTACCTCCCACTAGACAGAAATCTAAAGTGTACAGAACTCACTGTGGCAACCACTCCCAATACAATTCTTACATGAGTACATTAAACTGATTACAATATAGATGAGACAAGAAAGAGAAACTTTACAATGAATTTCAGTGAATGAAGCAAGGAAAGAAAGAAAAACTTTACAATGAATTTCTGTGAATGAAGCAAAGAAAGAAAGAAAAACTTTACAATGAATTTCTGTGACTGAAGCAAAGAAAGAAAACTTTACAATGAAGTTCCCCCCTCCCCCCTAGTCTTTTCAGCTGTCTTCTGGGGAGTGAAAATAGATGTTTGGTCTTTATTTGTCCATCTCAGGGTCCTTTCATTCATGTCTGCTGAGTGGCCTTAGGTTTGGTGGTAAGGCTGGTCAGTCAGGCTTGGAAAGATCTGCTCCACTCTGGTTGCTGTGATGACTAGAGGACTAGATTCATACCCAATTCTGGCTCAAATGGATGGAATGTCTTTACTGGAAACAGTGTCTGAGCCCATTTGCTCTGCTTCCATAGGCTTCAGGATCATGTGTGCAGGGCTGAAAGACATAAGAACAGGGTCCCTTCCCCCTTTTGCTGGTAATTCTACCACGAGAGGCATTGTAAAAGGATTAGAGATTTGGGGGGGTAGATTGCTTGCAGGCAGGGTTTGAGGAAAACAAACAACACATCAGTATCGCAGTTAAATCAATTATAACAAAATGGAGACATCATCGGGGGAAAAAATGAACAGACATTTCCATCTTAGCAGAGAATTGGCATCCATTAAACATCACAGAAGAGCAATATTAAAACTGTTTGCATGTACCTACAGTAAATGTAAGAATGAAATTTTCCTGTAAATTAACTTAAAACATTGTCCCTTAAATTTTGGGCTTTTCTTAAAAACACAGAGAGGAATAGGAAAATTGAACTCTGTTCCTTGTCCCAGACCAGGTTGGCCAGACCTAACTGGGCAAAGACATTTTCCTTTCTTTTCAGTGCTTTTAATTTTTCTAACAATTTGAAATTCATATCTCTAGGAAACAGAGACATTTTACAGTTGCAATTACTCGAGTGCGCACAAGACAAGACAAAGACGTACACAGACACAAAAACAGGGACAAAGAGGATGACAGGACACACACACAAGTCCTTCCTGCCATAAATCTCAGTTAAATTAGGGAAGGCACAAGTCTTAACAAACAAACCACGTGGTTACATATAAGAGAGAGAGAAGAAAAGAGAGAGAGACAAACAAACAAACACCTCAACATTTTTCCTTTTCTTTTTTCTTAAGTACCTTTATTTAGCCAAATTGGCTGTTTTGTTTTGTTTTGTTTCTCTGTGTCATCCCTCAGCAAAGCCCATTTTCTACACAAGTTTCCTGCTTTTACTTTTGCACATTCCTGTCATACAGACATATTCCTGGCGTCCCAGGTTCCAAGCCCTCACAAGGGTCTCCGCCACCCTCGAATTAGAGCTTCCCATGATCCTTTAAATGTAAGGTTCACTTTGGCTTAGCTAGTGGCGCACTCAACAGTTTCAGAGACTAAAAAAACTCTGGGAAGGACTTCCGATTCCCTCGTAGAAGTAAGGCCCCCTTCCTGTAGGGAATCTCCTTAGGTTTATCAGATCCAAAAAGGGGATCTGCGAGGACTAGCTGCCCCTGTACAGCTAGTACTAGGACCTCCACTCTCACGGGCTTCACATTTAGAACTGAAAATTTCTGGGGTTTGCTTTTGGGATGTGCACATAAAAACAACAACAACAACAAAATTTGCTTTCCCACCCTTCAATCATACACACACACACACACATTCTTCCTCCTTCCCTAACAGAAGGTTCTGTGCTCTGTAAACGCTAAACAGAACTTACACAAATCAAAACAGAGAAAGAGAAGACATTGACACATAGGCTGGTAGATGAGAAAGAAACTCTATACTACCAAATGAGGATAAACAAAAATAATTCAATATTATGAAAAGCTGTATGAGCAAGAAGTTTCAGAAAATAAAATTAAAGAATATTTGAAAAAAAATGGAATTGCCTAAAGTACCAGAAAAGGACAAAAACTATTAAATGAATGAATATCAATGATGGAATTATCAGAAGCAGATCAAGAGACAAAAGAACAACCAAACACCAGGACCAGGTGGGCCAGTGGCAGAATTTTACAAAGATTTTACATAATGAAGTATTGATTGATGTAAAGGTACCACATTCCTGAATGGGAGCAAATATTACTTTGATTCCAAAATAAGATTCAGATTTAATGCAGATAAAACTATAGGCCCATCTCTTCACTGAATGCTGACTATAAAATATATACTTCAATAATGGCAGCAAACTAAAAGGTTCCTAAATGAATTTATACATTCAGCTCTCTTAAGCTTTTTTCTAAGAGACAGATTAAAACAAAATGAGAATGATTTTAAATACATTAAAAAAAAGGCACAAGAAAAGGATGCTATTCATTTTGATACTGGAAGTGCTAAATATAAATATTATGGCAGACACAGAAATTAAAGGCATGGAAACTTGAAAACTAATTTTGCACCAAGTGAGAAATAAAATAGGTTAATAACCAACCAAGACGAAGTTGTAGAAGGATTTGAAACTGCATCATTAATATAATACCAATCAGAAAAAAAAACAGAAATCCAAGAAACCAGCATGGCTGCACAAAGACCTCACTGACAAATTGAATGAATGAAGGACAGATACAAAAATGGAAAGAGGGCACATAACTAAGGCAGAATCTCAGCAGATAGCAAGAATCTGTAAAGAAAAATCAGGAGACAAAAGCCTTGAATGAACAACGACTTGCAACAAAGGTGAAAGATAATATAAAAGATTCTTCCAATACATAAAAAACAAGAAAAAAATCAAGGAAACAGTTGGACCACTAAAGAGAGAAGGCAACACAGAGAAAGCCATGAGTTGCTTAACTCATTCTTTGCATGTCTTCTTGCAAAAAGAAATGCAACCCAACTAACCAGAAATATAACTGGAAAGGAAAAAATAAAACAGACTGTAAACTAAAGTTAAAATAAGCAAAAACAGTAAGAGAACACCAGGTCCCAGAGTCCTAAAGGAGCTGGTAAATGAAATCTCAGAACCACTGCACATCTTAAAAAAAAATCTTGGGACACGGGGACCACCTGAGAAACTGGGAAAAAGCTAATGTGGTTCCCATCTTCAAAAAGAAAGAAAGAAAAACAACTAAACTCTGAGCCCTATCTAATGCAAAGAAAAGTAAAATCCTACCCCTAGGTAAGGAAAACCAAAAATATAGATAACTATTATAAATTGGTGCAACAAATTAAAACAGATTTGGAGAAGTGGAAAAGAACCACCATAAAATGAGTATCCTGCAATGGCTAGCAGACAAAACAGGGCTGGGGGGGGGAGAAGGACGGGGGAGAAGGAAATATCAAAGGATTTAGGAAGATACATTAACTTGGTTAAACAAAAAGCATGATTATTTTTTTCCTAAAATGATTTGTACCCAGACAACACACTATTCAATTGAAATTGGAATTTACATATGCCATAAAGTAAAATTAAAAAGCAAAAATTACCCCCCCACACACACATACACACATGCAAACACACATTTCCCAGTTTTCTATGGTTTAAAATAAAATTTAGAGGTAGGTACTCACCTTCTTTCCAAGCAGCCCTTGAATTGAAACTCAAAACCCCTTTAAAACCTAATTTCCAATGGCCCAGGTCAAATAAATTTATTTAGGCCAGGATCATTGGAGAGGTTAGCTTGGAATCCCATCTGGCTCGCCAATTGTTATAAGGAATATCCTTTTAGGTTCAGTTCCAAGTGGGGAAAAAGACACTGGATTCATGAAGGTTGCTTGGAAGGAAGGTTTAATGGTGGACAGGAGCACATGGCTTGAGCCCCTGTACAGAAAAGGTAGCTTACATGGTTCCAGGTGTGGTGAAGAGAAAAAGAGAGAGAGGAGATGCTGAGTTCCTTGTTTTTATAGTCTAAGTTGGGTCCCACCTCTTAGATTTCTTGTTCCTGTATAGAAATGTATCCCATTGGCTCTCAGACCCCCCAGGGGCATGCTGGGGCAACTCTTGGCTTTTGTCTAATCCAGCTTTGGCTGAATGAAAGGGCCTTGGGCAAATCCTATTGTGGTTTTATCATGCAGAAGACTTCCAGTCTAGGTGAGAGGAATATGTGAGCTTAGCAGGGGTGGGGGTTTCCAAGAGGAGTCTTTTGTTTGTTTAAAAGCATGTTTCCAGATGTGTTCCACAGAATATTTTCTACCTTTTAATATCTCCTAGGATATCTCATTTCCTAGGAGAGGGGTGGGTGCTAACTTCCTACAGTACCATGACAATGCTTTCTTAATAAGAAGTTTGAGATCCATGGCAACAAAAATCTTGAATAAAGGTAGAAAAAAAACACACACACAACAGGCCACTTCTGAATCAAATTAGGAACCAAAGGAGAAGCCAAATACTTGGCTAGCCATGGATAAAGTCTTTTTTTAATAAAAATATTAATATTAATCACAATATTATTTTCTATAAATAATATTTAAACAATTTAAATATTTAAATAATAATAATCTAAATGAACATAATGATATAAATATTGTCACAAATACAACTGTGCAGTTATGCCTCCAGAGTAGGACAAATTACAAATTGACTTAATAAAAATTATCTATGTTATAAATAAACATACATTTTTAAAAATCACGATTACATTGGTATTTCTACTATGATAGAAAAAACAAGCCAGAGAGTTTTGATTTACTGAGGTAGGATGATAATTTTTTAAGTTCATTTCTAATACAGAATTTACAAAATCAAATGAGATGGAAGCAACTTTTAAAAAAAGGTTCAAAACAGTGGAACTGACATATTCAGCCATTATTGCAGTGGGTTTGGAGAATCCAGGGGTAGCCAAACTATGGTTGTTTGAGGACCTGTGGACTTCAACTCCCAGAATGCTAGCTCAGGAATTCTGGGAGTTGAAGTCCACAGGTCCTCAAACAACCATAGTTTGGCCACCCCTGATTTTAGACCTTAGGATTTGAATATCCGTTTGTTCAACCATATTTGTGGTTCTGAATTGAGGTTGTGACCTCTTTTTTTTCCATTGACAGGCTCTTCATGCACTCTGAGTGCTTTTAAACAGAAAAAAAAATCAATAAAATTTGTAAAATGAAGGAATGCGTTTTAGACCGTTATAACTTGATTTTTCCTGTTGGAAATGTCTGTGTTTGTTGAGTTTAACTTGACATATCTGGTGGTAGTTTCATTTCAAGAAATTTAGCATTTTTTCTATAAGTAAGACAGAAACAATTTGAATGATTCTTTGTAATGATAGACGCAGAGCCGAGGTAGCGCAGTGGTTAGAGGCAGGTACTGCAGGCCACTTTAGCTGACACCTACTGCAGGTAGGTAAAATGAGGACCCAGATTGTTGGGGGCAATATAAATATACATTGCTTACTGGTGTAAACCGCTTAGAGAGTGCTTGCACTGTGAGGCGGTATATAAATCTCACAAATAAATAAATAAATAAAAATAATGAATATGGGAAAAAACAATATGGTCATAATCTTCTATCCCTATGCTTATGTGTGGTGGCTCAGCGGTTTAGACACTGGGCTCATTGGCTGGAAAGCTGGCAGCCCAGGTTCAAGACCCAGATGCCATGCAAAGGGGTGAGCTCCCATCTTCACCCCAGCTCCTGCCAACCTAGCAGTTCGAAAGTATACAAGTGTGAGTAAATACATAGGTACCATTTCAGTAGGAAGGTAACAGCACTCCTGATGTCATGCTGGGCACATGACTGTGGAAATGTCTGCAGACAGCGCTGGCTCAATGGCCTTGAATCGGAAATGAACACTGCCCCCTAGAGTTGACAGCAACTAGTGAAGTAAAATCTGCCGGGGACTCCTTTACCTTTTTTTTTAACCTTCTCTGAGTAAATATTAGAGAATTGCTGTTTTAGTCTTTTGTAAGGCATTTCCGAAGTTTGAGATATTAAGATATGCAAGGATGATCTGATATTTCAAAAAAACCATGACATTTAAGTGAGCATATGGAGGCACAGGAAAAGGTATTGAAAAAGTGAATTAATTAGACAATATCTTGAACAGTAAAACTTTTTAAATAAATGCTCATCTAGTTAAAAAGTATGTTAAAAAGAAAAAAAATCAATCACAAGTTGATGTGTGTGAAATATATGAGACATGATAAATTGCACAACTTCCTTAACTTTTTTGCCCATTAACTTCAGATTTCCATTTATGGTCAGAAAACTGCTTTAGCTAATCAAAAAATACAATAGATTTGTTGAAGATCACTTTTCATGTGTTTATATATAGAAAGTAAAGAGATTATGTTATGGGGAGGGCCCTTTTAATAAATGCTTACATTTTTAAAAAAAATATCACTATATGACCCAGTCTATCCACTGGGTTCAGATGCTTTATAACTTTCACCAAATAAACATATCCTTCTACTACCTATATTATAGATAAGTTAGAATCTAAGTTAGTGTGCTATGTTCGAATTTAAGGAACTATGGCTGTATTGACAGGTCCAACATAACCAGCATTAATTTTCAACAATGGTATAACCCACTGGTCTTTAAACTAGTTTTTCTGTCTCCTTTTCCACTTCTGGTCTTTTTAGCTTTTTTCTCTTCTCAACCCATCAGCCATTCCATTCACTGCTTCAGCACATTTCCCTGCTGTCTATCATTCTCCTACACATTCATCCACTACAAAGCTGTTTCAAAGAGTTGGTTTTAATGTGGTGGATCTTTCTTCTAACCAGCAACATACTGTCTAAATATATAAAGGTTATTATTGCTTTAGTCATTGCAATAGATGATGATGATGATGATGATAATGATGATGATGATGATGATGATGATGATGATGATGATGATAGATAGATAGATAGATAGATAGATAGATGATAGATAGATGATAGATAGATGGACAGACAGACAGACAGACAGACAGAGAGAGACAGGTAGAGAGATAGACAGATGAAATATTAAAGTGCTTTCCTTTAAACAGCAATATCCTGTCTATATTATAAATGTTAGCATTGATTTAATGATGCTAGCAGATAGATGGGTGGATGGGTGAATGGATGGATGGAATAATAGAATATAACCAGAAATGATAAGAATATGCTTGTTGTTTTCTAAAGGAGGTAAAACTGCAGTATTCTTCAGGCAATGCTATTTGGTTTCCAACTAGCTATGAATTTGTGATTATTATCAACAGCCCATTGAAGTGACAGGAATAAAGTCTCTGTTTGTGATCCTGCTACAGAGATCTGTTCAAATGTTAGTCTGAAAACATTACCTCTTGTTAGCAATCTGACCACGTATCATACTTGGTCTCTCTTACTCCCTTTTGGAACAGAACAGAGTATATCATTTGGAAGAACAAACATTCCTCAAACCAGTTTCATCCCCTGCAGTCAAAACCACAGGAGGCAGCATATATAGTTGTTATAAAAAGAAAAAAGAAGAAGAATTAGACTAATATATAGCCATAATGCATTTAAGCAATTTTGGAAATGACAAAATAGGAATGAAACACAATGCATCATCATTTGTGAAGTTGAGCTTTTAATTGGTTTACTTATGCCTTAGTTCCTCTCCTATTCCCCTCAATCACAAAGTAATTGTTAATGGCCTAATCTTTAAGAAGAAACTGCTGAGGGTGGTTTGGGGGGGGGGTGTAAAAGTGAGTAATTGTTCCCTTTCAACCATCATCTTTTTAAAACTTGCACAGTAGAGGAAAGAGAAGATGGAGAAAAAGTTTGTCTCTTCGCAGCAATAAAAATTGCTTGCATTCAGCCTGAGTTCTCTCATCCACACCCTGTACTTCCTCTAAGTAAAAGTTGAGATTTTCTTTTAAGTCCTTTTCCTGTCTGGTTCAACTGCAGTTAAAAGGTCAGGAAATCAAAGAATTGTGAACGTTAACTTTTCAAAAGGGAAACTGCTTTGAGAATTGCTTAATTCTCAGAGGGAAAGGTTTGGCCTCTTCCACATTGAAGTGATTCCAATCTCTCTCTCTCTCTCCCCCCCCCCCCATAATTTAAATTTGAGTTTTAAACAATAAAGATAAAAATTAATAGAAACTAATATTTAGAATGAAAGAATGAAGTAAAAAAGGGGATAAAGCCAAAAGGAAGGAAGGAAGGAAGGAAGGAAGGAAGGAAGGAAGGAAGGAAGGAAGGAAGGAAGGAAGGAAGGAAGGGGAAGGAATTAGCTTCCAATTTTATTTTTAGCAGTTATAATTATAAATTAATTAATTAACCTCTTGCTCTATGGTTTTAGCATAAGTTTCATTCTCTACTATTTTTTCATTTTCTATTTTTATAGTAATCAAAGCTATGTGTCATAAGTTCATTTTTTTCTGCTTCATGCAAATAGTCCAAAAGGGTTTCTATTAGGCATTAAAATTAGTTAATATCTTTTCGCTGTCAATTTAGCCTTCTCAACAAACTTAACTTTATTATCCATTTCTCCATGGTTGGTAGTGTCAAGTCTTTCCACATACACCAAACATGGTAAAAGTTCCCTCCCATTGTTCAAAATTCCAGGATAAATAAAAATAAAAAAATGGTTTAGTTCTAGAACCAGTTTTTATAGTTTTTTTAAAAAACATTCATTTTCCTAGTCACAAACAGAAAGAAGTAAAAAATGAAACAAAACAAAATTTGCCTTGTACAGTATGATCCATCAGGAAACTTTCACTAAAGGCTCAGAAACCAGAATATCACATAATAGTGCTGTAATAAACAAACCAGAATATCACATAATAGTGCTGTCTTTTGAGTTCTGCAGAAGGTTTGTTAGTAACAATGCCACAAAAAAAATCATAATGCTTTTCAACCATTAGTGAATCTGTACTTTTTGTTTTTAAGTATGGGAATAAATATGGGGGTTTTATAATTTTTTTATAAAGGAGATTAGCCATTGTTTGATTGTTTTCTTCATTCCAGGACTCCTACAAACATTCCTAAGTGCTATCTGAAACAGACTCATCAATCTAGTAGAATCTAATTTGTAGATAGGCAATTTAATACTCTCCAGATGTTTGGGATAATTTCTACAAACTCTTAATGATGAACAATGTTGTACTGTCTCATGAGAAACAGCACAAGATTGCCAACCCCCACCTAATTGAATGGCTGTAACACCTCCCTACTTACTATCAAAAGATATTGACTGAACAAAGGTTTCCAGTTTCAGCATCAGCTAGCACAGGGGTCGGCAAACTGAAACACTCAAAGAGCCATTTGGACCCGTTTCCCACAGAAAAAAAACACTGGGAGCCACAAAACCTGGGTGGGCGTGGCCAATTCAACATCACTCACTCCCACCCAGTCACATGACCCCCTAGCCACACTTACCCAGCCAGTCATTAGGACAGAGAACTGGGAACCACAAAACCCTTTTCTCTCCCCCCCTTCTATCTATGTCTCTCTCTCTCTTTATCTTCACCAATCCCCCCCCCCCTTTTAGCTGTATAACTATGAGCACGAATCAAGGCATCAACATTCCCAGTAGATTCCATGAAATCAAACTTCCAGGACTTAATTGTTTACTAAGCACGTTCATGCTTAGTTCCCAGGGAAAAAAGAGTGAGGGGGTAGGGGAAGGGGGAAGAGCCAGCCCACGTGGAAGAAGAGGAAATCTGATGGCTGCTGCCTTCTGAGTTTGCCTCTTCTCCTCCATCCCCAGGTAGCATACCAGCATGCAAATCAAGAGAGATTTCTAATAATATCAAATATTAACATGCAACTTTGGTAAACGTCTTTGCAAGGCAAAGGTGGTGGGGAAGGGGGAGAGGTAAATCAGCAAAAACACGGAGAGTGAAGGCTGCTGCTCCCATAGGGAAGTCAATTCTAACCAAACAAAGCCAGACTTTCAGCCCAAGGGACACTTACCGAGTAACCACAACTAAAATCTCCACTTCAGTTCCAAGGTTGATCCTGCGAGGCACTATTTCCCAGGGATTTAGACTTTTGCAGCACAAGGGGGTGTTCAAAACCCTCGCCAACTCACCCTCTTTCTGCAGGTTGCCTTTCCCACTTGGTGACTTTTAAAGAGTCCCTGGAACGCAATGAAGCTTTTTTTTTTGGCTAAATTCTTTCTGCCTGGGGCCTTGCTTTCTCATGTAAATCACGCCAATCCTGTCTCTATGGAAACCCCTGAGACCCTGAGGCTTTGAAACAATTAAACTCTAATTCAGTGGTGGCCAACCTTAAGCATACCATATGCCAAATTTTTTCGCAGATGAGTTCCAATCTGCCATTTATTATTTATTTATTTTTTTGGTCGTTTTTGTATGCCGCCCCACTCCCGTAGGACTCAGGGCGGCCATACAACTTTCTTTCTTTCTTTCTTTTTCAATTTTTTTTATTTTCTCCATCACTTCATATACAATTCAATACACATGTACCTTAAAATATTACAATAAAAATACATATTTGTTCAATATAATCAATTATTCAAAAGTCAGTATCTTATTCAACACTTGCCTCATCAGTCATCAGTCTGTTCTACTTTATTCCATTACACTCCCCTCTCTCTATCTCCAACTTCTCCTCCTACTTTCTAACTCCTTCCCTCCTCCTCAACCCTCTCTACACCTTCTCTTCCTCCCCTTCTACTTCCTCTTTCATTTTCTTTGCCTTTCCTTGAGTGCTTTTATACTAAACTCATTTTATATTTGACAGACTGATGCTAATCTCAATTTTAAACTAATCATATCTCTTTTTTAAAAAAAAAACCATCATTATAGTTATATTATTATTTTTTTATGTTATACTCTCTTCTAGGTACATGCTGCTATTTCCATCTTACCTCCCCAAAAAAAAGAAAAAAGAAAAAAAGAAAAAAAATCTAATTTCTAGTTTTATCATCTAGGATATGCACCAGTTAATTCCAAATTTTCATCCAAATAGATCGTTATTCGCTTAACTTTCCAAGATAGTTACTGTCTCCTGCTTCTTAATTTTAAGCCAAATTGCTTCCTTTAATTCTTTAATCTCTTTATTCATCGCTTCTGTTTTTTATCCTTTGTTCTATCAAAAAACTAAATGCCCAATTATTCTTTTAATTTCTCATATTAATCATCAAAATTCTGTCTAATTTTATCCACTCTATAAATATTCAACAAGTAGTAAAGAAAAAATAAAATATAAAAAGGAAAGGAAAAAATCCAAATCAATTAACTTATCAACTCTCAGTTTAATAAATTTTAAAGTAATTAACATTCATATTTCCTGTTCATTATTTAATATTTAAGTAATTTCCCTTAAATTCTAGTGATCATATTTATTCCATATTTCTCTTATTGTCATTGTTTTATCCACATTATTCCAAAAGATTCAACATTATTAATCTTTATAAAAAGAACGAGAGAAGAAAAAAATCTTAGAATTTCTAACGTTATATTAATTATACACAACCATAATATATCATTTCATTTACTAATCATCAAAATTCTTTCTAAATTTATTCAATTACATATCAACTCTTAAAATAATACATTTTTCCCCTTTAAGATTTTTCATTTGAACAAATTTCATATGTGAAAAAATAAATTGAAATAAATGAAAAAAAAATACACAATCATAATACATCTTTTGAGCTCTAATACTTATATTTATCATTCATACTTCTCATCTTAATTAACTTTGTTATATCTAAAATATCAAATCTTTTAATTTGTTAAACAATATTAATCTGTATATAAAAAAAACAGAAATTTTTTTTCTCTTAATAAGATAATTTTAAATTAAAAAAACTTTTCTATAATATTCCAATATCATCATCCATTCCCTTTTAGTTTCTCAACTACTTTGTTTTTATATATATATTTCCTCCACCCCATCTGCTTAATTTTTTTTCATCTTTCTTTTAATTTTGTACCAATAAGTTCTCTTTCCCCACGCTCTTTTCATCTCTCTTAATTTTACTTTCTGTATATATTTAATTTTCTCCATTCCTTTTTCCATTTTATATATCTCAAAATCCTTATCATCAATCTGAACATAATTATTCTTGATATCTTTATCTCTGTTATCATTATCACTGTTATCTTTATCTCTATTTTCACTGTTCAGTCCAGTAGAGTCATTGTCATTAAAGTAATCATTAATCAGCATTACATTTCTTTCTTTCTTTCTGTCTTCCTTCCTTCCTTCCTTCCTTCCTAACTTTTCTTTCTTTCTGTCTTCCTTCCTTCCTAACTTTTCTTTCTTTCTGTCTCTTCTTTCTTCTTCCTTCCTTCCTTCCTCTTTCTTCTTTCCTAACATCTTTTTCTTTCTTTCTGTCTTCCTGCCTTCCTAACCCCCCCCTCTCTCTCTCTCCCTCCCTCCCTCCCTCCTTCCTTCCTTCCTTCCTGGCTGTGGAGAGGGGCTGGCTGAAGATCCAGCAGCCACCAACCTACCGAGGCTCCTGGAAGACGGGCAGCCGTCAGCCCAGCCGGGGGAGGAGGAGGAGGAGGAGAAAGGCGGTGATTTAGCCCATCAAGCGCACTCCACTCGGCGGCTCTCGGATGGAACGGCAGCATGCGCGGAAGGAATGCCAGAGGATGGCGTCGAGCGCACGAGGCTCTCCAGGCAGCGGCAGGTGACAGCGGGCGCCGGCTGAGTCCTCTCACGGGCAGCCGCGCTGACCCTGCCTCCGCCGAGGAGGAGGGGGAAAAGGAAGCGCTCCCGCAGAGCATCCCAACTGCAAGTTATCATCGCCCGTCCGGCCCAAGCGGCCGCGCGATGCGACCCCAGAGCCGGATGGGCGCAAGGGCAGGAAGAGAGAGAAACAGAAAGAAAAGGTGACGCTATTTTAGCGAACGGAAGTGATTCCGACCGCGGCGCAGAGGCACCCAGCGAGCGGGGCATCACCTTTTCTTTCTTTTTCTCTTCCTGCCCTTGCGCCCATCCGGCTCCGGGGTCATGTCGCGCGGCCGCTTGGGCAGGACGGGCGACGATAACTTGCAGTTGGGATGCTCTGCGGGAGAGCTTTCCTTTCCTCCTCCTCCTCGGCGGAGGCAGGGTCGGCGCGGCTGCCCGTGAGATGACTCGGCCGGTGCCCGCTGTCACCTGCCGCTGCCTGGAGAGCCTCAGCGCCGTCCTCTGGCTTTCCTTGCGCGCGCGCTGCCGTCCCGCTCACCGGGCAGAAAAGCATCACCTTTTCTGCCCTTTGGATGATTGCAATGCGCCACTTGCAATCATCCAATGCGCCACGTTTGGCGCATGCGCCATGGTTTGGCCACCCCTGCTCTAATTGATTGTTGGCTTGACTTTTGAGGTAAATCTAACCTCCAATTTCACCAAGCAGTTCCTAAGCTGGCCGTGAAAATACCACGTGCGCGCCCGCATGTGGAAGAGCCACACTCTAGAGCTCAAAGAGCCGCTTTTGGCTCACGAGCCGCAATTTCCAACCCTTGAGCTAGCATCTCATTCAATCTTGTCACACCTGGGTCATACAAGTTGCAGGTGTGTGCATGTAGGGTTGTTGATTTTTTTTGCTTTGTTCAGCACACACCGTAATGAAGGGTGTGAAGTATTACATTTTATTTATTTATTTATAATTTTTATGCTGCCCATCTCCCTTATAAGTTGACTCTGGGTGGTTTCTGGGCGGAACCATTACTACATAAGGGATGTAAAACTCTAAATAATCACTAAATGGGACCAGAGAGAAAGCGTTCTTTGCTGCCAACTTGTACTCATCTAGACCAGTCTTTTTTGAGTTATTGAGATTGGAAAACACTGGTCTAGACTTCTGCATTTTAAAACTTGTTATCTAGAAGAATGAAAGAAGTTGCCCACGATTATGATTGGCTCAATACATTTATTGCCCTTATTAATCAGTTTGAAAATTTATTGAGCCACCCATCTTAAGTGTACAACTCTGGATGGTTAATAACCAGTTGCAAGGAAAAGAATTCCACAACCAAACAAGTTAAAAATAAACCTGGACAACAAAAGATTACCATTTACATACAAACTTATAAAATAAACATGTGTATTGGACAGTCCTAATGCACGCATTAACAGCCTGGAAGTTAAGAGGGTCAGGGTACTCAAAAGTGCAGATATCGCTGCATTCTGGATCAAAAACACTCAGATCAATTCTGAGTGTTCTTCAAGACCAGCTTTATATAGAATGCATTTATATAGAGTGCATATAGAGTAATTCAACTGGGCAGTAATTAAGGCAGAAGTGTCAAAGAGACTGGCAGAGCCAAGGGGAAGAGTCAAGCATGGAATTAATTTAGAGTCTTTATGTAGTCACAACAGAACAAAGTCTAACCCCTCCCTCCTTGAATGCCCTTCAACATTGTCTAGTTTTACAGAGGTGCAAACTGCTAGTTTGAGAAGATTCCTGTGTATAGGCTTGTTTGTTTGTGCAAACCTGATTGTTTGCACTTGACAAGAAATGACAGTAGGCAGAGCCTCTCAGTTCAGGAATGGGAACAACTGATGCACAAGGGGAATCTGTACAAAGGATCTCTGAGCAATCTGTTCCTTGATCAGGAGCTATGAGTGCAGGAAGACTCCCAGACTGTGCACCAACTTAGTCTCTATCAAGAATTAAAGATGACAAATCATCAGATCCAGGGGAGGGGGAGGCTAAACTCAAAATCAGTTAGATGGGCCAACAACTGGAGAAAGATTGAATGTCCCCAGGAGGTGATGAACAAGACATTTATATACTTTGGATATGTAATGTGAAGGGATAATAGGCTACATTATTATAGCTTACATTATACAAACACATATAGTTGAATTCCAGCTTGTCCTTCCCCATTCACATACTTATGGCTTCCAAGAACTGGGTAAGTACCTTGATAGCATTGCTTGCTCAGCCAGGGATGGAAACATACCGCCAAGGAGCATCAGCATATTGATAATATTATACCCTGTGATAATGGACGACCTCACCTAGTGGCTTCATGTAGATATTAAAAAGGAGTGGGGAGAAAATTGAATTCTAAAAGAAGGATTTAGATTTTTCTTCTGAATAATTTCTTGTTACATCTGGTATGTTATCAATTTTGGGTTATTTGACCAATGCAGATCATTTAGGCAGTACGTAAAGTGATGTTCTTTAGAAAGCATCCAAAAAATAAAAATAAAAAATCTCAGTTTCCTCTTTACTCCAGATACAGGATAAGGACAAAGATTATTTACAGAATTTTGCTTCTAACACTTTTAATATTGAGAATGACAGTCGTGTAGAATTATAAATGATTTCAATACTTAAATATTGTCCTTGTTCTTCTCTTCAGTGTGAATGACACCAATTACATACCTTACAAGGAAAGAAATCTTGACAAAACTTCACGAGACAACCTATAATTAACTTAATGGGTTTGCTCCCTATGTATTTTAAGCTAGCCAGTACATAAAAGGGCAGACCATTTGGTGGTTTATGACTCTTTATGTCTTCTAATGCAGGATATCTGGCAGGAGATTGAATTCCTGTACCAATTTGACCCTAGCCATAACAGTTAGATTTAGATCATGCAGCTTCTTGATCATTAACATCTATTTACCTTGCCAGAGTCTGAAGGGTAAGTTCAGAGAGTATAGGATTAGCCTGGAATCCAACTTAATGAGGCTTGACCCTGAAGCATTAGTACTTGTAGTCATGGAATTTAATATACAAATGGAATCACATGATACTTGATATATATATTTTCATTTTTATATATATTTGATATGGGAGCTATTTAACAGTTATGTAGTGCAATTGATAGGAGCAGTGGTTTCCTGCCATGGCAATTAAAAGTTTGATATAACTTTGCAGGGTTTTAGCTATTCAAATAATGTGCAATTTGGATCTTACCATCCCAAATTAGTACAAATGCATATTTGGGTCAGGTAATGACATTAGCATCTTCAATTATACATTAGTTTCTTGTCTTTATTATACTGTTTACTGTAGGATGTCAGTCTGATAGTGACCAACTCATCTTAACATGGTATCTGTGGGACTGCTTTCTCTCAGCAGTTTTGCCTGACCAGTAACCATGCAATACCTCACGTTGGATACAAAGCTTGGCAAGCATGAATCTACATGTACAATTGCTGTAAGTAGTAATACTTAGACTCAAAACCATATAGTGCTTTATACATTGCAAGTAGAACCCTGAATTGTATTTGTAAACAAATATAACTAGTATCCTCAAGGACAGACCATTTAATGAGCCGAGGTGGCACAGCAGTTAGAGTGCAGTACTGCAGGCCACTTTAGCTGACTGTGATCAGCAGTTCAGCTGTTCAAATCTCACCGGCTCAAGGTTGACTCAGCCTTCCATCCTTCCGAGGTAGGTAAAATGAGGACCCAGATTGTTGGGGGCAATATAAATATACATTGCTTACTGGTGTAAACCGCTTAGAGAGTGCTTGCACTTTGAAGTGGTATATAAGTCTCACTAATAAATAAATAATAAAATAAATAAATAAAGTGATTTACAGGGAAAGGTGTCAAGGATGTGAGGGCTATCTTCAGAAAATCTTATCCTTGGTTAGACCACAACTGGGGCATTAGCCAAGTTGGGCAAAGAACTTCCTGACCACCTGGAATCATGGTCACCATCTGGTTTTCTTGAAGGCACCTTCGGTTCAGGAACCTGCTCTTTCAGGAAGAGCATAGACCCCAGAAGAGTCAAAGTTTGTATCATTCAGAAACAGTTGGCACACTATCTTGCATGGTTGGATCTGAGCAGGTTCTCCCCATTCAGGCCTTGACAGTCTCTACCAGGGGTGGGTTCTACTTACCTTCCCCACCGGTTTGCATGGCGATGGACATGCACGTTTTGTGCACACATGCTCACGTCGCTCACTCGTGCGCGTCTCTTCCCGGAAAATAATCACAAAATAGCTTCTGTGCATGCCCAGAAGCAAAAAATAGCTTCTCCACATGCGCAGAAGCAAAATCCAAGATGGCAGCGCCCACAGACCGGCACCAACAGATCCGGCTCCATGACATCACCACTGGTTTACTAATGGTTCTAAAGAACCGGTTAGAACCGGTAGGAACCTACCAGGGGTGAGTTTCTCCCAGTTTGGAACGGTTCACCCGAATCAGTAGTGACTCTGGTGATGTCACGATGATGTCACCAAACCAGATTGGTCAGTGCCGGTCTGTGGGCGCCACCATCTTTTAAAAAAAAAATCGAATTTTTTTCCCCCTTCTAATCATGCGCAGAAGCAGAGTTCCGGCACTGTGCATGTGGTCACCATCTTTTTTTGGCTTTGTTTTTTGTTTTGTTTTTTTGATTTTTGTTACTGCGCATGTGCGCGCATGCCCACATGGCGCGCCCATGCGGTGCAGGAGGGAGGGAGCGAACCGGCAGCGAGGTAAGTTAGAACCCACCCCTGGAACCCACCTCTGGTCTCCGCACACTACTCAGGACTTCTACCACATCTTATGTTTGGCTAAGGTGGGGGGTGGTTTCATCAGGCATATTAATAGATATAAGATGATAGTTGGCCGGTATTGTTAGATCTAAGGCCCTTGAGTAAGAAGAGGTCCACAAAGAAATATTGACTATAACCCAGATCCAACTCCTGATACTCTCCCTTGTCACTTTAACATGCCAGCAGGAACAGGGTTAAGTTCACAAGTGACAAAGTTCATCTGACAAAGGAATCTTCTCTTCCTCCTTGAGGTCACAGGCTCAATTCCTCACTCCAACTCTATATATCTTTTTTAGATGTTCCTCTATCACCTCATCAAATCTTTCCCATTCAACTTCCAAACTGGAGTGAATATATTTAAAATACACATATTAAAAACAACTGACAGATACATATGTGAATATCTTCTAATCAAATCAAACAGACTCAGTACTATAAATTTTTACATATCAAAAACCATAAATATTTTTGCTATGTGATTTAAATATTCATGTATAATACTGTGAATAACTTTGATTACTGATCCTTGTAGTACAGACGACTTAAATCTGTAGAAGTAGACATACTTTCAATATTGAATTCGGACAGTAGAAAAATGCAACTTATCTTATGTAAGAGGAATTGCCCTTTATCTGGACAGTTATCTTCTACAACATTGAGGGGAAAAATACCTAAAATGTGTTTACTACCCTCAGATATTATGTATAGCATTAGTTTCACTACATATCATGTGAAGCTGGAGTATAATGCACACTATTGATCTTGAACGGCTTCCAAGTTGTTTCTGAATTCCTAGCCTTGATCTTACAGATGTTAGGTGTTATTATGTAAGAAAAGGAGTAAAGAAAAGTCAATATTATTTCTTAGTGTTTCATCTATTCTTTCCCAAGCTCAGATAGTTCTGGCTGTAAAAACTATTCATATAAAATTATTTATAAACTAGAGTTATGACAATGTTTGGTGAGAAAATATGTTACTAATCCTACCTAGATGTTCAAAAACTCAATTTTCTGATTAAAGAATTAGTTGAATCAGGTGATCACCTTTCATATATGAGGGTAATGAATACCTAAACGATCAGTACTTTCAATAAGCTGTAGTGATTCTGAAATAAAAGGAATTTATCAGTGAGTGACTGCATGTATTTGTGTAAAGACAAGCAGAAACAGGAAAATATACAATAGCCTTTTGTTAACATTCTAAAAGCAACTTTAGTAGACTAGATTAATAGTTCCAACATTTCCATTTCATCCAAGTGGAAGAAAAGGCCATAGGCAATGGATAAAAGACAATGAGTTGATTTTGATTTCCAACTTCTTTAATCATTGTTTGTGCTTATATTATTACCCATATGAAGTGCCTGGCTTTCAGCAGACATAAAATTGGGGCATTTGTAGTTCTTATGTCCCAAAGGGGACTGTGTTTGGAGGAAAGGTTTAATAGCATATTTGTCAGGCCAAAGCCATTTTACTTGGGGTCTTTGGCCTGCCACACTTTATGCTATTTTAAAATGTATTCTTTGCTATGGGAATTTGGGAAGGGTCATTGCATGAGGGATGTCTTCATGTAGCCATAACAAATTCCTTCTAGATTGTCAAGGTCATCCTTTGTCTTTGCACTCCTGCACCTGCACTGAAGGAGATGGGAGTTGCTGCCAAGTTGGCAGATGAAGATTGGTCAACGTGATGGACTTGGGGATGTGAGGACAAGGGCTTGAACTTTCAACTGGGTAGAGAAACCCCTGGGACTTCAGTTTCTGGTTTCTCCCAGATGTGCCAATGTGGCTCTGCTAATAAATTGGAACTTTGAGGAATACTTTGCCTCGGACTCTGATTTAATTTTCGATGCTATTTGGAACCCTGACAATATTATGCATGCCTGAAATGGAGCATAATTTACTGAGTGTCTCTAGTCTAAACCAACAAGGGTTTGCAGATTTGGTGGGGCCAATGCAAGCCAATTTGGGAGGAGCAAAGTATGCGCTGGTCATTGTAGATGGCTACAGCAGATTTGGTTTCTGCAATCTACTAAAGAGTAAAATAGAGGTGCTACAGAAATTTAAGCAATGGGTAAGCTTCGTAGAAAGAAGGTATAAACAACAGGTATGTCAGTTGAAAACTGACAGAGATTCAGAATTCATGTCAAAAAGTTTTCAACAGTGGTTGGGACAGTTAGGAATAAAACACAGAGGCACAAATCCGTACACAGCATCTGAGAATGGTATGAGAGGCGGAATGGTGTCTTACAAACAATGAAGGACTCACTGCTGGAGGTTTCTGGTCTGAGCAGTCATATTGGGGTGAAGCCATGTTGACTGCTAATTATTTAATCAATAGGCAGTGGAATTCCTCAGTTAATGATACTCCATATGCAGTGTTATATGGGTGAAAGCCATCTCTGGCACATTTAAGGGTGTTTGGAAGCAATGCATGGGTATATATTCCAAAAGCCATTAGGAGAAAAGGTCAACCAAAGGCTAGAAAGCTGAGGTTTACAGGCTATGAGCCTGGCTCGAAGAACTATCACTTTAGCGATGGGAGCAAAAGAATAGTGATTTCAAGGTCTGCTCTGTTTTGCAGAGCAAAATTGGAAAAGAATTGATGCAAATTTATGGAATGATCCACTTAGTGATGGTGACCCACTTAGTGATGGTAACTCATTTAGTCAGCGTTCAGGGAGGAGAAGCTGAAAAAGAGCAAGAAAAGGAGTCCGGAGAAGATGATGACTTGGATGTGAAGCAAGAGAGGGTTGAAACACAAGAGCAGTCAATGCCATGCAGGTCAGAGCGATGGAACAAGGGGATTCCACTTGACAGGTATTCTGCTGATGAAATTTAGGTGAGAACAAAAGTGCAGCCTGTGATCAAGAGATACATCAGTCAGCAACAGGGAGCTTGCTATATTTGTCACAGTGGTCCAGACCAGACATGGCTTGTGCAGTAAGCATCTTAAGTCGCTTTACTGCTGCACCAACTCAATTGCATTGGATGAGTATAAAAAGGATCCTCAGGTATTTGAAGGAAACTGTGAACTTGGGACTTCAAATACAGGTCTCTGAAGAATTGAAATTAAAATGTTATGTTGACAGTGATTATGCCAATGATGTAAAAACCAGAAAGTCTAATACCACAATCTGGGATTGTGGTATTGTTTGGAGGGACTTTAATTGGTTGGAAGTCCAGAAAACAAACAACTGTAGCCATTTCTATGGCAGAGGCAGAATTTATCGCTCTGTCTGAGCTTTGTTCAGAGGTAACTTGGTACGTACAGCTGTTAAAAGATTTAAACGTAAAAGTAAATGAAGCTGTAACGGTGTTTGAGGATAATGCTGCTTGCATTAAAATGGCAACAGGTGACAGAGTAAAGAATAGAAGCAAGCATGTGGATAGTAAATATTGTAATGTAAGAGAAGCTATCAAATGTAAATTAATTAGCTTGCTTCACTGTTCTTCAGAGGGCAATCTGCAAGATATAATGGCCAAGCCATTGGGTGGAGTGCATCATGGGAAGAGTATTAAGTTATTCGGTTTTATGTCTATTCCAGTCATGAAGGGAGGCGTGTCAGTGTATGAGAGTTCATGAATTGAAATAGACATGGTAACAGGTCAGCCAATGGGGACTGTTTGGTGACTCAGATTACTCGGAGCCTGGGCGTGGCTTAGCTTGACTGATTTGTATATAAGAGTTGCTTTGTCCTTGCAATATAACCTCTGTATTATATTGTTTCTGTTGTTCTGTGCTTCTGTGATTTATATTACTGTATATAAAGAAGTTTCTTTTATATATGAATTCTGCTGAATTGTTTACTTGTGTGCTGGTTGGATTGCTGCAAACTCTAACAAAATGTACTTTGAATCTCTCTTTCTTCTGCAAGACATAGAGAGACAGGATTTTAAATTATAGCTGTCCTGACCTCAGGCATCATTTGATATCAAATTTGAGTAGTTTCTGTTAGATGCTCACTGTGGTAGCAATTAAGTTATATAAAAAACCTAGGGAGATATTAATTTCTTCATTTCACAGAGCACAATAACACTTCTATAACATATTATTATTATTAATCACATTATTATCATTTTGCTTATTATTATCACAATTTCCAAAAATGACAAATTTAAAAAAAATGAGCGTGCCTGCTTTTTAAAATAAAAACTTTAAAGAAACAACTTTTTTAAAAAATCATGGTCTATATTTTAATTTTATGGTCCTATGTGAATGGGATAATTGTAATGATTAAAAAGCAAATGGGGTAACATTCAGTTGATAACTTGGCTATTGTTTTATATATCTAATATAGAGTATGAGAAGAGCTATTTGAGTCTAGGGTGGCAAAATCAGGAATAATCTGGCAGCACTTTTTTTCAACTAACAGATTTTATTAAAAGACATAAACTTTTGTGAGCTACAGCAAAAGCTTATGCCTTTTAATAACATTTGTATGTGGAAAAAGGTGCTACAGGACTGCTCACATCTAATATAGAACTCTGAACTACTCTTAAAGTACTAATGCTGATCTGAGAAAACGTGTACTATCTGTAAAGAAGCCAATATGCTTTTGATGCCTACACATGTTTACAAATTTACAAATCACATGGAATAATCTTTTCCTCCTCCTACCTCTTGTTAGACTCTAATGTGAGCATGGTTTGCTTTCTGAATAATCTAACCCTCATGTAGAATGGATAAGCTTACCATAATGCACTGTAAATAAACATAATAAGCCCCATTTAGCTGAATGATGTTTATCAATATGTCAAGGTATCTATGAAAACTGTTCAAATGGATGCTACATACACAGGACCAAGCACTGTGGCAATTTAATGGGAAAAGGAAGCTTATGCAATCACACACCTGGGAAAATAGTAATTTAGCTGCGAAGGTAAAGTGCAATACTTCAGAATCATTATTGTAAAAATAGCAGTACTCTGATTTTCAATAGCGGTGGAAAACCTCTCTTTTTGTCTAAGAACCAAAGATTGAGAGACATGAAATGATCATTCTTGGAATCGTACTTCAGACTGTTGTTTCCAATCACACATCTGTAGATGTCTTAGCACTGTTAGTAGCAACACAAAGATTGTCCCTGCCATTAGGTAAAGGGAGAGAGTAATCTGAAGTGACAGCAACTAGGGGGCAACTTTTGGACAGCATCAGATCTGCCTTGGGCCTTTTTCTGGATTCCATAAGCTAGCCTCATGCACAGTAGACAAGTCTTTTGTAATTTGTGTTAAAATAAGTTGCAACTCCCAATCTTGTCAGCTTCTGTTCATTGAAAAAAATTGGTGTCATCTTGTGATTTGGTCCAGGTAGCAAAAACAGTTGATCTTTGTCTGACTAACAGACAGTAGTCATCTGATAGAACTGTGAAAACTTTAATCCTTAAATTTTAAGGTATTTCAGATGCCACCACTACTGAGTATGTTTGTCCAAGGATGATAATGGTATATGGCATTATTATTATTTTCTCTACCATTTTCATTGTTGGATGATCATGGAAATTTGGATTTTTCACATCAAACTGTCATTTCTACTCTCATTTCCTTGATAAAAAATAAAGTCTCCCCATTCTTCCTTCAACAGGTGCTATAAAACATCGAGGAAGCCCAAGCAACTGTGAGGTTTGTTTTAAAAAAAAGAAATCAAGGCTTCACAAGTGGAAAAGAAAATAGCATTTCAATTCTATTAAGACCAATTTTGTTTTTTGCTTGTCAAATGTCAACATTTCTCTCTGCAATATTCACTGAGGAATTATATTTCATAACAGAGATGTAGTAGATGTAGAAAAGGAAATGCTATTTTAAAGTAGCATTAACCTTATTATATCTCCAACAAAATGTTGTCCTAACAATTTTTTCTGTACAGATGTAATGCACTCCAATAAATTTTAAATAGTTTTGTTGCATAGGTATTGTTTAAAGTCCATTGACACTGGTTATTGGTAGAGAAAGTAAAATTATCTCCCATAGTCTACTCTAGGAAATATAGGCACCTTTAAATCTTTATTCTATTCATTTCTTAGCATCTGTACATTAAACTTATTTATTAACAAATTTCTATAGAAACTTCTACTAGCTTTTTTTCTGTTTTAAAGGATCTAAAACAGTGATGGCGAACCTATGGCACGGGTGCCACAGGTGGCACGCGGAGCCATATCTGAGGGCACACGAGGTGTTGCCCTATGTCAGCTCCAGTGTGCATGTGCGTGCTAGTCAGCTGATTTTCGGCCTTCTTTTCAGCCATTTTTGCTCTCCTGAACCCTGGGGACAGCTAAAAATGGCCCAACGGGCCTACCGGAAGTCCAGAGGCTTCAGTGAGACCTGTGCTCATGCGCAAGGGCAGTGTGGGGGTCGTGCGCATGTGGGAGGAGCGCATTGCATTATGGGTGTGGGCACGCACGTGCACGCTATCTCGCACGCACACAACCTTTTGGCACCCGACCCAAAAAAGGTTCGCCATCACTGATCTAAAATGTTGTTCTAGTACAGTGTTGGTGAACCTTTTCGGCACCGAGTGCTGAAACGGGAGCACGCGTGTGCGTGCAGGGGAGCACCAGAAACCAGAAGAGCAGCTCCCCAGCATGCACACAAGGGAGCACTGAAAGCTGGAAGAGCAGTTCCCTGGCGCAGGCATGCATGTGCTGGGAACCTGAGCTTCTGGTTTCTGGCATGCATGCAAGCATGAAGACCAGCTGGCCGGCGCGCATGCGCATGCCAGAAACTGGAAGCTCAGCTTCCTGGAGCGCACATGCAAGCCAGAGAGCTGCTCTTCCTGTTTCCGGCGCTCCCGCACGCGTGAAGACCAGCTGGCCGGCATGCATGTGCATGCCAGAACCTGGAAGAGCAATGGGCGACGCCTGGCGTGCCCAGAGACATGGCTTTGTGTGCCACTTCCAGCATGTGTGCCACAGGTTCGCCATCACTGTTCTAGTATCTCAAGTCTCTCAGAAGCTGAAAATGCTGCTTTTAAAAACAATGTTAGTAGATGTTGTGATTGTAAATTACATTGTACTGTATATAGCATTGGGGTACATTTGGTATATGACATTTTTCTCTTAACACAGAATATGATAAAAGTTCATTCTCATCATCTATCACTTGAGCCAAAGTAAATATCCATGTTTCCATCTAATTTTTTAGTATCATAATCTTTTCTCCAGTTGTTGAAGTTGGGTTTCCCCATAAAGTTAATTTAGCATAGCAAAGAAGATCTAATCTTTGTTTATTAGACATTATAATCCATCTTTTTCTATTTTATTATCCAGATTTTTTATGGTGATACAATGTTGGAAACATGCAGTGTGGATTTATCCATGTAGCTAGTATTCTGAACATATATATAATAAAGTATAAATAATTCAAATTAAATTTTAAATTCAAATATATCTTTTTTATTTATCATAGCTTTTGTTTCCTCAAGATACTTAAGAAAAATCTTAAGTACATATTTTCTTCCTGTCAATGCAAACTTTTATTTTTGAAACATGGCATTATTCCAAAAATGGACCCCAGAGGACAATTATTTGGGGAAGGGGATATTTAATGTTAGCATAGATGGACTCCCCATATTAAGTAGTCAAATGGGTCACAGAAATTCTTCAGTATCACAGGTCAGTGTAGATGGGATCCACTTTATTCCAGTTGAGATGTTAGTTGGCAGATGTCTTTGAACAACAAGGACATTCCATTGATTTTAATAAAACATTCAGAGCAGTGCCTTCAAAGTCGTTCTGCTTTTATTTTGACAAACTGAGAACAGCTTGAAGGAATTAAGAACAAATGCTTTCAAATTTTCTGCAATCATTCATTAAATGACATCAATAATGTTTCATGATAAAGCAATTTTCCTATCAATGTTGATTTCTGAATCATCAGGCTGGATTTTTTTATGGAGAACTGCAAAGCAAGTTAGAAGGACAGGAGATAGCATCAGATATAACAAGAAAACACAAGTTCTCAGTTGATTTCAGGCACAGGGTTCACAAGTCTATATTGGGATAGACTGTTTCCCATTAAATAAACCATGTTTTAGATTTTATAATGGGAATGTTTAATTTTAAATTTAAACTAATGATACATTGTCACAGGTGAAAAAAAATCACCTCCATTTTAATTTTCAAAGAATCAGTATTGATAGTACAGTTTAAAAAATATCATTATTCCAAACTGTTTATTTAATATGCTAGAAAAGAAAGTGTCTACTTTTTTTGATTGAGGAATCAAAGCTTTGTTAATCTGTGGCATATGGAAATGGATTTAACACTTAGCTGAGAGTAATGAAAATGGTAGTTACTATACCACTGATGGAGAAAAATGCAATACATCAAATTTAACACAGGTGAAAGTTAATGCATGCTACTTTTAGGGGTAAATAGCTGAATGTAACATCAGCTTTTTTTAACATACAATATGTAGCTTATTTTATTAACATATTTCATTGGTATTAAAAACATCAGCTTATTTTATCAATATATTTTATTGATATTAAAAATATAAATACAAATTTAAAATGCATATTCAGAGTTATTGTCCACACTCAAAGTTATTTTCTGCTTGCAATTATCCTTTCTATTGCTAATTCCATTTCAAATGCTGAGTTTAGATGTATGACACAGTGGTGGGTTGTAAATTATTTTGCCACTGGTTCGTGCACCCGCTTGCGCAGAAGCACAGAAGTGTCCCGAGTGGGTGGGCGGAGCCTCCCGCCACTGGCGCTACCGGTTCTAAGAACCGGCCCGAACCGGGAGCAACCCACCTCTGGTATGACAAGATATAAGGGAATTTCTGAAGTTCTCCTTTAACATAACTATCAAATAAGACATCACACTCAAGATCAACAACTACTTTTGCAATTTGCACCATCATAATAAAAAGTAATCTTGATTGTTTTAAATTACAGGTTTTTGTTTTGCATTCTTGTAAGAACATTTCATCTTCTTATATGTGGAACATCTTTTTTCTAAAAATTGTGTAAACCAGTTTCATTGCTATGAACTTCCAGTTAATAGCTTCATCGCCAAAGGAAGAATATAAGAACAGAGTTTGTTTTTAATCAAATCTTGACTATTGTGGAATCGTTCCATAATGCTTCACTTATGGGTGGCATAAATATTTCTAAAAGCTCAGAAGACTAAATCTCTGGTCCTACTGACTGACCCAGATTGGATCCTGCAATATTATCCTGGGATATTTGCCTTCATCCATGAAAAATATTCTGTTGGGTTTTCTTGTCAATATTATTACTGTCATGAAATGGTTTAACCTTTGTCATTAGGGTAACCTCTTAGTTTGCTACAACAGAAATAGCCTATAATCCTATTCAATTAATCAATTCATCTATCAATTGGCATATGATTTTATGCATTTTATTAAAGCTTTATCCTTCCTCCCTTGTGGCTAAAATACCTTAGCAGTGGCTAAAATACCTTAGCAGAGATCTTTTACATTATCATGCATTTTAATTTATTATATTTCTTAATTTTAATGCATTTTAATTTTCTTATAATTTCTTACACCATGTACATAATGCACATAGATTTCTGCCTGCTTTTGTTATGACACCTTTTCTCAATATTTTCTTGTTTTACAAACATGCTTTGGTAGAATGGACATCAATTTCAGTTATGCACTCTTGCTTACATATGCTGAGATTTTTTTGTGACACAAAAATCAGTTCTATAAATAAATGTATCTCGCAGTTGAAATATGGAAACAGGCATTATGATGTTGAGGCATAGAGAAAGCTAAAGAGTGCTGTGTCTCTGTATGAACAAAGAGAATGAGGATGTGGCTCCATCAGATTCCATCAGCATTTCCTGTCTCATCCTTCAGATGGAGGGATGTTTACCTCATGTCATCAGGCGATTAGCTTTTGCTGCTGTTCCTGCACTACCTGTGGGAAAGGGTGAAGAGGTTATGTTTTGAGATATCCCTCAAAGATGTTGGGTAAAGGAGGAAAAAATAATATTTTTTTAATTCACAGAAATAAACAAAGTGAAGGGAGAGACCAAAATGAGAAATGTTTATCAGTTAAAAATATGAAAGAAAGTGAGAAGAAGAACATGGGGTGAAAAAATATATATTAGAAAAGGTATAACTCAGCAGAATGTTTTTACTTAATTTTGTGGCAACTCCAACATCAGGGCTTCTAACAAATCCAACAATGTTGGTGGTAGTCTGAGATAGTGAAATAAAATAAAAAGTAGTATTTTTAATTTATGGTCATTTTCTTGAGCATTTTTTTCCATTAATACATTTTTTGTAACTGAAAATAGTGGGAGGGAATTGATCTATACCACCTCCAGAGTTGACATAAATAAGCACCTGGTTTTAAGATATGCTTGGACACAAGAAATGGATATGTAGCATCTGTTTGCATGTCCTTAGCCCTTCCCAGTATGCATCCTTCATCCACTCTCCAAAGTTAAAGTTGCAACAAAATCAGCAAATCCACTATAGAAGGTTCTATGATAACAATGATAGATAGATAGATAGAAGAATGTCCTTGGGTGGAGGTGGTGGGAGTTCGACCATAGACAATCTATTGTTCAACTTCCACCCACCCAGGGAGATTCATTTTCTCTATGCTCAGAGGAGATCCCTTTCCACAAAAAACATACTTCCAGGGCTCAGAAAACTGCAGTTGCAGTCTTAGACCTTTTAACTCAAGACTGTTTTTTAATGTCTGTCTTATCTTGTTTATCTAGTTGTTGTTGTTGTTGTTAGTCGCAAAGTTGTGTCCGACCCATCGCGAGCCCATGGACAACATTCCTCCAGGCCTTCCTGTCCCCCGGAGTCACTTAAGCTCACACTGACTGCTTCAGCGACTCCATCCAGACACCTTATTCTCTACCATCCCCTTCTTCTTTTGCCCTCAATCGTTCCCAGCAATAGGCTCTTCTCCAGTGAGTCCTTCCTTCTCATTAGGTGGCCAAAGTCTTTGAGTTTCATCTTCAGGATCTGGGCTTCTAAAGAGCAGTCAGGGTTGATCTCTTCTAGGACTGACCAGTTTGATCGCCTTTCAGTCCAAGGGACTCGCAGGAGTTTTCTCCAGCACCATAGTTCAAAGGCTTCAATTCTTTGGCGCTCTGCCTTCCTTATGGTCCAACTTTCACAGCCATACATTGCAACAGGGAAAACCATAGCCTTTACTATACACACTTTTGTTGGCAGGGTGATGTCTTTGCTTTTTAGTATGCTCTTTAGATTTGCCATAGCTTTCCTCCCCAGGAGCAAGCGTATTTTAATTTCTTGGCTGGAGCCCAAGAAAATAAAATCTGTCTCTACCTCCATTTCTTTCCCATCTATTTGCCAGGAATTGAGAGAGTTTTCTTAATGTTGAGTTTCAAGACATCATTTGCACTGTCCTCCTTCACCGCATCAAGAGGCTCTTTAGTTCCTATTCACGTTCTGCCATTAGAGTGGTATCATCTGCATATCTGAGGTTGTTGATATTTCTCCTGGCAATCTTAATTCCAACTTGTGATTCATCTAGCCCTATCTTTCTCATGATGTGCTCTGCATATAAGTTAAATAGGCAGGATGACAGTATACAGCCTTGTCGAACTCCTTTCTTAATTTTGAACCAATCAGTGGTTCCGTGTCCAGTTCATACTGTTGCTTCTTGATCCGCATATAGGTTTCCCAAGAGACAAATAAGATGGTCTGGTACTCCCATCTCTTTAAGAACTTGCCACTATTTGTTGTGATCCACCCAATCAAAAGCTTTAGAATAGTCAATGGAGCAGAAGTAGATGTTTTTCTGGAACTCCCTAGCTTTCTCCATGATTCAGGGTATATTGGCAATTTGATCTCTAGTTCCTCTGCCTCTTCAAAATCTTGCCTGCACTTCTGGTAATTCTCGATCCACATACTGCTGGAGCCCAGCTTGTAGGATTTTGAGCATAACTTTGATAGCATGTGAAATGAGTGCAATGGTGCGGAAGTTTGAATATTCTTTGGCATTGCCCTTCTTTGGAATTGGAATGTAAACTGACCTTTTCCAATCCTGTGGCCACTGCTGAGTACTGCATCGTCTTTTAAGATTTTGAATAGCTCAGCTGGAATACTGTCACCTCCACTAACTTTGTTGTTGCTCAGACTTCCTAAGGCACATTTGACTTCACATTCCTGGATGTCTGCCTCAAGGACAGTGACCATCCCATTGTGGTTATCAGGGATGTTAAGATCGTTCTTGTATACCGTATTTTTCGGAGTATAGGACGCACCGGAGTATAAGACGCACCTAGATTTTAGAGGAGGAAAACAAGGAAAAAAGTATTCTGAACCAAATAGTGTAGTAATATATTATTTAATAAATTACCAGTGTAGCAGAATACCTTTTACAACCATGTACACTTTTTACAACCATGTACACTTTTTACAAACTTCAAACTTGACAGCTTTGTGGACTTCAACTCCCAGAATTCCTCCTCCAGTCATGCTAGCTCAGGAATGGGAGTTGAAGTCCACAAGTCTTAAAGCTGTCAAGTTTGAAGTTTGTAAAAAGTGTACATGGTTGTAAAAAGTCTTGCCAAGTTTGAAGACCCTTGCACTCCTAACCCCTAACCCAGGGGTCTTCAAACTTGACAGCTTTAAGACTTGTGGACTTCAACTCCAATTCCTGAGCTAGCATGACTGGAGGAGGAATTCTGGCAGTTGAAGTCCACAAGTTTGAATACCCTTGCACCCCCTTGGCAAGTTTAAGACTTGTGGACTTCAACTCCCAGAATTCCTCCTCCAGTCATCCTAGCTCAGGAATGGGAGTTAAAGTCCACAAGTCTTAAAGTTGCCAAGTTTGAAGAGCCCTGGGTTAGAGGTGGCAAGGGTCTTCAAACTTGGCAAGTTTAAGACTTGTGGACTTCAACTCCCAGAATTCCTCCTCCAGTCATGCTAGCTAGAGTTGAAGTCCACAAGTCCTCCCGGTCTCGCAGCCAGTTCCCTCCTGAAGTGCAACTTGAGCTGAGCAGATCTGCGGCGAAAGCGGCAGCTCCTGGTTTTCTCGGCCAAAGAGCGCTCGCTAGAGAAGAGCAGCTGAGGAAGCAGGCGAGGCGTGGCGGCAGGCAGGTGTCTTGGAAGCGCCGAGGGCAGCACGCACGTCCGGGATGCCCCTCTCTGTGCTTTCTGCTTAGGCGGCGGCAGCGGGCGCAGCGAGTCCCGTCCCCACGCGCGTCCCCAGCGCTTGCTGTGGCGACGCTGTTTTCTCCGAGACCTTTGTCTCGGAGAAGGAGCAGTAGACAAAGGTCTCGGAGAAAACAGCGTCACCACAGCAAGCGCCGGGGATGCGCGTGAGGCCGGGACTCGCTGCGCCCGCTGCTGCCGCCTAAGCGGAAAGCACAGAGAGGGGCATCCTGGACGCGCGTGCTGCCCTCGGCGCTTCCAAGACACCTGCCTGCCGCCGCGCCTCGCCTGCTCGCACGCCCGCTTGCTCGCAAGCGGGCAGCGGTGGGGATCGAAGCGGAGCGGTGGCACCTCGAAAGGACTGGGGTGCTAGATTTCATCCTAGCTCCGGAATGGGTGGCGGGGGCAAGCAGCGGTGGTGGCGGCGGCAAGCAACAGCGGGGAAGGCGGGGGCAAGCAGCGGGGGGGCAAGCGGCGGTGGCGGCGGGGAAAACCTCCAAAGGGTGGGGGCTGGGGGGGTGGGGCTGCATTCGGTGTATAAGACGCACCCAAATTTTCACCCTCTTTTTGGGGGTAAAAAGGTGCGTCCTATACTCCGAAAAATACGGTAGTTATTCTGTGTAATTTTGTCACCTCTTCTTAATCTCTTCTGCCTCTGTTAGGTCCCTGCCATTTTGGTCATGCCCATCTTTGCATGAAATGTTCCCCTCATATCTCCAATTTTATTGAAGAGATCTCTGATCCTCCCTATTCTATTGTTTTCTTCTATTTCTTTGCACTGTTAATTTAAGAAGGCATTCTTATCTCTTCTAGCTATTCTCTGGAATTCTGCATTCAATTGGGTGTCTCTTTCTCTTTCTCCCTTGCCTTTTACTTCCCTTCTTTCCTCAGCTATTTGCAAAGCTTCCTCAGACAGCCATTTTGCTTTCTTGCATTTCTTTTTCTTTGGGATGGTTTTAGTTGCTACCTCTTGTACAATGTTGCGAACCTCCGTCCATAGTTCTTCAGGCACTCTGTTTGTTTGTTTGTTTGTTTGTTTGTTTGTTTGTTTGTTTGTTTGTTTTTGTTATTTATTTATTTATTTATTTATTTATTTATTTATTTATTTATTTATTTATTTATTTATTTATTTATTTATTTATTTATTTATTTATTTATTTATTTATTTATTTATTGCATTTGTATGCCGCCCACTCCACAGAGACTCTGTCTATCAGATATAATTCCTTAAATCTATTTGTCACCTCTACTGTATATTCATCAGATATATGATTTAGTTCATACCTGAGTGGCCTAGTGCTTTTCCCTACTTTCTTCAATTTAAGCCTAAATTTTGCAATGAGAAGCTCATGATCTGAGCCACAGTCATCTGCTGGTTTTGTTTTTACTGACTGTATAGAGCTTCTCCATCTTTGGCTGCAGAGCACATAGTCAATCTGATTTCTGTGTTGACCGTCTGGTGATGTCCATGTGTAGAGTTGTCTCTTGGGTTGTTGGAAAAGAGTGTTTGCTATGACCATCATATTCTCTTGACAACATTCTACCAGCCTGTGCCCTGCTTCATTTTGTACTCCAAGGCCAAACTTGCCTGTTATTCCGGTTATCTTTTGGCTTCCTACTTTAGCATTCCAATCCCCCATGATGATAAGGACATCATTTTTGGTGTTAATTATAGAAGGTGTTGTAGGGCTTCATAGAACCGGTCAACTTCATCCTCTTCAGCACCAGTGGTTTGGGCATAGACTTGGACTATTGTGATGTTGAATGGTTTGCCTTGGATTCGAACTGAGATCATTCTTTCATTTTGGGGATTGTATCCCAGTACTGCTTTTCCTACTCTTTTATTGACTATGAAGGCTACTCCACTTCTTCTGAGGGATTCTTGCCTGCAGTGGTATACCTGATGGTCATCTGAATTAAATTCACCCATTCCTGTCCATTTTAGTTCTCTGATTCCTAAGATGTCGATGTTCAGTCTTGTAATCTCTTGTTTGACCACGTCCAGCTTGCCTTGATTCATGGAATTTACATTCCAGGTTCCTATGAAGTACAGATCTTGACAGCATCGGACTTTCCTTTCACCACCAGATACATCCACAGCTGAGTATCCTTTCGGCTTTGACCCAGATGCTTCATTCTTTCTGGCGCTACTAGTACTAGCCCTCTGCTCTTCCCCAGTAGCATATTGGACACCTTCCAACCTTATCTATCTACAAGATGCCAATTGCAGATTTTTTTTTCCAAGAAGAAGGAAACTCAAGATAAGCTAATTCTAGTTTATTCTAAGAGTATATTAACAGCATCTTGCAAGTGTGAAACTACAAATCTCCCACTATGCCTTTTTACCATCTCATTAGTTAGGATGGATCCTTTTAAGTTTATTTCTCAGATCTTTACTTAGCTGGATGCTCCTTCCCTTTTTATCTGATTATTCCCTAGACAGCATCTCCCCCCATCACCCCTCTTCCAAGGTTATTCTGACATCCCATTACACCTTTAGAAAAACAGAACTTTTAACTCCAATTTTAAAGCTATTGTTACTTGTCCTACTTTCTGGAACAACTCTGAACTATTCTGTCCCTGTCTTCTACATGGCAGCTTTTCAGATACTTGTAGACAGTTATCATGTCTACCCTTCTCCGGGCTAAATATACCTAGCACTTCCAATTGTTCCTCTAAGGTTTACTCTCTACAAGTCTTCTTTTCTTGCTTGCTCCCCTCTGCCTTATGTTTGACAATCCCCTTCCTAAAATGTAGTGCTTAGAACAGGACATTCACGATTCTGTGGTATAGCCTGGCCAATACAGAATAAAAGCAAATGATTTATTTTCCTTCTTGAGACTATTTCTCTAGATGCAGTCTAGGTTTGCGTTTCCATTTGCTTTTTTTAAAACTATGGTGTAATGTCAGCTATTGTTGAACTTGTGTTCTAACAATCCTTTCTTCATGTACCCAATCTTATACCCTTTTCCTTTTATTTTCCCAGCCAATGTTGGATTTTGTATTTGTTCCTGTTTAGCACTTAGCACTTAGACTTAAATACCGCTTCATAGTGCTTTACAGCCCTTTCTAAGCGGTTTACAGAGTTCAGCATATTGCCCCCAACAATCTGGGTCCTCATTTTACCGACCTCAGAAGGATGGAAGGCTGAGTCAACCTTGAGCCGGTGAGATTTGAAGAGCTGGACTGCTGAACTGCAGTGCTGCTTTTAACCACTGCGCCACCTTGGCTCTTGTTTAACTTGTTAGTTTCTGCCTTTTGTTCCAGTTTCTGAAAAGTCTCCTGAAATTCCTACTTTAAAAAAAAAAGTATGTTATTTCTCTTATCTTTGTGTCATATAGGAGTTAGTGATGATATTTTCTGCACCTTATTGAAATCATTTATGAATAGTGTAGGAACTAGAAATCCCCATAATATGTCACACACATATTATTCAAACGTGACATGGAGCTGCTGACATAACTTAATGGGTAAAAGTATTCAACTAGTTCTGTTGATAGTAGTTCAGGGCAGGACCACAGAGACTTAGATTCAACTCTATTGTTATTTATGGAATTTCACTTAGATGACTTTGGACCATTCACTCGCTTAGCTTAATGTACCTCATAGGGCTGTTGGTGAGATAAACTAAGGGAGATCCAATGTCAGCAGCCTGACCTTTTGAAAGAAATGTGGAGTATAAACATAATGAACATTATTATTCAGCAGAACAGGGGAACAAGTGATTCCTGCATTTCTGGTGGATATCGTTTTGGCAAAAAAAAAAGGATATTCTGTGAATTAGGCAAAATATTGAAATTAGCACATATGCATTTGAAAAAACTGTTCTAGGAATGTTTCAGTGTGACCAGTAGTGAGATTATAGCAATTGAGAATCATCAGAAAATGCTTGGATTACATTTCTTAAGCAGTTTATAACATGATGGAATTGTCTGCCTCTCAACAATCTTGCATTTTGAATCTGATTTCATTGCTTTGTGCATGCATTTCATTATTTAATATAAAGGCTTTTATCATACTTCATGTGAGGAATACTAACTTCAGAATAGCAGACACCATAATATGGAGCTAAATAGATGTGTAGAATGTGAAACCGGTTGCATTTACAGAGTAATCCTAACTCTTATTAGCCACCAAGGACTTAACTGAAAATTGCCTACAGACAGGCAGACTTTTCATTTATAAAGAGGTATGTTTTTTTTTTTTACAATTGTTGCCTCATTTATAAGATTTTCATTTTGGAAGTTGCTTCAAATATGTGTTTGTTTCTCCTTCAAAATCTCAGGTGTGTGTCAATTTAGAAGTGCGGCTATGACTTTTGCTGCATAGGAACTTGCAATGCCTTACTTTGAAAGCTTCTTGTCCCAGCCAGTCATTTCTATAGGCAATCTAAAATGTAGGTGTGATTAACACAAAATAACCAACATTGATATAAAATTAAATTGGCAATTTTCATTGTATATATTTGGATAGATCAGTCAGGGCTCTCTTAATTTCCCTGGATACTGATTTTTTTTTACATTTATTCAGAGATTGGTGGAAAATACCCAAGAATAAAATCAATATAACATTATCTACACCTTAGCACATTGCACATACTATTGCATAGTTTATATTCCAGACTGTATATATCTATGCATAGTTACATGGTTGACCTTAGTCAACCATGGCCCCTTAATGAACATACAGCATCTTCAACATCTGGAACTGGTCGATCATTTGAATTAAATACTGGAGGATGAGAGTTTTGGATTTCTGACAACATTTCTGTTGATGCAGAAATTTCACCCCCTCAAAGCTATTGGGCTAAATGACACTTAAGTTCTCTTGTGCTGCCAGAAGAAACTCTTTTGGCTGGTGGATGTGGGGGAGAAATGAAATGACAGAATAGGTCTAGCGAATGAGTCAGTTCAGCTGAACAATCCAAACAGTATTTTCTTTCATCCTCACATTAATTTGTAATTACTTGCTTCTCTAATCCCAATAATAAGGGATTTGAGAAAACCTCTGGGACTGTTTGTCTTCGCATACAACAAATCATTCTGCACGAAACAGTCATCGATCTCTGATATTACTGAAAATAGGCTTGGTCCAACTTGCCAGGTAAAAGCAACTGTTTTGAGACTGAGGCCACCATCCTTCATAACATAACTCTGTTATCTGAAACCCCTTAATTGGAGATTCTGGGATATGAAAAAGGCTCCCTATTCTATATCCAGTTTCATAGGAGTAAGCTCCCTCAAACACAGTGAGATTAACTTCTGAGTAGACATGTGTAGGATTGCACAATTAATCATGTATGCATTATGCCACAAAGCCTAACTTTTAATAACTACAGTATGGGAATAAATGTTTGCAAGTTAATTCAACCGCTTTCTATATCTGAACTGGGTTCCCACATTTTGGTCTTATGTTACTATAGATGGCAATTTAAACAAATTTAGAGCCAACTTAACAAATATTCAGAAATAAGGTTGCATTGTCTTTCTCATAAGATTTTAAAATGAGGAGGATTTTGGGTAGGGGGCATATTTTGAAATTTATTTAGTATGGAAACTAACTAAACATACAGTAGTTGCCATAATGATGTTAACAGGTCTATGTGGGTAGTAATCTAGAAAGAGTTGGGGTACAAGCAACAAGATGTTTTGATAAACTAGGAGATACACCACTTTAAGGGGCTCTTAAAATATATATATATCTGTGGACAAACTGATGATGATATACAAAATTTGAACATCTTTTGTGTGAGAAAACTATGGAATAACAGTTAGTGTAGTGTAGCAACAATTTATTTTTGTTTCACTTATTTATAATTTTGATTTATAAGGCTCACAACTCAAAACAAACACTGGGTAGCATATAATGACAACAACTACAAAAGCTTAAAAAAACAGACCAAAAGTTTTCATCAAGGGGAAACAGATATCACAACCAAAATAAACAATGCACATCAAATCAGCCCATCACCAATCAATCCAAGAGTCTGGAGCAAGTTCCCAATGTAAAATTCCTCTCAGTAATGAATTTAAAAAGAAGCCTTATCAAAACAAATAATATTTCAATCTTGCCTCTCCCTCTTATTTATATTACAGAAATAATAGCCTACTTTTAGAGGAATTTTGTAAGAATTATCCAATACATGGTTGAAAAAGTTAAAATGTTTCAAACTAAGTCTTAGCCATTATCGAATCCCATCAAACTGGAGAAAGAAAACTTTTAAAAGAGGACATTTTTTTTGTTCTATTTTGAACAGCATTTTAAAAAACAGCCCAGAGTCCAAATTGCTTTAAAACTTTTATCTGACATTACCTCACATGCACTATATTCCATTTCTATTTCAAGGGAAAGGTCTAAATCAGGGGTGTCAAACTCGATTTCATTGAGGGCCGCATCAAAGTTATGTTTGACCTCGGAGAGCTGGGGGAAGGGGTGGCCGGGGGTGGACATGGTCATGGTGGGCGTGGCTGAGATGGGTGTGGTCATGGTGGGTGTTTGACACAGGCTCAAGATGTGCTTTGTCCCTTCTTTTCTTTCTTTCCACAGTACTCCCCGGCCTCTAGAAGCACTCTGCCGGCCAAAAATGGGCTGTGCAGAGGTCCTGCTAGGCCTCCATGTGGCCCACTTTTGACCGGCAGAATGCTGTTGGAGACCGTGGAAGCCAAAAACAGGACACGGGCTGGTCCTTTAATAGCCGCTCCGCAGGCTAGATTTAAGCACCCTGTGGGCCGGATCAGCCCTGCAGGCCTTGAGTTTGACACCCCTGGTCTAAATTAATAAAGTTTATTTTAATAATAGACTCTCGAGAAAACGGAGAATTTACACAAATGAAATACTTCATGACTCCAAACGGTATTTATATGCATGTATATAAATTGCATCACGAAGAGAGAGAATACAGGCTTTTCTATTATGCAATGACACTTAAATCAAGCTTACTCCCAACTGTCATACAAGAAATGAATTTACTAGTCTAAATGGGTTCATTTGCCTGAATAGAAAAAGGTGACAACACCTCATTATTTAAGTGCAGATCCTTTATCTCCTTCTTTTTTATGATTTCACTGCAAACTGCAAATAATTGCTAATTATTAGTCAATAGGCACATTTGCTGCAAAACTATACTGGAGAAAAAACACTGTTAAGATGGAGAAAGGACCAAGTTGAAGCAGTTGCAAACCATGAAAAAGTTAAGTTTCCTCCCTCTCTCATTTAAATCATCACACTTAAGGATTTTTTAAATTGATTTTAATGGAGAAAGAAAGAGAGACAAGAAGATATACAGATGCAAACAGAAGATATAATATTCATATAATATTCATACCGAGCCATGATGACACACTGGTTAGAATGCAGTACTGCAGGCTATTTCTACTGATTGCTGATTGCCAGCAATTTGGCAGTTCGAATCTCCCCAGGCTCAAAGTTGACTCAGCCTTCCATCCTTCCGAGGTCAATAAAATGAGGACCCAGCATGTTGGGGGCAATATGCTGACACTGTAAACTGGTTAGAGAGGGCTGTAAAGCACTGTGAAGTGGTATATAAGTCTAAGTGCTATTGCTATTGGTATATTTCTGTGATAGATTTGTGAATTTGGATTGAATAACTGAAGTTTTTTTCTTAGTAAATAATATTTCTAGATATGAGAGACCTTTTCACTGGGAGACAAAATAAGAAAATGAAAAATAATCTCTATCTCTCCCTGTCTCATTGTCCCAGTCTAATTTTCTTATTGCTGTTGATTTAAATATAACTGTTTACTTTTTAAGATTTGTTGTAAGCAGGAGGAGACAAAATTGTCTTTGGTTCATTCCTTCTCTGTGACCCTTTTCCCTTTCTTTCTCATTCTTTTCTCCTCTTTCTCTGAATTCCCCAAGGAAGGACTGATTATTCTTGCCAAAGATCTAGTATGACTGCTTGCAAAGGGCTTTTGAAAGTAGGCCAAGGAAAACAGGCCTTTGTGAATCACAATTTATCATGTCTGAATTTAATAATCTGAAGGTTAGGGAGATGTTGTGTATGTTTGGGGTGGAGGAATGAAACTTCTATTTCCAATGTAATAAAATAGAACAATTTGAAGGCTTATTCTAGATTTGGGGTTATTATGCTAGGAATCATCTCAGTAACCCTGGAAGAAATAGTAAAGATGGCCACATGAGATACAATAAATAAAGCAAGGAAAAATAGGGTGGCTTTTTAAAGACTCATTTGCCCTCTCTCTCCCTGGTCTGATCAATTAAAGAATATTTCTGAATATTCATGAAAACAAATATTTTTAATAGTAAGTGATAGTGATCCTACAATGAATCTGTGTTCAGTCTTGGGCATCAAATCTAAGAGATATTGGAGCAGATTCCGAGTAGCCCAATGAAGACAAGAAAATAAGTATCAGGAAGATAGATAGAAGGATCTCAACAAGTTTAGGCTTACAAGGAGTTATTTCAGAATTATTATATCACTCTTAAAATACATTAAAGGTTGCTATCTGGAAGAAAATTAATATCTGCTTCCTCTTCCTTCCAGCATGCAAGATACGGAATTAAGAGTTGAATTTAGAAAAGAAAAGAAAGGAAAAGGAAAGAAAAGAAAAGGAGGAGAGGGAGAGGGAGAGGGAGAGGGAGAGGGAGGGAGGGAGGGAGGAGAGAGAGAGAGAGAGAGAGAGAGAGAGAGAGAGAGAGAGAGAGAGAGAGAGAGAGAGAGAGAGAGAGAGAGAGAGAGAGAGAGAGATCCATGAACTATAAGAAGAGTTGAACAGTAGAACCAGTTACCCAGAATAGATGCGGACTCTCTTTCATTGGAAGCTTTCAAGTGAAAGCCATCTGTCAAGAATGTTTTTATTTGGACTGCTGCATGGAGAATATTGGTGAACTCTATTTTTCTACAAAGAGGCTTTTTCTTTCAGGATCTAGTAAGTATTCTATGAGTTGTTGACCTTAACTTTGATTTTTGAATTAGCAATAGCAATAGCACTTAGAATTATATACCGCTTCATAGTGCTTTACAGCCCTCTCTAAGCGGTTTACAGAGTTCAGCATATTGCCCCCAACAATCTGGGTTCTCATTTTACCGACCTCAGAAGGATGGAAGGCTGAGTCAACCTTGAGCCTGGTGAGATTTGAACAGCTGAACTGCTGAACTAGCAGTTAGCTGGAGTAGCCTGTAGTAGCTGCATTTAACCACTGCACTACCTCGCAAATTCTTCGCAAACCTGCAACTTAGCAACTTTGCTCACCATCAGCAATTTGCCTGACATGAACAACAATATCAGAAGCCCAACAATATCAAACAACAATGCAAACAAATATCAAACAAAAATATTTGCTTCTAAATGCCAGGGAGTCTTGTAATAAGGCTTCTCTCATTTATCATTTAATCACAAATTCAAGAGCTAACCTAGGAGGTATTACCAAGACCTGGCTGGATTCAGAAAGTGGGGGGGGGGACTTTCAGAACTGTGCCCAGCTGGGTTTGGGGTGTAGCATCACTTGGAACTCCAGGATAGAGTTGGTGGAATGGCGATTGTAATCCAGAAGTCTGTTGAACTTCAAGGGTGGTGCTCCACAGATTGTTAGTTATGAGAATCTGTACATTAATTAGCTCTAGGGATCAGTTGGGATGGCTGCATACTAACCTTTCTTCATGAGCTCCTTGACTCCATTTCTGACTTGGTAGTCAAGTTCCTTAGATTTACCATTCCGGGGTACTTCAATCTGTGTTCTCTAGGGATTGGATATTACGTAGCTCAGAAATTCATGACTACCAGGCCAGCGATGGTCCTCTTGTAGGTTATTTGGAGCTGAACACAGATAGTGGTTACATGTCTGATCTGGTTTCTCTGTTGATTCAATGACCATGCGATCTGAAATTGATGGAGCTCTTCATGTCTCTCTTGTCATGGTCAGATTGCATCTTGGTCAGATCACATGTGATTTTTTGGCACCACTATCCATTGCAGGTAGGCAGGAACTTGACTGCACATTGATTACAACTGCTATTAAGGTCTATCTTCTGGTGTAAGAACAATGAAACAACAATTCTTCTCTGCCCTTATTATGTCTGCAGATAGTCATTTTGCAGCCCTGTTTTGGGTGATACATAGAGGCAGACAGGATTTAGAGAATCCCTTGCAGAGATGTGCAGAAGAAATTGTTTAGCATCTGTTAGACAAAATTACTCAAATTCACTCCTGGTTGTATGCTGGCCTTGATGCATGTCCAGGAGAGATGCCCAGGGATGAGTATTGCCCAGCCATGTAGGAATGGTTTGAACCTGTTAGATCTGAGGAAATAGACAGATTCCTTAGGACTGTAAGTTCATCCACCTGCTTTTTAGATCCATTCCTCTCCTGGCTTATAAAGCAGCCCAGGGGGATTCATATGAGTGGCTCTTAGCAGTGGAGAATGCTCCCTTGAGAGGGTTGTTCCTTCATCTCTTAAAGAGGCTTTGGTTTTCCCCCTCCTCAAGAATCATAACCCCACCATATTGGATAATGTTTGTCCAGTATCCTTCTTTTTTGGAGGTGGTTGGGAAGGTAGTTGCACGACAGCTTCAGGGGCTCTTGGATGAAGTGAATTATTTGGATCCTTTCAGTCAGAATTCAGGCATGGGTATGGAACAGAAAGTGTTGGTTGCACTTTAGATGGTCTCTGGTGAGGGTGGGGTGAGGGTGGGGTGGGTTGCCCTGCTCAGTGGCTTTTGATACTATTAATCATGATAAATTTCTGGATCACCTATAAGGATTGGGGGTAAGTAGCATACTATTGTGCTGGTTTGACTCCTTTTTCCAGGGTCAATTAACAGGGTGTGTGGGAGTGTGACAGGAGGGGCAAGAAATCCTATACTCAGCTCCTACTGTGTGGGGTACTCTCTCTGCTCCTATTCAATGAAGACACTTGGTGAACTCATTCATTGCAATGTGATGAGGTGTCTTCAGTATGTTGCTATCTAATTATACATCTCTGCCCCTTGGTGAATTATAGATACCTTATTATGGTGCCTGAGAGCCTGGCTGGGGAAAAACAGGCTTTAGCTGAACCCCAGCAATACTGAATGGCCTGGGGTTTGGGGCTTACTAATTTGGGAACTGTGCCCTCTTTGGTCCTGGATATATAACCTGAGGGGTCCTTCTAGACTCAAACTACTTCTCAAAGAGCAGATGGCAATCATGGCTAGGCAGCCCTTTTTACAGCTGTGACCATTTATCAATCAGACTCTGCTCATGGTCACTCAAGCCTTAGCTCAGAGATCCCAAAAGGTCTACTGTAGTATGCAATACATGGGGCTGGTCATGAAGAGTATCTGGAAGCTTCAGTTGGTGCAAAATGCTGCTGCTTGGACAGTTAAGTGTGTTCCTATAATGGCATAAGTTACACCTCTGTTCCATGAGCTTCATTGGTTTCTTGTTATCTTTATGGTCAAATTCATGGTGTTGGTTTTACAGTCCTTCATGCCATATGCCTAATGGGGTTATCTGAGGGACTGTATTTTTCTGTCCATCCCATTAGATTCAACAGAAGAGGCCATCATTTCCATCTGCCAAAGAGCTACATTTGGCAGGACCCAGGAGATGGACCTTATCTGCTATGGTACCTACTTAGGGAACATCATCCCGCAAAGTGAAGTTGGTTCCATTTCTGTTAATTTTCCAGAAGTTCTCAAAACTTGGTTATGCCATCAGGCCTGGGACCTCCAAGAAACCAGGGTGGCTTCATTACAGTTAATATTTGCAAGATGAGTCCAAGTGGCAATATCATAATATTTATATACCCATTTTTTTTCTATTCAATCTCTTAAGCAATCTGCCTTTTAGGTCAAGAGGTAAAATAACTTCAAAGCTGGAGAAAAAGAAAAGAGTGTTGATGTTTACAGTAACCAGAGGTGGATTCCTGCCGGTTCGGATCGGTTCTATAGAACTGGTAGCGGGAATTTCCCCCTGCTCTCCGAACCGGCAGCGGTGGCCAACTGGACACGCTTCCGAACCGTCTCTCTCGGCGGTGCCATAGATGGCGCCATCTTGTTTTTCACTTCTGCGCACGTGCAGAAACTGGGTTTTCAGTACTGTGCATGTGCCCCGTGGTGTGACTGTGTGGTGCGCATCGCGTATGCACCCATGCAGCGCGGGAGGAAGTGAACCGGCAGCGAGGTAAGTTAGAACCCACCCCTCACAGTAACTTCTGTAGTTTGCACATAATGCACTTTTTAATGTGACTTCTTATGGAAGTTATTTTGTTTTATTTAATCATATGCTGCTGAGAGAAGTAACTTGGAAATCTTATGAATAAGAGCTTTATTCCATCTGTTTGGTTCAAGGGTTCAATATAGCTTTATTTTCATTTCATTTCATTATGAAACTCATCTAGCTGACACTGTGCAACACAACTGATGCAAAGAAGAGAGCTCATTAATTTAAAAGGAGAAGGGGGTATTCAATTCTCAGAATGGGTCATAAATATATTTCTGTGCCAATGCAAAGGCGCCCATGTTACATGGTCCAACACTACAAAATGAAAGGTCTCTTAAGTAAGAAAATGTTGTGGGCTTGGGAAATTGGGAATACTCCTCCTCCTCCTCCTCCTCCTCCTCCTCCTCCTCCTCCTCCTCCTCCTCCTCCTCCTCCTCCTCCTCCTCCTCTATTTTACAGAAGTTGGATATCAGCTATTTGGGGAAGACCAGAATATGGAAGGATGACAGAGACAGGCTTAGGTTTTATTTCCCTGAACACTGAGGAACAGAGTGAATTATATATTTCTATCATGTCTGGACTCTATGTCTCAGTTAATCACCCCAAGATCGCATTTGCCTTTTTAGTAGCTACATCACACTGTAGCTTGGTCTAACAAGATTTATGTATTGTTTACTACTGACAAATTAGGTCTCCTCCATCCATCCTATACTTTCACTTGTCCTACCTTGGTCAATGAGGAAACTATGAACATAAAAAAGAAGGTTTACCATGTGCAGAAAGCATATGATGATTAGCTTCAATTATAGAATATTTTGCATGGATATTCATTTGAAGGTTCATTTCTGAATGCAATAAGAACATATAAGTAAAGCATGTGCGAAAATAAATCAAATGCTCAGAAAATGGTTGAAAATTAAGCATGGACTAAACAAGGGTCTGTTATGTACTTGATTGTTTAATATACTTATGTATGCTTTTGCAGATGGTAAAGTGTTGTGGATTAAAGACATGCTTATGTATAAATGTTTAAGTACAAATGGGTGTCAGGCCGAAGCTATTTTAATTGGGATCTTAGGCCTCCCATACTTTATACTATTCTACTACGCATTTTCTATTGTGGGAAAATGGGAGGGGGGATTGTTTGAAGTTGCTGGCATGTAGCCATAACAATTTTTTTTCTAGGAAGCCAAGGTCATCCTTTGTCTCTGCACCTCTGCACCTGCATTGAAGGAGAGGGGTGGACTCCGCCAGCATGGCAATTGAAGACTGGACAACGTGATGGATTTGTGGGTGTGGGGGCAAAGGCTTGAACTTTCAGCTGGGTGGTGAAACCCGGAGAACTTCAGATTCGGGTTTCACACAGATGTACCAACATGGCTCTGTTAATAAATTGGAATTTTGAGGAATACTTTGCCTCGGACTCTGATTTAATTTTGGATGCTATTTGGAACCCTGACAATGGTGCTACGTTTTTGGCTGAGAACTCAAATAATTCACAGCAAATGTTAGATAGGTTGTATGATGCAATGAGGCTTATGGAACGGAAACTTTATCAAAACTCAGGTAAATTAATTTGACAGAGGAAAATGGAATGAATAATTCCAAGTTATACATAACTGATGAAAAATTGGAGCCAAAAGATGAATTTATATACTTTTGTAGTATATTTAGTAAAGCTGGATAAATGGGCAGTCAAATTTTAGGACATGCAAATGTCATTGAAAAGATAATACCAGTAGGTAGGGAATGGCCTGGTATGAGGAATAAATGTTTATAGAAAGAAGTGAAAATAGAAAACAGTATATATGAATGTGTTTGGCCAACTTTATTGATGGAGATGGATAAATCAGAAGGCATTTCATGATGTATATGGCGTGAAATCCAGTGGAAATATATAGGTAAACAAGAAGAGATAAAATTGAGAATAAATGAGTGTTGAGTGAATACAGACTAAATACAAAGTTGCCCAATATGAAATATGTACAACAACAAGGAGATTTGGATCTATAAAAATAATGAATGAGCACTGAAACATACATGTGAAGGAGAAAGAAAGAAACCTAAGAGAGATATCACTGAATGGACTTGGTAAGATCTTGAATGTAAAGTTTAAAGAGCAGAAGACAATGTATGAATCAGTACATGAATATGTTAGAATCAAGGTACGCCTGTAAAGATGGGTAAAAAGGGGTATGGAGAGTTTGAATGATTTTGGTATAAGATAGATTTGATAAGGCTTTGCTTCTTTTTTTCTCTTGCCTTGTCTTTAATTTCTTACAATTTTTCTGCTCTTACTGGAAAAGGAAATAACATAGTTGGGATGCATGTATGTATGATGTATCAACATCATCATCTTGGAAATTAAATATTATGGATTTGAGAAAAATGTGCATTGATTTAAGGGAATTTGCACAGTTCACTATCATTTCTGCATGTAATTTATAAGCATTTAGAATAATAAACACTTAATGATGTTGCAAGTTGTAGCCTTCTGGCTTGTTTTAAAATGAATTAAAAATAGAGTTTTGAGGTCTGATCATTTTCTCTAGAAGGTGCCTGAACTTGTGCAAGGTTTGATCATTTGATGCCAATTCCATCACACTTTCTGGTATTGCAACAGTTCATTAAACTGGGAAGCTGAAAAATATGAAGGCTATGAGAGCTCAGGGAATTGGTAATAGCATATGGTGCTATTTGACTTCTGCATTACTGGTAGAATTTTAGACTGATTATTTTTAAGCCATTCCCAGGAGGCTTAAAATATTGCTTATTTTTTTCTTTTATTACTACTTTATTGTTGTGGGGTGGCATCATGTATATTTTTCTCAAATATACATCATTCTATCCTTAGCTTTCCAGATTGTGATGTTTTCAGATCTGGAAAAACTTTCTTCAGAGAGCAATTTCTCATCAACTAGGAGTAAAATATAGAATGGGTGCTACTTTGTAATTTGGGGTTTATTTATTTGTTCTCTCCATTCAATTGTGTCAGTTCATGTCACTGCAGTTTTTTCGGCAAGGTTGTTCAGAAATAGTAATAGCACTTAGTCTTATATACCGCTTCACAGTGCTTTACAGCCCTCTCTAAGCGGTTTACAGAGTTCAGCATATTGCCCCCAACAATCTGGGTCCTCGTTTTACCAACCTCGGAAGGATGGAAGGCTGAGTCAACCTTGAGCCTGGTGAGCCATTGTCTTCTTCTTAGGGCTGAGGTGAGTTCCGCCCTGTTCGTACCGGTTGGCCTGAACCGGTAGCAAACCTATATGTGTGTGTGTGTGTGTGTGTGTGTGTGTGTGTGTGTGTGTGTGTGTGTGTGTGTGTGTGTGTGTGTGTGTTTCTGTCGAGTATATACATATATATATATATATATATATATATATATATATATATATATATATGTATGTATGTATGTATGTATGTATGTATGTATGTATGTATGTATGTATGTAGGTGTGTAGGTGTGTAGGTGTGTAGGTGTGTAGGTGTGTAGGTGTGTATGTGTATGTGTATACATATACATATACATATACATATACATACACATACACACACACACACACACACACACACACACACACTACCAATGTAGATTCTTCTTCAAGCAGTTGCAGGCAGCAGAGAACATTTAGTTTCATTTCAGCAGAGTTCAGAGTGGACAGAGAGCAGAGAGCAGAGTGGACTGGGCTGAGCCACACCCAGCCTTAAGCTAAGTATTCCAGTTTCGATTCTCTGGACAGACTCAGAAGTGGTTAGCTCCCATTGGCTGACTTAGTTGCTATGCCTATTCATTGGCTGACCATGTTAACATGGCTCTCCCAGTTCATGAATATCTTAACAAAACCGCTGGTGATGTCACGATGATGTTACAGAACCGGTTTGGTCAGTGCCGGTCCGTGGGCGCTGCCATCTTTTTAAAAAAAAATTGGGGGGGGGGTTTCTGCGCATGCAGAGAAGCTGAGTTTCCAGCACTGCACATGTGTCACCATCTTTTTTTTGGGAATTTTTTTTTGGAGGGAATTTTTTTAAAAAATTGTTTTCTGGTTTTTTTTTCTGCACATGCACAGACGCTGAGTTAGCAATAGAATTTAGACTTATATACCGCTTCATATACCGCTTATATACAGCCCTCTCTAAGCGGTTTACAGAGTCAGCAAATTGCCCCCAACAATCTGGGTCCTCATTTTACTCACCTCAGAAGGATGGAAGGCTGAGTCGACCTTGAGCCTGGTGAGATTTGAACAGCTGAACTGCTGAACTGCAGTGCTGCATTTTAACCACTGTGCCACCTCGGCTCTTTCCAGCACTGCGCATGCGTCTCCATCTTGTTTTTGGTTTTTTTTAAAAAAAATTGGCACTGTGCATGCACGGTAAGGCGTGGTCACGCGGCGCAGGAGGAAGGGAACTGGCAGCGAGGTAAGTTAGAACCTGGTAAGTTAGGACTGGCCCAAGGTCAGCTAGCTGACTTCATGCTCAATGGCCTAGAATTAGTGATCTCTCCATTTCTAGCCTGATGCCTTAACCACTACCCAAACTGGCTCTCAATTTGGGCTTGTTACATTTTATTAATTACTGTGGTGATGAGGTGGAAGGAATGATAAATCATCAGATTCACAGATGGTACAAGATTGCATGGAATAGCTAATAGCCTACAAGACAGAAGCCAAATCTAAATTGATCTTGATAGGTTAGAAAATAAGCTGAAAACAACAGAGCAGATTTGATTAGAGAATAATGCAAAATTATTCACTTGGAAAAGAGGACTCAAATACACAAGTAGAGGATGAAAGATTCCTGATTTGATAAAAGCATTTTTTATCAAAAAGGCCTTAGAATTGTAGCTTATCCTATAATCCATTTATGAATCAGCATTACAACATCATTATCATTAGCAAAAAAGGTAACACAATCAAGGGAAACAATAGAAATTTCAAATCATGATAAACAACTTCACTTTATTCTGCATTGATCAGTCACTGCCTTGGTTAATATGTCCACTTCTGTGTATTTGAGAAGTAGTCAGATAAACTAGAACAAAGAATGTTCCAAAGAATGGGGAGAAATGGATAAAAGAACTGAAAACCAAGTTTTAAGAGCGGGAGACTGGAAGAATGAGTTAGCATCAATCTTGAGCAGAAATGAATGATGTATATAATAACGTACTCCTTAAATATCTGAAGAAGCATATTTTGAAGAAGGTTATGAATATTATGAAGAAGGTTAAAATTCAAGACACCGAATTTTCAGCAATAGCAAAGCATATCCCTAGCAAAATGTTGGGGGAATAAGTGGAGAAATTCAAAATTTGCAAAACAGAAGCTGTAATGTTGCAGTCTAAACCCTATCCTTTTTGTAGATTGATCAATATTGCACCTATTTAGAAAAGGGCAGGGATAAGATTCTAAGACTGCACTCATCATTTTGTAGATTTTGACAAACCACTGAAGATGTTCCTGCATTTTCCCACTAAATATTAGGACAGGCTCCTAAATGTGAAAACAATTTTGTGATGGGACTACCCTACATTGTATATATTTAAGTCAAAACTGCACATTAAAATATGTTTTAATTTGGATCGCTATTCTGAGGAAGAGGGCTAGATTCAAACATCTAAATCAGGGGTGTCAAACTCACATCATCACGGCGGCGTCACATGACGTATCAGGGCTTTCCCTCCCTTCGCTAAACCAGGCATGGGTGTGGCCAGCACGTGATGCATCCGGCCTGCGGGTCAGGAGTTTGACAGCCCTGATCTAAATGGTCCATATAATACTGTATTTTTATTTGAGAGCTGAAAGTCCAACAGAGCTAAAGAAATGCAACAGGGTTCATGAACTGATCACTTCACCAGTTGTAATGACTGCAAATTGCTCATACTTAAACATATTATTTTTCTACCCTTGCACAGGCATACCTGAGCATTTGTCAATATGAGGGGAAAAAGCACTCATAAAAAACAACCCATGTGCTATTTTGGGAGATGGGAGAGGGAAGAGAAATTGTAAATGAATTGTGAGAGTAATTTGAATTGTATTCAAATAAGTGCAACAGTGAAATTTCCTTCAGGAACCCAAATACTATTAAAAACATATATTATCTCCCCCCCCTCTTCTTTTGCCAGTTTTTACTAGCAAATTCTACTTTTTAAAATTCTGTTGTTGTTCCTTTGCGAATAGACCCTGAAGGCCTTTTAGATGTAAAATAATTTCTTTAAAGCAGGTGGATTTTCCTGCTGTTTATGATGTAGCTTTGGGAAGCAGGTCAGATGGAGCAGCTTGTTTTTATCTGGATGGAATCTGGATAACTCACTATCAAACAGATGGGAGAACAGGCAATGTGTCAAAGTCCAGTAGATTAGCCGCAGTTCATAAAATTCTGCAAACAAACAACACATCCAAAAGCGCAGGTGAAACAGAGAGACAAACTAGAAGAAATTTGGCCAAGTATGAGGCAATTTCTACAAAAACAGTACCTTGTCATTTTAAAAATAAAATAAAATAAAAAGGTCATTAGGGTAAAAAGCTCTGGCAAGAGTTTGAAAGCACACACAGGAGCTGCTCTGCAGGTAATTTGGCAAGTTCAGCCTATTGTAAAGTACTCAGATCAGGCAAGTGTAATTAAGTTCCAATCTCCACATCACGTTAAAGAGGATGCCATCCAGAATATGTTTATGGCTATCTTTTCATAGCACTGCAGAGGCTTCAAGTTATGTGTATCACACGATGTATGATTCTCATAAATAGGAAGAAAATGCAGTCAACATAATGCTCATTATGAATACTTCTTGTTATAGATTTTAACTGAGGGTTCTTAATTAATTAAAAACTATCTCTTTCTCTCTCACACACAAGCATATTTGCTTGCTTCTTCTGCACCTGAGCCAAGGAATGCACAAGGATTGGGAACACAGAGGCACTATTTATGATAGTTGCATGAATGAATAGAGGGGGTCTTCCAACCATATCTCTGTACAGCCCTCCTTTTTTTATTGAGCACTGGCAGTTCTCCATAGTGGGCGGAGCGAGCCTCCAAGAATGGGATGATCCAATCCATCAGCCAATCAGGACTGAGTCTGACTCTATATAAAAGCTGTCACCCCAAAGGGCACCCCCTCTTTCGACTCAGTCCTAAGTCTGGGACTAGTGTTACCTAACCTAGCAGGTTCTTCACAACTCGTCTTATTCTACTATTCTACAATCAGTAAGTGAGATTAACCCCACTAACTACCATCGTGAGTGGGGGGGGGCAGCTGGTGTCCTGTGACAGTTGCTGTCTTCTGGACTACTGCCCAGAGGATTGGTTCGTGGCCTGGCCATCCGGTTCCTGTAGTACCATCGTTATAAGTCACAGAAGCTACCACGCTTGAGTGACCACCGGCCAGGGCGGCTCTGCCGCTTACCGCGGGGAGGGGAACCCTTGACGACAACCTGTCAAAAAGACTACCTCCGTGCAGCCTCTCGGTTCCCTCCTTTTCGGCTTCAGCGTTTCGGCGCCTCCATAAAAGCCTCCAATCCTCCCGTCGCTCCCTGGCTTCGTCCTGAGCCCTGCAGCCCTGTCAGGCCGTCCTGTCAGTTTTTGGCGCGAACCGCCATTTTCTTCAAAGTGCCCAGCGCCCGCCCTACAGCTGACGGTCGGGGGTGCCTCTGCGCAGGCGCTGAGCTCATAGCACTACTTTGCCGACCCGAGTGCGAAGAGGAGGCTTCAGCGCGCAGGCGCAGAACACATCGTGGAGCTTTGCCTGTCAGGCAAGTGAAGAGAGCCCTCCCGTTCCTTGGCTGCCGGCATTCACAAGGCAGAGCTCTTCTCCCCCTGTGACCTCTGCTTGACAAGGGAGCCCTCCCGTTCCTGCAGCAAGGAGCCGCCCGCACTCAGTTCCTTTATATCAGCTGTCGGGCGGCTCGAAGACATCAGCTGTTCGTCGGGCCGCGGCGTTGCTGCGCACGCGCCCCAGAGGCCGCCCGCGTCATCGGGGCTTCCCCCACACACGCCGGCCTCGCTGTCTGAGCCCAGCTGTCTGTCGGAGCCGGCGCCAACTGCGCACGCGCTCCGGAGGGCTCCTACGACGTCAGGGATTCCCTCGGCTCTCCTTCCGCCCTCATAAGGCCAGCTGCTCATCGGACGCTGCGCGAAGCGTGCCAACGCGCAGACAGCCTCCACAGCTTCTCTGCCTGCCTTTTCTCACCTGGCCATGGCAGACACCGGGGCCAAGAAGAGGGCCAAAACCGGCAGGGAGTCCAGCAAGCAGGACTCAGCTGACCAGGCAGCTTCCGCTCCTCCAGCCTCGCATAGGGACCGCTCCCCTCTGCGTCAGACAGGAGCCGAAGCCAAGAGACCCCCCCACAAGGAGGGTGGCCATAAGGACAAGGCTAAGCAGCCTGCCTCCACATCTTCAGGCCCTCCTCGCACTCGTGACTCTGGAGATCATCTGGCCTCCAGATCCAGGCAGTCATCGGGGGCCCTATCCCTGGATAACCCGAACCTTTGTTTGGGCGACATGGACATTTGGGAGGAACCCCAAACATCCCGCGCCCCGTCCCCGGCTGTTCCACCACCCACAGCATCCGCCATCTTTCAGAGCCCGGAGGTCCAGGCCCTCATCCAGATGGCGATCAGAGACGGGATCACGGCGGGCATTAAGCAGTCATCCGCGCCAGCGCCCTCTACCTCGGGCGCAACGTCTGTTCCTCACCAGCAGCGCCGTCCTCTGCCTGCACCCGAGCAGGACCTGCCACTGACCACCGAGGCGACCACAGCTCCGTCTTCCCCAGAGTCGCTCCACGAAACCGAGGAGCCGGGACTGGACCTTGACCTGTCCGCAGATGAGGATGTTGCACCGGAGCCCCCCGCGACCACGGGCCTTTTTAACCCGGCCCTCTTTAAATCCTTGCTCCACAAGGCGAGGGCAGCGGCCAAGATGCCCCTGGTGGAGCCCAAACCAGCCGGCAAGGAACAGAGCGACCCTCTCTTCGAAGAGACTACCTCGCAGGAGGAAGTTATTCCTGCTCCGAAACTCTTCATTACTTCGGTCACGAAGCAGTGGCAGACACCGATCGCGGGAGCGGCCCCGTCATCATTAGACAAGCGGTTTTTCAACGTGGCGCAAGGGTTGGCTCAGCACCTACCGGTTCCACCGGTTGACCCGCCCATCAAGGCGCTTTACTCAGCCAACCCGCTGCCGGGCGACTCAGAAGAGCTCCTGCGCCCAGAGGACCGCCGTACGGAACAAGCCATTCTGCGTTCCCATCAAGCGGCAGCTTGGGCCGTCCGGGCCTCGGCGATGGCCTCGTTCTTCTGCCGGACATCTATCCGCTGGCTCAAAACGCTGCAAGAGCAGTCCTCCGACAGGCGCACCCGCCAGGACATCAACAAATTACTAGCGGTGGCCCAGTTCACCTCGGACGCCACTCTGCAAAGCGCACGCTTCGCAGTGAGATCAATGGGGGCATCCGTGGTGGCTCGCCGGATGCACTGGCTCCGAGGATGGCAGTCGGACGCTCGCCACAAGTGGCGCCTTGCCACCTCTCCAGTTCAGGGTCAGTCCCTCTTCGGGGAGGCGTTGGACCCATACCTGGTTGAGTCCAAGGACAAGAGGAAGGTCCTCCCTAACTGTACCCCCCGGGGTCAGAACAAACCCATTACCCCACCTCCCGCCCCTCCACCCCGCCGCCCTTACCGTGCCCCTAGATACCGGGGTAGATATCAGGCGGGCGGCCGCCAGAATCAGGGGCAGGACAAGCCTAAGCCAGACCCACCGGCCAAGTGTCCTTTTCGGGGTGCAGGCGGGCGCTCCTACCACCGCTTCAAGTAGATCCCACAGGCCTTCCCATTGGGGGTCACCTACGCTACTTTGCCGGGCGATGGGAAGATACCACCACGGATAGTTGGGTGTGAGAGACCATTACATCGGGACTCGCACTCGACCTCCTCTCCACCCCTCCGGGATATTTCATGAGGTGCCCCCAGTCCTCCAAGCCCGAGAAGCGGTCGCTAATGCTGGCCGCTATCCAGCACCTGTTGGAGATTGAGGCCATCCAACAGGTTCCGGAGGACCAACAGGGGCAAGGCTTCTACTCCAACTTGTTCCTTGTCGAAAAATCCTCGGGGGGGTGGAGAGCGGTCCTGGACCTCAAACGACTAAATAAATTTGTCGCATATAAGAGGTTCAAGATGCACACGCTGCAGTCCATCCTAGCGTGTGTACGAAAGGGGGACTTTATGTCCTCGATCGATCTGACGGAAGCTTATCTACATGTACCAATTCGGCCTTCCCACCAAAAGTACCTTCGCTTCTGTTACATGTCCGAACATTATCAGTATTTGGCACTCCCATTTGGCCTCTCCTCCGCCCCGCGGGTCTTTACAAAGATCCTGGCCGCCCTTGCGGCGAGCATGAGGGCCATTCCCGTCCGCTTGCACTGCTATCTGGACGACATCTTAGTCCTCTCGTCCTCCTTTGCGCGTGCGGAGGCTGACCTTCAGTTAACCATGGAATGCCTGGAGGAGCATGGCTTCTCCTTAAACATCGAAAAGAGCCAGCTCAGGCCCACTAACAGAATTACCCACCTAGGGGCTATTATCGACTCCCTGGAGTGCAGGGTGTTCCTTTCCCAGGAGAGACAGGACAATATCACCACCCTTGTCCAACAGGTGCTCTGCCTCCGACGAGCGCCTCTGAAACAACTTTCGTCTCTCCTGGGGAAAATGATTTCGGCCATTCATATCACGCCCTGGGCACAACTGCATCCAGGGACTTGCAATGGCTCCTGCTCCCCTTCCAACGGGCGGGGAGGAGCAACTCTTCATCTAAAATCCTGATCCCATCCTCTGTCCGTCGCTCTCTCCAGTGGTGGCGGTCCCCGGCGATTTCCGAAGGATCCAGCTTCTTCGAGCCGAGCCGGGTGACGGTGACAACCGACGCCAGCCTGCAGGGATGGGGGGCCCACGTCCTTTCCCATGTGGCCCAGGGAACGTGGTCTCAGCCGGAGACCCTCCTGAATATCAACATCCTAGAACTGAGAGCTGCATTCCGGGCCCTTCAGGAATTCCAGCACATCCTCCGCAACCGACATGTCCTGTTAATGACGGACAATGTAACCACCAAGGCCCACGTCAACCGCCAGGGTGGGACGGTCTCCCGGGGCCTGATGTCGGAGGCCAAAGCCTTGGGACTCTGGGCAGAGTGCCACCTGCTCTCGCTCAGAGCGGAGCACATCTCAGGAGTAGACAACGTAAAGGTGGACTGGCTCAGTCGCAATGCGGTGGACTCGGCACAGTGGAGCCTGCACCAGGACATCTTCCAGCAGCTGGTGCAGCGATTCGGCCTTCCAGTCATCGACCTCTTCGCTACTCCCCGCAACGCCAAGCTCCCGAGGTTTGTCTCCCGCTACCGGTCTCAGGGGGCCGAGGACATCGACGCCCTTCGTTGCCCCTGGCCGAGGGATCTCCTATATGCCTTCCCTCCTCTGGCGGTGCTTCCACAAGTCATTCGCCGGATTATCGTCGAGGAAGCGGAGGTGATTCTCCTCGCCCCGTACTGGCCCAGGAGAGCGTGGTTCGCGGACCTCCGGTCGCTATCGGCCAGCCCACCATGGCGGATACCACCGACCGCGTCTTCGCTCTCGCAGGGGTCCTTACTCCATCCAGACCCACACTGGTTCAAGCTGACCGCTTGGCACTTGACCGGTGCTGCCTAACTCATCGCGGGGTGCCCGACACCATTGTGGACACTCTCATGTCATCCAGACGGGCATCGACGGACCGCATCTACGCTTCTACATGGAAGTCATTTTGTTTGTGGTGTTCAGCCGCCTCCCTTTGTCCGGTGGACCTTACCATCGTCGGTGTTTTACGCTACTTACAAGCGGGACTGGACAAGGGGTTGGCCCCCAACACTCTGCGTCGCCAAATGGCGGCACTCTCCACCGTGCTCTCCTGCGACACCGCAGACACACTGTCGGCCCATCCGCTGATACAGCGATTCCTAAGAGCGGCTTCCAACATCTCGCCGCCGGTCGTCCACAGATTCCCGACGTGGGATCTCCCGCGGGTTCTTCTGGCACTGACGATGGAGCCCTACGAGCCGCTACACACCGTCTCACTAAGACACCTCACCCTCAAGGTTGCCTTCTTGGTGGCCATAACTTCGGCACGTCGAATTTCGGAACTGGCGGCCCTATCGGTCCGGGAGGACTTATGTGTATTCCATCCCGATAGGGTTGTTCTCCGTCTGGATCCGACTTTCATTCCGAAGGTGAATACACTCTTCCATAGGACACAAGACCTGATCTTGCCCTCCTTTTATGCCCGGCCTTCCACGGACTTGGAACGCCAGTGGCATAACATTGACGTACGGAGGGCGGTTAAGATTTATAACGTCCGCACCGCCCCCTTTCGGCGCTCGGAGGCGTTGTTTGTTTGTTTCCATCCGAAATCCATGGGCAACAAGGCTTCGCCAGCGCTGATTGGCAGCTGGATCCGGTCGGTCATTGCGGACATTTACGGTGTGCAAGGCCTTCCACGTCCAGAAGGGTTAACTGCACACTCGACTCGCAGTGCGGCCACCACGACGGCGTGGTCGGCCAGAACTTCTCTGGAGGAAGTGTGCAGGGCAGCCACCTGGTCCTCTCCGGTGGCGTTTATAAGACATTACAAAGTGGACCAATTCGCCTCGGCTGAGGCCGATTTTGGGAGGCATGTTCTTCAGTCTGCCTTGCCGGCTGAGGAACTGCATGAATAACTGTTTGCCCTCCCTAGGGACTGAACTGCTTTGGCATGTCCCATTCTTGGAGGCTCGCTCCGCCCACTATGGAGAACGGGGCGTTGTTCCTTACCTGAAAGCCCCTTCTCGTAGGGCGGAGCGAGCCTCCAGGTCCCTCCCTGTTGGTTCTTGCATAGAGTTTTAGTTTTTCATGCCTGCTGTTTAATAAAAATTTGGTTAGGTTATTACACTATGGGTCTGACTCTGTCCTTCGTCTCAAGAGGGGGTGCCCTTTGGGGTGACAGCTTTTATATAGAGTCAGACTCAGTCCTGATTGGCTGATGGATTGGATCATCCCATTCTTGGAGGCTCGCTCCGCCCTACGAGAAGGGGCGTTCAGGTAAGGAACAACGCCCCGTTCTCCTTCACTCTTCACTTCAGCTGTTTGTTCTCTGGATGTTATTGATTTTAAGGATTCATGGCCTGGCGATTAATCTCACTTCTTTAAAGTCAGTGACTATAATCTAGTCTGGTTTGGTTCAGCAGGTTTACTTCTTTATACACATTCTTTGTTCAAATCTGTAATATTGGCTGAGTGTGCAGTAGGCAGTAATTGGAATTGGTAAGCTCAGTCGCAGTAGACATGTCAAAGTGAAGCACTGGGACAAAATGGTGTAATTTGCAATAATGGATGGATGAGATCAAAACCCCTAATGAGCTAAAAAAAAAATCTCAACCTGTACAAAACATACACACACACAAATAATAAAAGTAAGGATCATGGCTTCCAAGCAGGATTTAAATGTTTACAGTAAATGTTGAAAGTATTTGGCAAGTAGAAGGAAAGGCAGTACATGCAGCTTATGTCTGTCTGCAAGCTGCCTCAAGGCTGTCCCAAATGCCGCATTTTGGAAGAAAGGACAAACACAGCAGGATTTGAGAAGGGGAATGGAGGAAGTATGGCAGTTTCCCCAAAATGGAAAACAAGTATAAAACGTGGAGAAAGGTCTTGTAAATTTAACTTTATTTAAGAGACTGACTTTGTGAAAAAAGAAAAGAAAAAGAACCTGCATTTTTCTAGGGAAAGTGTCTTTGTTTGAATAAAGTTACTTATTTAAGAAATAGTCTTGTGGGGTGCAAAAGAACCATTGTCTGTCAATGGGAATTATATTACTTAGAAACATGAGATGGTTAAGCACCATAAAGATTCAGCAATTGCTAAGCGTTAAGATTCTAACTGGAAGCTATTGAAACAAAATAAAACTTTCAAGGACAAACTTATAACCCTTTGTCCTACCCCTCTTCCTCTTTATCACCATCTTTTCAAACATACAAAGCAGAGACTGCTGGAAAAATGAAGTGGAAATGGAAAACAAAAACAAACCCCTCACTCTTTTTGAGGAAGTGATAGAACTTAGAAGTGCAAGGTAAAGATCTGAATTCAAATTGTTTGTTGCAAGTTTCTTTACCCAGATACAGGGAGGAAGGGATGGGGTGGTTGCTGTACTTGTTTGCTGGGCTCCAGAAGATTTGTGCAAGTTATTAAAGGAAAACTAGTGAGGTTTAGAGGAGGCTTTTTACACATATACAATATCACATCCTGGACATAAATTGCTTCAACTCCTACCCTCAAAACGTTGCTATAGAGCACTGCACACCAAGACAACTAGACACAAGAACAGTTTTTTCCCGAACGCCATCACTCTGCTAAACAAATAATTCTCTCACCACTGTCAAACTATTCACTAGGCTGCATTACAATTACTATTAGTTTTTCTCATCGTTCCTATCACCCATCTCCTCCCACTTATGACTGTATGACTGTAACTTGTTGCGTGTATCCTTACGATTTATATTAATATTGATTGTTTCCTGATTGCTTACTTGAACCCTATGACAACCATTCTTGACAAATGTAACTTTTCTTTTATGTACACTGAGAGCATATGCACCAAAGACAAATTCCTTGTGTGTCCAATCACACTTGGCCAATAAAGAATTCTATTCTATTCTATTCTATTCTATTCACAGCCTGTACAAAACCAGGGAAACCCTTAGCCCACATTTGACTCCCCATCACCAGTTTCATGGGCAATGTGTGTTTGTCTGCTGGGGCTTGTGGTATGTGATGCATGATGCAGAACCTTTCTTGCTCTGCAGCACACTGTCACTAATGGGCACCCAAGTGATCTTGCAGCTGCCTCCCAGTGGTTCTTTGACTTGGAGCTCAGTGACATCCCTGAGCAAAATAGTAGGAAGGAAAAAAAGGACCCTTGTTCTGCTTTTTAGCAAACTTGGTGAAAGACTTCCTCAAAAAAAGGCAGAGTGGAGTTCTGAGCTGGCTTGGGGTGGGGATGCCCATGGCTATGGCCAAAAAGACACTAGTATCGCCATTCCGATTGCTCTTGCATGTTTGATATTGGCACAGGTGAGTCCTCTCACATCACTTTAGGAACTATGTGCATCAGCGGTGAAATCTACTTACCTTTCCTACTGGTTCGGAAGTGTGTGCTTTGCACGCGTGCGTAAGCTTCATCACCATCGCACATGCTTTTTCATCCTCAGAGGGTGAAAGAAAATGGCGACATCCAGGGGGTGGACAGAGCCTCACTTTGCCGCCGCTACCGGTTCTCTGAACCATCAGTGGCCACCGCTACCGGTATGCTCGAACCGGGCTGAACCGTTAGCATTTCACCCCTGATGTGCATGCATTTAAATGGCAACCAGTTGCTATCTGGACCCCAACATAATAGTTTGAATTTCTAAGTTTTTTACTCTAAAACCAAATAGTTGGAAATGATATAATAATGCATAGCTTTCTTAATCTCTCCTAACAAGGACAACTTTGGAGAATAGCAGGAACCATTAGCTATTAGAACTCTTTGCAATGGAACGGTATATATTGAAATAAAGCATTACTGCCCTGCAAAAATTAGCAATGCTTATTTAATTTACGATTGGGTACCCACTGCTAATTGAAATTCTATTCTAGGTACTTAAAGGGTGCAGTTGAAGTGTTTCATCTTAATGGCATCCCTGACTATGTAAGGAATGCATCTAAACAATAATATATTGATATTCAAGGCCAGGTTGAGGGCAGATCATCCTGGAGGAAGTCTAACTATTTTGTCACAAGAACTGACACTGACTTAATGTCACTTAATTAAACCATCAATCAGAGGAAATTTTGAAGAGTAGGTGAAAGGAGACCATAGCTCCTGGAACTTCATTTTTGTTTATTTCTGGCTGAACTTTATTACATAATTAATCATTTGGGGTGTGGTAAATCAATTTTAGCTAAGGAAAAATGCACACCTAGATTTTGAATTACATAATTAGGAAGAAAAAAATGCAGACTCTGAATGCAGATTGGGTTGGTCCCTGTGCAAATATTAATTGCATTTGTCCTATAGTTTTGACTGATTACAGATAAAAACATTTTTAGATCTAATTTGACCCTTATATAAATTAAATAGAATGATGTACAACAATAAAAGTGTGTGTGTGAGGGGTATAGTTTTGTAACTTAACAAAACATATGTTGATGGCACTGTAATATTACATGAAGTATTTGTGTCTGTTATTGTCTATTCTTGTGTTCTTATCTCTTATTTATTATATATTTTGAACTGTATTCTTCTTGCTCTCAGATCCCAAATTATTTATGTGGAATTGTCATCTATGAATTTCTGTTTTGGAAAACTAGAGGTTTATTGCTTTATTCTTCAAGAAATTGAAGAGAGGGGAAAAAAACAGACTCACAAAATAATGTACAAAGCTCTGGAGGAATAAAAAGCAAATGATTTGACTGAATGCAATTGGTGCAACAATGGGTACAATGATTTATTATCTTCATTTTCTGTTTTCTATTGTTCTATTTTTCATAGTTGAACATTAAAAATATGCCGGTTATTTTGGGGGGCTTTCAAAAGAAGCATGAGTAGTACTTATTGCAAACTGTATTTCAATATTCTTTAGCATTAAATGTAAGCAGTTGTTAGATTTATGCTCATATGTATAGGGAGGAGTTCAGGGGTGGGTTCCACTTACCTTCCCTACCGGTTCGCATAGCGACCGAAGTGCAACCCCCGTTACGTCACGCAAATGACCCTCTGAGCATGCACTGAAGGTTCTTTGCCAGCCCGTGGCGACCTGAGAACCAGTTCGTGGGAGTGGACTGCTGGCCATCGGGGTGCAAATTTCCGCCACCGGTTTGGGCGAACCAGTCCGAACCGGCAGCAACCCACCACTGGAGGAGTTCCAATAGTAATATATTAATTAAACCCTACTGAAATAACATCAGGAAAGAGAAAATTATGGAAAATAATAAATAGACGTGCCACTGAATGTGGGAGTATGCAAACCTCCTTTTGGATTGCACTCTTTATTGCTTCTATATCCATATCCATCAGGGCTAGTACCTGTGATATGACTCATGTTAAAAATGGTCCTGAAAAACAATGGAATATTTATTAAGGACCTGACACTGCAAGATCATAACATTGGAGGATATTATAGCTTAGCATTTCAGCATAAAAGGCCTTCTGAAATTGGGGTCAATGCTTTGGTAGGACATTCTTTTATTAGAGGAACTAAGTCACAAAGACATTTGTCTAGTAGATGGGAAGGGTTTGTTATAAAAGTGGCATTTACCCTTTTATGAGGCACACAATCCAACTGCTCAAGAAACAAAGTAAAAAAGCTATAACTGACAAAGACTTTTCATTATCACGATCCCAAACTATGAGGTATCATTTATGCATCTGTTGCATCTATTTAATATATATACTTACTTTATGTATTTATTAACACATTTCTATGGCTGCCCACCTCACATAGGGTAATTCTGGATGGCTTAAAACATTAAAATCTCTCAATGTAAAAACCCATAACTCCTTAACCCATACTTATAACTATCATTCATTATGTGAACTCGGTGATTATTAATGAGATTGCTGTAAATCAGTATTACTAATGTGAATGCTATTAGTGTAAATAAATAAAGTGAACATGATATATATGTTGTCATCCAGCGGAGGAATATGTTTTGAGCACTAACGTGTTATGAAAAGCAGATGGAGAAGAATGACCCAAATTTGACCCTAGGAAAAGAATATCTCTAGCGAACTAAACAGCTATGGGAATCAACGTTGAAATCAGACAGAGCTGGAAAACAATCAAATAAGAAAGTTAATCATCATGCAGCAAATCATGTTTGTTTCAACAATCTAAGAGTCAATGAAAGGACAGCCGAGGTGACACATGATGGAACAAGGTTGACAGAGGACAAATAAGAAGGCTTATCTGCAGAGTGCTCCTGTCTTTCCCTAACCCCCCACATATCACTTGAGCAAAGTATAGTGGAACAAGTGCATATGAGTGTTGTTGTATGTGTGATGCTTAGGCAGTTGTAATTATTAAAGCTTTTATGGGTTAGTAGAGGCTCTCTGTGTGCTATGTGCTCCCTTCAGAATTTCATTATTGCGTAAGAAACCAAATCTGTAACAAGGAAAGCATAACTGGGGAGCGTGCATCTCTTTATGAAATGGAAAGGGCTGTGTATCCCGTGCCCATGGCTCTTTTTTAATTGCTTGATGGTATAAGAACATACAATCAGCACCATGTACTTACGATATACTTCATTTGCCTTTATTCCTGGGAAGGGATTCTTTTGACAACTATTTGTGATGTAAAGCCCTGGCTTGCAACAGAAAGCTTCCCTTTAGGCTGCTATTACTCTCCAGGAACTGCTGCTGTTAATTAAAAGTAACCCTGAAAAGAGAGAAGGGGAGGGCGGGGGGGGGAGGGAGGGAGAGAAAAAGGAAGGACTATTTTCAGCTTACCTTGAAATAAACTGGGCTATTGTTTTCTGTTTATATACTGTATATATTTCAGCCAAGAGAAGATAAGGGAGGGAGGGAGAGAGAGAGAGAGAGAGAGACAGACAGACAGACAGACAGACAGACAGACAGACAGACAGACAGACAGACAGACAGACACTTGCTTCAAAGGAGAAACTTTATATTGACAATTTTGGATTTGAGAATTGTGGTGGCCCAGTCTACAAGTTTTATGTGTGATTTTATTGGTTAATAGAGGCTTATAGAAGTTGTTGGATTTTTATTACTGATGATTTTTGAGTGGTTGCTAGCTGCCCTGAGCTTTTAGTCCAATGTTTGAAAAAAAAAATAGCTGCACAAAGAAAGTGCAGCTGCTGCACTTGACTTTATGTGATATTTAGTGCTACAGCAAATGAATTATTTAATTTTGTGATGCAGAAGGGAGGGGAAATAACACCTTTCACCGGCTATTTAATATTTTAAATTTATGGACACCAACCTGGAGTGTCATTCTTGGATTGATGGCTTGTCCTCCCCTCCCCTCTATAGCACAACTTATGAAAAGCTATCAGGACAGAGGGAGATTTCTGAAGGCCTGAATAATTGAATTTCCTTCATGTTGTACTGCTTTATTGCAGCAGGAGACAGAGAACTATGTCATAAAACTTGACATTGCAAACTATGACTTGCAAATCAGATACAAGCTACTACTTTCACTGTAGCTTACATGCATGAGAGTGCATGTGTGTTTGTGTGGGTGTATTCTGTGTCAGGGTTCCAAGTAATAGATCCATTGCAAGCAAAAACTCCGAGGCAGGTGAATTCCTCAAAGAATAGCTTTATTGGAAATATCAAATTGACACATATCTGGTGAAAACCAACTCTGAGAGGCCCCTTGGTTTTCACCTAATTAAAAGTAAAAATTTTCCCCTCAACCCTCAAAGTTTTCCCCTCAACCCCAAACAATCAGTCACATGGCCCAGTCATGGCAGCGTCCGCAGGTCTGGTGACATCACTCCTTCTTCCTCCGGCCAAGTGTGAGAACATCCTTGGTTCCCAGGGGAAAGTATTTTATTTTGACTACACAGCCCCTGCTATCTCTAATCCCCCCTCCCTATCCCTCGCTCCAGTGTGGTAACACTGAAGCTCCAAAATGGCTTCGGCCAGGTCAGCTTCAGGGTTGACATTCTGTTGTGAAGAATACTCAATAATTGCTGGTAAGTTAGGATCAATTCACATCTTACAATAGCCCAAATACTGCCATAATATTTATGTGATTCTAAGCAGAGCTGCTTTTTTTAAACTATAACAGTTAGTCCAAAATACAGAAGTTATGCAAAAACTTAGGGGCGCATTTTATTTTTGTCTCAGAGCAGATGCAAAATGTTCTGAAGATGGAGGATGTACCATCAATCCTTTGTCATAATAATAATAATAACAAAGTTGGAAGGGACCTTGGAGGTCTTCTAGTCCAACCCCCTGCCTAGGCAGGAAACCCTACACTACTTCAGACAAATGGTTATCCAACATCTTCTTAAAAACTTCCAGTGTTGGAGCATTCATAACTTCTGGAGGCAAGCTGTTCCACTGATTAATTGTCCTAACTGTCAGGAAATTTCTCCTTAGTTCTAAGTTGCTTCTCTCCTTGTTTAGTTTCCACCCATTACTTCTTGTTCTACCTTCAGGTGCTTTGGAGAATAGTTTGACTCCCTCTTCTTTGTGGCAGCCCCTGACATATTGGAACACTGCTATCATGTCTCCCCTGATCCTTCTTTTCATTAAACTAGACATACCCAGTTCCTGCAACCGTTCTTCATATGTTTTAGCCTCCAGTCCCCTAATCATCTTTGTTGCTCTTCTCTGCACTCTTTCTAGAGTCTCAACATCCTTTTTACATCGTGGCGACCAAAACTGAATGCAGTATTCCAAGTGTGGCCTTACCAAGGCATTATAAAGTGGTATTAACACTTCGCGTGATCTTGATTCTATCCCTCTGTTAATGCAGCCTAGAACTGTGTTGGCTTTTTTGGCAGCTGCTGCACACTGCTGGCTCATATTTAAATGGTTGTCCACTAGGACTCCAAGATCCCTCTCACAGTTACTACTGTTGAGCAAGGTACCACATATACTGTACCTGTGCATTTTGTTTTTCTTGCCTAAATGTAGAACCTTACTTTTTTCACCATTGAATTTCATTTTGTTTGATAGCGCCCAATGCTCAAGTCTGTCAAGATCCTTCTGTATCTTGAGCCTATCTTCTGGAGAGTTGGCTATTCCTGCCAGTTTGGTGTCATCTGCAAATTTGATGAGTTCCCCATCTATCCCCTTGTCCAAGTCATTGATAAAGATGTTGAAGAGTACTGGGCCTAAAACAGAGCCTTGGGGTACTCCACTGCATACTTCCCTCCATGTAGATGCAGTTCCATTGAGCACTACACGTTGAGTGCGGTTGGTTAGCCAGTTTTGAATCCATCTGATGGTGTTGCTGTCCATCCCACATTTTTCTACTTTATCTAGAAGTAGGTTATGGTCTACTTTATCAAATGCCTTACTGAAGTCCAAGTAAACCACATCGACAGCAATAGCACTTTACTTATATACCGCTTCATAGTGCTTTACAGCACTCTCTAAGCGGTTTACAGAGTTCAGCATATTGCCCCCAACAATCTGGGTCCTCATTTTACCCACCTCGGAAGGATGGAAGGCTGAGTCAACCTTTTGACTCAGTGGACCATTCCTCTGGTCCACTAATTTTGTCACTTTGTCAAAGAATGCAATAAGATTAGTCTGGCATGATCTGTTTTTGACAAACCCATGTTGGCTTTTGGTTATTACTGTGTTTGCTTCTAGGTGTTCATTGATTCGTTGCTTGATTATCTTTTCCAAAATCTTCCCTGGTATTGAGGTCAGGCTGATAGGTCTGTAGTTTCCTGGATCTGTTTTTTTTCCCTTTTTTGAAGATGGGAACTACATCAGCTCTTTTCCAGTCCTCTGGCAGTTCCCCGGTGCTCCAGGATCTTTGAAAGATATAGTTCAGTGGTTCTGAGATCTCATCTGCCAGTTCCTTCAGAACCTTGGGGTGTAATCCATCTGATCCTGGTGATTTGAATTCGTCTAGGGTAGACAGGTGTTCCTTTACCATTTTCTTCCCTATTTTAACTTGTGTTCCTAATATGTTTTTTGTGATGCTGTTTTTGATAGGTTGGACTGTTTTTCCCTTTGTGTAAAGACAGATGCAAAATACGTGTTAAGTAGCTCTGCTTTCTCCCTGTTGCTTGTCACCTTCTTGCCACTTTCTCCCTGCAATGGACCAATTGTTTCCTTGACTTTTTTCTTGTTTTTAATATGTTGGAAGAAGCTTTTTTTGTTACTTTTTACTTTTGTCGCAAGCCTTTTTTCATTGTGAGCCTTAGCTTTCCTCACTTCATCTTTACAGGCTCGGGCTATTTGCTGGTATTCTGCCTTAGTTATTTCCCCTTCTTTCCACTTTTTATACTTGTCCTGTTTGTCTTTCAATTTGTCAGAGAGTTCTTTATGCAGCCATGCTGGTTTCTTTTGAGACCTATTATTTTTCTTCTTCATTGGTATTGTGCTAGTCTGGGCTTTTATAATCTCACTTTTCAAAATTTCCCAAGCCCCTTGAGGATTCTCATCCATGGAATCTTTCCCAAGTTCTCTCTAAGTTTATTGAAATTAGCTCTCTTAAAGTACAAGACTCTAGTTTGATTTTGTTCTACTGCTTGTGCTTGCATAATGTTGAATTCCAATATTGCATGATCACTTGCCCCCAAGGTTCCTTTAGCTTCAACACCTTCTATCATTTCATCTCTGTTAGTGAGAATTAAGTCCAATATAACTGATCCCCTTGTTCCCTTCTCTACTTTTTGGGAAACAAAATTGTCTGCTAGGTTTGTTAGGAACCTGTTGGATCTTCTACTTGGAGCAGAGTTTGTCTCCCAGTTGATGTCAGGGTAGTTAAAATCCCCCATTACTATTGTGATGTGCTTCCTACATACCTTAGTTAGCTGACTAGCAAAAATTTCATCTACTTCCTCTGTTTGTTTGGTTGGGTGGCCTGTAGTATAGACCTATGGCAATGTCATTTCGCTCCCCTTTAATATTGACCCAAATGCAGTCAAGATGATTTTCATTATTGTTGTGCTCTATTTTTGTAGAGATGTAGTTATTTCTTACGTATATTGCAACTCCACCTCCTCTTTTATTTGGTCTGTTTCTTTTAAATAATTTAAATCCCTCTAGCTGTATATTCCATTTGTCAGTTTCATCCCACCAAGTTTCCGTTATGGCAACTATATCATATCTTCCCTCATTTACTTGAATTTCTAATTCTCCCTGTTTATTCCTCATACTCTGTGCATTGGTGTATAGACATTTAAGTCCATTTTGATTGACCCTGTGTTTATTGTCTACATAACCTGTGTTGTGCCTGACTGCCCCTACTTTCTTGCCACCTGTTTGATTAGTGCACATGGTATGGCACTCACTATTAAATGCTTGGCTTTGCTTGACAGCAGAGCTGATAAACTTACCCGCACACACATCTATGTTGTGTACACTGTTAACCCTATTAATTTTAGATTGCTGGGGACAGAAATGATCTGTATCAATTAATTCTCTGTCCCCGCTGTTCAGTTTAAATGTTTATCCAGGAAATCTCTGAATTTAATACCAAGTAGCTCAGTCCCTTTTTTTGATGGATGCAAACCATCTCTTTTGTACAGTTTTTCATTGGACCAGCTACAGACATCATGACTAATAAAACCAAAGCTTTCCCTTTTACACCACTCCTTTAGCCACACATTAAACTCTGCTACACATTGGCCTTTCCCTTTTTGTTCCTTATATACTGGTAAAACCTCTGAAAAGTTAAGCCTACAACCTATACTACTAAGTTCATACCCCAAGCTCTGGAAGTCATTCTGCACAGAAAGTATATCTTTTTGGGACATATCATTTGTGCCAAGATGTATAATAGCATCAACATCACAGTCCTTACTGGCATTCTTGACAATCTTAAGAATGCGCCTCTTGTCTCTGCTGGCAGTAGCACCTGGCAGACACCTGACCTCTTTCAAAACCTCGATATCCTTTCCTAAATTTACATCCCTTACAATTGAATCACCAACCAGAAGGTGGCTTCTCTTTTTGGATACCTTGCTGCTCTTGTGTGTCTGATGTGTAATACCTGATTCACACTTTCCACTTTCCAAAATAAGTTCTTCATCTCGGGCCACGATCCCCTGCTTATTTGAGTTATCATTATCACAACTACCTTGACCTGTCGCTTTAGTGTCTTTATTAAGGTCAGCAAGGGCACTATATCTGTTATGCTGGGACACAGCAAAAGCTTTGTGTTTATGGTGCACAACTCTCTCCCTGCCAGATCCCACAGTTGTCCATACTGCCCTTCTCCTGCAGGATCTTTGTGGTAGAGGGGGCTGATAGTGCGGCAGCTCATTAGTGAGGAATGGCTGAGTTTGGCACTTAATTTCTACTTGCAGAGCACAGATTAAAGATTCTAGATAGGTAATATGTCCACGTAGACTAGTAATTCGTTTACAAAGAGGACAGTATCCAAATTTGAAAAGAGTACTTCGAAACACAGCTGTAAAGCAATTATTACACTGAACTAAGCCAGTCATTTTGAAATAAAATAAAATCACAATCTTAAGCACACTAATCCTGAATGTATTATTACTATTTTTGGTTTATACTATTTTTGGTTTATAGTTATATGATTCGCGCGCCGTTAGGCGCGCGGGTTGCTACTTTTTTTCTCTTTCTCTCAGTCAGATTCACAAGTTTCAGCCAGGAGCCCCACCCCCTGCTTCTGTGAATTTAAACTATAATAGAAGAAGTAGTTTACCTGCTTTTTTTCTCTTTCTCTCAGTCAGATTCACAAGTTTCAGCCAGGAGCCCCACCCCCTGCTTCTGTGAATTTAAACTATAATAGAAGAAGTAGTTTACCTGCTTTTTTTCTCTTTCTCTCAGTCAGATTCACAAGTTTCAGCCAGGAGCCCCACCCCCTGCTTCTGTGAATTTAAACTATAATGGAAGAAGTAGTTTACCTGCTTTTTTTCTCTTTCTCTCAGTCAGATTCACAAGTTTCAGCCAGGAGCCCCACCCCCTGCTTCTGTGAATTTAAACTGTCATAGTCAGATCATTTTCTGATTGCTCTTTGGTTGACTGCTGCATACCTTCCTGCAGGACATTTGCGTTTATTAGATCAAACTCCTGTCTGAGGGGCCCTTTACTCCAATTGTCTCTGCCCACATGATAGGTTCTAGCATGGTGAACTCCTCTGTCTATGAAACATTGTCATATTTTTGCAAAAAAGTTTTTTTTTATTTTTTCTCCACCTTAAACATCAAAATACATATATAACAACATATATACCTTCAATAAAAAACAAAAATACATCCATTCATTTATATATTAACCTTTGGTATATATCATTTTGACCTCCTTTTTCTAATGTCCACATCCGGATTACACAAATAGTCTTTGTCATTTAATTTAATCACTATTATCTATTTTATTTACTAATTTTTTATTATCTTATTTCTTTATCTTCAAAACCAAGCCGTAAAGTTTTTATCCATCCTTATTTTCATTACTCATCTCTTTTTTTCTACTCTCTAATTTCACATACTAAAAACCCATACCTAAAAAATTCCACATTTACTTATTTTAAAAATAAAATTCCAAATTATAAATTCTTTATACATTATTTCAAAATTTGTATACTATAAAATGGATAAGGGGAATTCCACCTTTACCAATTTTCATAATAGAACATCAAATCATAGATTTTTTCTATATATTACTAAAATATCATAATGTATACATTTAAGTGGGTAGTTAATTAAAAAAAATCCACATATTACTTCATCTCAATTACATCATAATTTCCTTCTCTCTAATAACAATCAATTCTTTGATTATAAAATCTCTTCATTTTCAATATTATATTCATTAGTTAATATAGTCAATAAAAATAATCACATTTCATAAATTCTCACAGATTAAAACATTTCATCCTATTTTATTAATAATTATTTCTAATTATATTAAATGTTTACTTATTTCTATCCATATTTTTTCATAAACATTGTCATATTGTGGGACTGAAGAAATGTGTCTTCTCAGTCAATCTTTGTCTAGATGCAGGACTTAAGTGAGAAGTAGTGAAAGGGATTTTTCCAAGAGAAAAAGGTTTTTTTTTTATTCAAAAAAGTTTTATTAGTACAAACTTACATAAGTAGTAGCAAAATATTAAATATAAAGTACAAACATTTTTGTTTTTTTCTCCCCCCCCCCAAACCCACCCCCTTCCCTCCCCACCTCCCCCCCGGACTTCCCAGAGATAATACAGGGCATAATAATAAATTTAAATTGTTAATAAAAAGAGAAAGAAAAAAGGAAAAAAAGAACACTATTTTTAAAAAACTTCAACTCCAAATTATACACTGCTAATATATATTTGTATACAATAGTAAAGATACAAAAAAGAGAAAAAAAAAAGAAAGAAAGAAAGAGAAAACTCTTTAACAATACAAACAAACAAACCTCCTACCTCCTCCCTTCAGTCCTCTATCTTATACAAGGTAAATATTACATAAGTAATAACTAAATATAAAATACACAAATCTTAAACTAATATTATTAACATTAAAAATAACCTCTAAGATAAAACTTAACTAAATGTTACATAAGTGATCATCAAATATTAAATTTCATCATGATATTAATAAGATAATATTATTCTAGATTAATTCACTAACTTCAATAAACAAAAAAAAAGAAAATGAAAGAAGAATAAACAAATCTTCAACAAACTATATATATCTAATATTATCAACATTAAAAATAACCTCAAAATTATATAAAACTTAACTAAATATTGCATAAGTAATCATTAGATAGGGAAAAGATAAAATACAATCATATTAGTCTCTATCCGTCCAATATATTTCAACATCACATCGTTTTGTATCTTGATAGTTCATCTTTTAATAGTTCAATAAATTCAAATTTGTCGAGTCGTCTCCCGTCTAATCCCAAACCTCCATCTCCTTTTCCCCAGCTATCTGATTCAGGCACTCCTTTTGGATTTTTGAATCTATTTCCTTTTGATCCATCAAAGGTGGCTTCCCCTCCTCCTCCTCTTTTATTTTCATACATCCTTCCTCTGGAATCTTGGATATATCAGCCTTTAGAACATTGACATAAAATTCAGTAGCTTTTTTTATCGTGTTGAGCCGGTATCTTTTTCCAGAAAATTTCACTGCTACTCCAACTGGCGCTTCCCATTTATATTGTAAATTTAATCTCTTAAATTCATCAATCAAAAAAGTATAGCTTTTTCTGGCTTTAAGCATTTTAGAGGGGATTTCTTTCCAAATCTTTAGTTCCTGACCATTCACCATAAGATTATTGTTAAACGTTGCTTGTATAATTCTGTTCCGTAGAGCTCTTGTGGTAAAATATATGACAATATCCCTTGGTAAATGCTTTTGTTTAGCGTACCACGAATTGATTCTGTATATTTTGTCGATTTGTGTAGCCAATTCTGCTTTAGAAATTCCAGACACCTGATCCAATATGTCAACCATCCTGCCTTTTAAATTTTCATATAATCCTTCTTTCAAACCTCTAATCCTTATAGCAACTTCCATGGATCTGAACTGAGTCATTAAGACCTCTTTTTCAAAATTTGCAATGTCATTTTGGATTTTATCTATGTAATTCACCGAAGTTGCCAAAGCTTGTTTATTTGTTTCAATACGTTCTGCCAAAACTTCAATATTTGTTGCTAAGCCTTTGCAAACCTCTAACACATCAAATCTTAGTTGTTGATTCATATTCTTCAAAGCAGCCTGCATTTTTTTGTCTATCTCACTTATTTTCTGGTTAAATTCCAAAGTAAGTTCATGTTTCATAATCTTTAAATTATTTAATAAATTTTCAGGTGTCAAAAGCTGTGGAGGTGTTAGCTCAGTGTTAAGTTGCATTTTAGAAATATATCCAGATGAATAGTCATTTCTTTTAGTCAAAACAATCTTTCCAGACTTTGAAGCCATTGGTGTTTCAAAAGAGTACAAAAAAGAAAGAAAGCCAGATGCCTGATTAAAGTTCTTTCCAGTTTAAAAATCAGATAGTCTTTTATTATTGGAAATATTTCTATTATAACTTTAATCCAGAGTTAGGAGACAGAGAGAGAAAAAACCATTTTTCCAAGTTAAAAGTTTCCATAAGAGAGAGAGAGGAAAAAAAAAAAGCCTCTGGGAAAACGAAAGTCACTTTCACTTCTCAATCGCCATATTGTTACTCTGTTTCCTTTGTTCCCTTGCCGAAGTGAAAGCTTGCCCAGGAGTTGAAAAAAAAAAGGAAAAAAGAGGTTTCAGTACTTGCCCATCTCACGCCTGTTTCTCTCTGTCTGCTTCTGTAGTTTAAATATAATTATAAATCCCATTCTTGAAGCAGCGGCTGGTCACGACATCTAGCTCTGCAAAAGCAGAGGTTTCCTGATCTTCGGAGCTGGAGACAGGCTGCATGGGGAGCTCTCCCTTCGCGCCCTACCAGATGGCTCCTAGGGCGCTGGGGGGGCTCTACCCCACCTGTCAGGCTCTCATCTCTCCCCTTTGCCCGGGGAAGAGATTTCAAAGCCGCCAGACAGCTGTTCTGGCGGCTTTTAACAAAGATCGGAAAGGCGTCCAACGAGGGACGTCCGCGATGAAGCGCTCCAAACCGGAAGTCCTCAAGAAAAAAAGTTTTGACCAGGAAAAAACCTATTGCAGTGGATGAGGGAACCCAATTCTTTCAGACCTGAAGTCTTATAGCTGGGATACACAATTTTGTGGGCAGAAAAAATAGTAGCAAATGCCAGGACAAAATTCAGTTTGATTACTTTCAATTTGCATTTATTATTTCATTAAAAGTGACTTTGGTTAAGATGATTATGTCCCAGTTATGTTTTCAATCATTACCTCCTGTTAATAATTGCAAATTGTTATAAGGCTACCTCCAAGCTTATAGGAGCAGTATGCAGTCTACGTGTTTCAGGTGGTGCATGCCAGGGGTTCCTATTTCAAGACAGAAAACAATAATGCTTGATTTTTACCAAGACATGTGATTTCATTGCTTCTTTCAATTAAGTCACTCATCGACTCATTAAGGAGTTGGATAATCAGATAAGATGAAGCCGTTCAAAGAGAAGAGTGAATAAAGCAGCCAATGATGCTTATTTCCCTCATGAGCAGTTGGCAGGCTGAAGAATTTCTGTCCCCTCGCATTTACATCTACTGCCTCAGCAAGAGTTGAGAAATGAACCTTTAATGATAAAGCAAATATACTTAAACTTCTTTGAATCTCATAGGGTTTCTCTATTAAGCAGTCACTCTGTCAGACAAAACAAAGTCCATTTGAAAAAAAAGTTTATTGGCTCTGGATTATACTACAGCCTTTATATTAGATGGTGAGGTTGCCAAGGTAGCACCTGCTGTGCAATTTGAGCTCTAAGCCAGAATGGATGTATGATTTAAATCAAAATGGGATTGTATTGCTCTGAGTGATGAAAATATCTGGGCCTGTTTGGGCCTGTTTGGCTCCAGGTGTGAAATCAATGATTTGGGATGAAGTTGGACTAGGATATGTTGATGGTTGATCTCCAGATCATTTGCAGTAGATCAATAATTTAAGAAGAGCAAAAACAAGTCAATCCCATGTACCAAATTAGACTTTTAAAGTCAAGCAAGCTTACGCGACATCTGGAATTATATACAAGCTCTAGTTCTAATACTGAAAACTCATTTCTGAGCCAACACTTAGAAATTGCCCCTGAATTCCATATTTGCCACAGCTGATCTGTGGTTGGTTCCAGTGTGGGTCTTTCAATTCTGATTAGAAGCATTAGCAATGTGTGCCTTTATGTAACTATACAATTGTATATATCTCATTGCAAGTGTCCCTACAACTATACAATTGTATATATCTCATTGCAAGTGTCCCTATACGAAATGATGTGAAATGGGCTTACCAGCTGAAATTGGTAACCACTGTGGTTACTATTTGGAAACCAGAATGGGGACAAATGCACTTTTGTGGTGTCCATTACTAGAATAGCTTTCTTCCACTTCAGTTAATGATGCTGCCAACTGTCGTGGATTCTAGACAAGTTCCTCTCTATCTCTTTTGCCTGGTTGCTCTACCAGCTTACTTATCTCTTCTTCCTTGGCCCACAGAGAAACAATATCTTGATCCTAACTGTGGCAGTTTGGGACATAGCCAGTTTCAAAGTTATGGAAGAATATCTTAGAATTTCAGTCTACAGTAGAATGTGAAAATGTGAAAAACAAGATAGGAAGGTTATTTTGAGTATGTCTTTTGGAATTCTTTCTAATACTTTTAACAGTACCAGCTGGGTGTGTGCTTCCATATTCTGGGAAGTATGGGGAATCAGCATCATTCCAAGCTACTGTCCATCTGTTTCTCCCTTGGGAATAATTGCCAAACTTTTCCAGATATTTTTACTCTATAGTGTTGGTCTGATTAAAATTTGGTCCTTGTTCTAGTTCAATTTCTATATGGTTATTATGCTGCCAAAATCCTAACTCTTTCTTGCTAGGTGGCTGAATGGAAAGAAGAAAGAAATTTAATTGGACCTTCTGAGACCCCAGATATATGTTTGATAATCCACACCTAAGGGTGATTGATCCACTCGTTTCAATAGTACACGTGCAAGTAACAGTTTTAACTTAGGCTAGTTCGTGGGTTAATCAATATCACAAGCTTGTCTCTAAATATAGAGAGTTTAATGCTTATAGCTACGGGTCAAAAGAGTTTCTGCCATAGCTGTTCATACCAGCATTTAAATTCTTATATGCAATTACATTTATATCCATCAATAAAAGCTCTCAGTTTTGTAGAATGGAAAGCAATAGGCCTTTCACAACTTAAATTTTTTTTTAATATGTATCAAATATTGTGGTTCTAGCATTTCATCCTTTCCTGAAAATTAGGCAGCCATTCTGAAATCCACTGTGTTTTCAATAAATTAATTTAACAAATCATGCTTAATGGATGAGTTGTTATGATATCTCATTTGAGATGTCGACACTTTTATGTCAAACAGTATAAATATTCACTTTTTTTTGTTATGCCAAGCCAGTGTTTTAATCCTCCTAAAGTCATTCTTCCAAACAAAACATGCTGGGGCAGTTAAAAAAGGCTCTGTGGCTCCAGCTTTTAGCTCTGGCAATGTGCATATATGGGCATGTTTTAATGCTCTAAAATATGGACTTTAACATCTCAAATGAAATAAGGATCAAACATGGAACAACAACAGATTTTTTTTTCATGGCAGCAATAGCAACAAACATAAAATACGATATTCAAGAACAAGAGGAAAGGTAAGGCATTTTATTTCTCCTCGTACTCACCTATTTATGAACTGAAAGCCTGTCTGATTATTATTATTGTTTAGATTTAATGCTTGTATTAGATTGCCCAGTTTTCATAGGATAAATTACCAAAAAATATCTTTTTTTGGAGAGTGGTATGCTCTGTATTGTATTACATTGCATTGAATGCTGGCCTTCTTCTGCATCCAATTGTCTATCTCACCTTTATAGCAGGAATGGATTTTTAAATTTAAGCTTAAATTATCCCTCCCAGGGGAAATGGTATGAAGCCATAACTGTAAACTTTCCACAGTCCAGCGAGTATCATGCCCATAGGGGTACAACAAGAGTTCAAATATGGATACCTCAAATCATGAATCCATGCTATTTCTCTGTAGAGCTACAGAAGTCATTCATTCCAAAATTTTAAAATTCACATGAAATTATAGTATTTTGCATGACATTGATATATTTTCAGAATTGTGAATGTGGTCCACAATACAAAACATGTATGTAAAACCAGGGGTGACATTCAATTATTTCCCCTACCGGTTCTGTGGGCATGGCTTGGTGGGCCTGGCCAAACCATACCCTCCAAGCCACACCCACAGAACTGACAGAAAAGTTTGGCCAAGTCTTCTAGCATTCAACTGGCTGCTTCTTGCCTCCTTCTCGTGTTTGCTCTGTGTGTATGAGCCCGAGAAGGAGGAGAGAAGGAGTGAGTGGGAGGCGGGGCAGGGTCAGTCAGTGGTGCGATTTACCGGTTCTCCGAACTGCGCATAATCGCTGCCACCGGTTCTATAGAACCTGTCTGAACCTGCTGAATTTCACCACTGTGTAAAACATGTGGTGATAACATAAGCAGTTGCTATGAGAGTTAGCACAGGCAGCCCAAACTTTTTGCCATATTTCTGAAAGGTAAATTCACTACTCACAAGATTAGTAGTAATAAATAAACCTCAGCCTGAATACATGAAAATCCAAGTACATATAGAAAAGGACAGGAATTTTTTTTTGCAAACCTTTACTAGATCAAAGGACAAAGTCTGAATACCTAGAAGTCTGGGTCATTTCCATGACCATGTGCATGTCTCTTCTCTCATTTCATCTTCCTTAACTCTGCCATAAACTCCAGGGCATGATGGGTTCTCAAGCTGGGAGAAGTCACATGAGTGCAGTACAATCCAAAGCCTCAGTCTACTCCCTTTATTTTAAGTTGTGACCAAGGCTTTGGATGGACTGTTAGGCAACAAGACTGAATCAACTTCTTATCAGTCCATGCATTATTATTTCCAGCAGAAATGAGTAAGGAATCAGCAGCTAACTAGAATGAAATAAAACATAGATATTACCATAATTGTGTCCATACACTGAATTAACAGCATCACTAAACTTTCCATGGTTAAGATATATATAAGATCATGCCAAGTGACTTCATGTGGATGTTAAATAGGAATCAAAAGTGATCAAGCTCTGTGGCTCCTCACAAAGCAAAGGTCTAGGATCTGATATGTCTCCCCCTCCATTCATCTTCCTGCCATACTGACTAGAACTAGATGTAAAGGAAGGAATACCACTACAACACTATGCCTCAAATCTGAGCTGGTCCAAAGTAAATCATTATCAATGATATCAAAAGCCATCAAGAGATCAATAACAGCTAGGTTGATCACAGACTACATTCTAGCTCTAGGAGATTAACAAGCATGATCCAGATCTTCTCAATACTATACCCAGACCTGACACGTGACCAGAAGGGTTGCAAATAATTTGTTTTCTCCAGGTCTTTCTGAAACTGCACCTTGGCCAACTTCTTAGCAACCTTCAGCAAAAACAGAAGGTTAGAGACAGATTGGAAAGGTAGTTAATCCCAGATGGCTATGTCCACATCTCTGAGGACCCTGTCCACTTCCTCAAGACCAACAGGTTCAAACTCCTTTCAGATAAACCATGACCAAATGTATCTAGAGAACTGAAGTTCAGCTCAAAGTGGTTCAGAGCAATGTCCTCAATAACAGACCAAACAAATATGGCCATGCTCTCCGTAGCAGGGAAAAGTAGATTATTTATAAAAATAAATATTAGCAAATGTTTGAACATTTAACATTGGCAATAAGAAATACTTCTGCCATTACTTGATAGAAATTACACCCCATGCGGTTCTCTGTTTCAACTTTAGCTTCACCTCCTGTCATTGGCAATGAAAATAATATGTCCACAAATAAAATAGAGCCTTTTTGAAAAGCTAACACCATTCTGAGAAAAAGGAAAGTGTCAGAAAGATACTCCAAATAACCCCACTGTGATTTTGTTTAGGAGATAAACTTGAAGAGACTTTCAGCCTTTTTAGATAATTCCAGGGGTAAAACCAGTGAGAACTCCAGGTATGTTACTTATTATAGTGAGGTAGTTACATAGCTTATTTTCTCATGCAGCATAGATGTAACCTCCTTATCTGTTTTGTTTGTTCTTGGGTGAAGCTGAAACTTTAAATTAGTAAATTATTAAACTTAAATGGGAATGTCATTAACTCACACAGGAACATGTAGCATACATCAAAATGAAGCTGGTCCTCTGTGGATCACATCCCTACTTCTCAACATAGTCACTGTTTCTATCAATAGCAATGTTCCACCTTCGAATGAGAGCATGTATCCCTGCCTTGTAACATTTTGTTGACTGTTCTTTGAGCCACTTCTTCACAGCCGTTTTCACTTCCTCGTCACTGGAATAATGTTTGCCTCTCAAACCCTCTTTCATGGGGCCGAAGAGATGATGGTGAGATGCAAACATTATTCCAGTGACGAGGAAGTGAAAACTGCAGTGGAGAAGTGGCTCAAAGAATAGTTACCACAATTTTACGAGGCAGGGATACATGCTCTCATTCAAAGGTGGAACATTGCTATTGAGAGAAACAGTGGCTATGTTGAGAAGTAGGGATGTGATCCAAAGAGGACCAGCTTCATTTTGGTGTATGCTACATGTTCCTGTGTTGGTAATTATACCTGTCCTGAAGAAAATGGCATTACTTTTTGACTCACCCTCGTATATGGAATATTCCAGCATTTTAGACCTGACCAGCTTTCATTCTGCTATGTGCAATACATTGTATTTTATAAGCAAGAGTGTTTTGGCTTCATTCCATAAGTTAGCAGGAAAGAACAAGAGCATAAATGGTACTGGGATGATTGATCTGTGAGCCATAACTCAATCCAAGGGGGCTGTTTCTGGAACTTGATTAGATGCCGAGAATATTAAAAGGCACAAATACATTTATGAATCACAAAGTGCTCACCAATGAGGCTTAGAATTGAGTCCATCGATTAATTAATTGAACTCAACTGAATTGTAATAGCATTTAATGTTCATTAGCCCTTTATTAGCATAATACAGCAAGTTTTTATATGGCCTTGTACATCTCTCTGGAAGTGTTCATAACTAAAAGTTTCCTGTTTCTACTGAGTAGCCATTCCAGAAATTAAATGAAATGTATACCAGACAACATCTTTCTCTATTGGCTGCCTGAGAAAGTTGCACAGTTGTGGAATTTATATCTTTGTCTTCTTCATTTTAAGAATGGATTCTCTTCTGCTCTGACATAGTATCTCTTGTGGGAAGGATTATGGCAGCCAGTGACCCTATAGTGACCCCTGGCATGGATTACTGGATAAGTCTCACCTCCTAGTCCTATCTTTTCTGCAATGACAAAAGGATAATCACATTGCTCACTAATATAGTTTGATCATGGTTCCTATGACTGACTATTTGGTGGAATGTATATTTTTCACATAAAGAATATATATGAGAAGAAGGGGGCTCTGGGGCATACTAACGACTCCACAGCCCAATGTTATGTGGCACACTGGTCCCTTACCTGCATATCTGAAAAGGCAAATCTATGTACATTCATCTGAATCCATGTCAGTTTCTCTTTTCTTACATATAGTAGATGTAAGGACAGAGGCAAGACTACCTCATGGAATGATTTTGGAGCACACTTATACCCTTTTTTCTTGGAAAATATTTGGAAGACTTGAAAATGGCTTCATTTATACCTTTGTCCCTACTTTTTTCAATGCTCAAATTTCATCTTTTCTTTTCCATACTTTGAGCTTTTGCCTATTCTGGGTATTTGAAAAGAGATACTTCACATATTGTGGAAGAAATGGTAGGTTGCTATTATTCCTCTCTCCCATTGTTATCTACCATTTTATGGAAAGAGGCAGGAATATATTATGATGTTGTTGGGGTTTTTTTTTATGTTCCATTGAGTGAAAAATAACTCATAGTGACTTGAAAGAAATATTTGCCTGAATGCCTATGGTCTGAAAAACTTAGAAAAACACATAACACATTCCCATCGATTGTTACAGTTCTTTCACTTAAATAGCAGTTGCAAGTGAATATAAATGCATAAATCCTTGTCTTCATTTTCCATGAAGCACTTGGGAGAAACTCTCCATGAACTAAACTCATTAACCCCCCTTATACTGTGAGTTATCTTTGATATTAGGTATTTGGCTAAGCACTGCGAGATTGAGATAGCCATCGGCCAGATAGCCTGAAGGTTTCACTCTTATCATCTCCTTCTTGCCTTTGCCAGAATTCAGACTCATCACTGTTATCCTCAATTGGACTAAAGGTACTTTACCTCATCACAAAGCCCTATTTTGACACAAAGATGCATCCATTAGGCACAGATCTTCATCTCAAACTGTCAGCATCAAAAGCAGTATTTTATTTTATTTTTGCACTGAAATGGTCAAAAACCAAAGAATTGCAGACTGATTTCCTTTGGGTTTGATGCAGGAGTCAAGTGGGGGTTTGAACTCCTGTCGATCTGTAACACACACTTTTGAAAGAAAGAAAGAAATGCTTCAGTTAAATGTATCCTTCAGTGATTCTTAAATGAATGTACAAGTAATGTAAAGTTTATAGTAAAGCATTAGGGAAAAAAGAATTAGAAAAAACTTTCTGAAAGGTTAAAATATTATATTTTCATATTTACTTAAACAACTATTCACAAGCAATATAAAAGTACAAATAAAAAATACTAGGCCAAATTACATACATTTAGCTTGCAAATACTTTAGATATTATGGTAATTCACAAAACTATTGAAATATTGAACCATGAAATTCCATGGCCATTCCAGTGCCCCATTTCCCAAACACCACTAAAATCATCATTATTTTATTTTTGTTGGGGATTTGCATGGTCTGTTATAAGGAACTGAGAATGTCAGTAAATTTGTCCTCTGATTGCTCATTTCCTAAATTCTGTGAGTGCCTATTGTTGCTGAATTGTTGGATTACCAATAGACTAATTTTTAAATGCTCTCTGTGCAGATCTAAAACTCTTTTGTCATTCTGTATTTCAGAAAACCTCCAGGGAGCAGTGCTTATTTGATACCTAAGTTTCATATCTCTTCTGATTTCTGTTTTCCAGACAACTGTCCTGTACTGAAACATCTAGTGTATGCTGGACAAATGGAGATGTCATACCCCTTTCAGACTGTACTCCCCAACTGACAACTCTTCTTGAAGTCTACTGAAACTTTTGTTTGGATGGCGCCTACCACTCTCCAAATGTTGTTGAACGATAGTTATAATGGCCACTGCTGATTGAAGATGAAATCAGTGGTTGGTGATTGAGACAGAATGTGTAGAAATCCTGATTAAAACAATAGGAATTTTTGCAGTTTGAGTTCAATTTGCCAATGGAAGGGAAAAAAAAGAAGAAAAAGAAAAGAAAAGAAAATGGGGATAATTTGCTACTTTTGTATGTTGCTCTTTTATTTAAAATTTCCGGTCCTCTCTTTTATCAAAATACCATTGGCAGTAGGGATGGAAAACACATGTTCCCATTATCATTTCCTGCTCATCAATGTTGATCTGTCACATGTCACATTTTCTCTCCTTGGAGACATATGGTGAGTGTTAGGGATAATAGCTGCAGCATGTTGATCCAAACCTGACAAGTTCTATCTGACACATGAGATGAATGAGTGACATTTGCCTTGACAGATGAAAAGGAGGTGGATGGGATTTTTTGACACTCCTTTTATTTCCAAGGATGCTTTAATGGAACAGAAGTCATTGTTTTGAAATATATAATTCTTTTTTTAGTATTAATGTTTTTCTCCATTCTTTCACCTCTCTCTTATCCCCCTCTCTCCTGGTCATTACTGATGTTATGACTGCATGATCACTCCATAGTTGAAATTATTATATTTTGGGAAGGAAGGGAGGGAGGGAGGGAGGGAGGGAGGGAGAGAAAGTTGATGTGTGTGCTCTTTAGTGCTTTAACATATTTCCTCTGACTGTCTCTTGAAAGCATGAGACAATCTCTCTGGAACAAGCCCATCTTCATACATAAATGCAGCATCAAAGTGTTGGATCAGAATTTGGCTTAGAATAAAACAATTTTTACAGAATCCATTTTTTTTGCTAATCATCATAGGCTTTCCTGTATTTAGATCAGCAATCACTGTTGGAAAAAATATCAAGGTGGAGGGCACTTTGTAGTTAATAGTTTAGAGACAATTATTTTGTAACTGCCAATATTTTGTTTTGAAACTCCTGAATAATTCAAAGCCTTGGTATAAAGGGAATCTCAACTGTGAAGTTGAGTATTAATTTTAGAAATAATTTCTTGTTGTGTTTCTGCCATGTGATTCGCAGGCTTATATGAGATAATAAACTGGTATCAGTAGTTTGGCTATTCTCATTCCTTGAAAAATCAATCTTGGGTTCCTTTTATTTCCCTTTCATCAGTGCTTCAAGGTAGGCCACACTGGGTTACCAGAGTTATGAATGGCAGTTCTATTTTATTATAAGATTACAGTAATAGAATCTTACAAGTTTAATTGTGCTCTTCCCCAACCCCTCTGATCCTAATGAGAACTTACTTCTGAGATGATTACATTTTTGCTCAGACTCAGAATTCTTTCTTTTGAGAAAAGTAAGGTCCTACATTTAGGCAGGAAAAATAAAATGCACAGATATAAAATAGGTGGTACCTGGCTCAACAGTATTAACTGTGAGACAGATCTACTGTAGATGTCCTAGTGGACCACCACTTAAGTATGAGCCAGCACTGTTCTACAGCTGCCAAAAATGCCAATGCAGTCCTAGGCTACATCAACAGAGAGATAGCATCCAGATCTTAATAAAGTGATAATACTGCATTATACTAGAGAGGCCATACTTGGATTATTGCATACAGTTCTGGTTCTCACAATACCCCCCCCCAAAAAAGTTGAAACCCTTGAAAATGTGCTGAGATTATAAGATTATAAGTAATCTGGAGGCTAAAACATATGATAAACAGTTAAGGAAACCAGGTATGTCTAGTCCAGGGGTCGGCAACCTTAAACACTCAAAGAGCCACAAACGTCCTAACCAGAAGCCCCCCATTCAATTCTGGAGCCTTCCACTTCCCCCACCATAGAGTCTCCTCCTAGCGCAGCATCCTTTTTCCTCTACCTGTCCTAACCGAAAGCCCTATCAATTGTGGAGCTGACTGGCAACAGGGAGCCGCAGCAGAGGGATGAAAGAGCCACATGCGGCTCCAGAGCCACAGGTTGCTGACCCCTGGTCTAGTCTATCAAAGAGAAGGATTAGGGGCAGACATAAGTGTCTATGTGACCAGTGTATGAATCAAGCTCTCCAGCTAAATTATGTAAACTTGTTCTTAATGTTCTTAAAATAAAAATCATAAATATCACTGTTGAGCCATTGTTATATTCCCTCTGCAGTATACTGTCTTCATTTTAGCAACAGCTTCACTGTTGATATCCAGACAACTCCTTTTTTTAAGGAACTATTTGATCTTGGTTTCAATTAAACTGAAGGATTTAATTCTGCTGTTTTCCAAATAATGGGATAATACCTATTTCTAACATTGTATGTGTTGTAAATTACATTAAAAATGATTTCCAGGTGTTTTTTTTAATTTTATTGTCATCAAAAAGTCCCATTACAAGATTTGTCTGATGTACTTTTAGGCAAGGATAGATTTTGATTCAGTTGTGGTTTTTGGTTTTGAGGTTAGAGGCGGGGGATGGGGGAGGCATGTTTAACTCCACATCTTCAAATCAACTCTATGAGTTAACATGAAATGCAATTCATTTTCTCAAGCTCTGTCAACTCTTTCCTACATACAGACATAAAATAAGCTGATCAAACCAAGCCATGGCTTCTAATCCCACTACATCCTTACAGAGAGTTGATTATGTTGGAAAGCAAAGGCTGATATCAAAGCTTAGCAGTCTTCCCAATAAATATCAGTCGAGAGGATAGGGCATATGATGGGAGCCAAAGCTTTCCAAAGCAAATATCTACTTTTGAAATGACTTTCAACCTTTTGATTCCATACTTCCTATGACAGATTTAATATCTTTCACAGAACATGGCCTTCCAAGGTTTTCAAGTGATTTTACAGAGCCTGTCAGAAGAGATGGCTTAAATGGAATGGCAAACTCTTTGCATTCACTCCTGGCCTGCAGTAATAATATTTTTTTCCCTCACAGAAGAAGGAAATAACATTTAAATTACAACACAAAAGGACTTTCACAGCCAAATGTTAAGCTTGAAGTGTGTATAAAGTTAATACACTGCGCAAAGAAACCCTTTGGGTGATATACAGACTAAAGTGCACTTATTTTATTTGCAGTTTCCTTAATATATACACTATATACAAATTTTTTGATCAAAGAAACTGTATCACAAAGTTCAGAGAAATGTAAGAACTTTAGTATTAGTTTAAAAGTGAAATTGGTTCCTATAAAATTTGGAGTCTAATGAATGTCTTATCTATCCCTTCAGTCAAATCATAACTCAATACTACCAGCCATTACCTCAGGAAGGATTTGCTTCAGAGTATCTTGGAAGGGTTTGCAGATAGTGTACATCTAATAGTGTATTATCTTCTATTACTTTAACAATTACAATTACTTTAATTTTACAATTTGCTTTATTATATGATACCCATCCTGGAGTGCTTCCCTCTCTTTTTACAACAATGTTGTGAAGCAAATAAGATTTGAGCTAAAATGGATGCCATTTAGTCATCATCAGTAGCTTTAAGTTTGCCTAATTTGCTTGTTTGAAAGCCATCAAAACTAGTGGATATCATTATATATTGTGCTGAAAAAAATTCTATAGACTAAGACTATGTGGTGTGAAGAAGAATCTTACTATAATTTAGTATCTAGTTCATCCTTTTTCTTGATATCTCCTGTCTGTTCTTAGGCTTCTAGAAAATGCTTGCTAAAAGAGCCAGCCTACCAGTAGGTATTACAAAATGGGGGGTCCTCTGGAACAGCTTGACTCTCCCCAAACCAGGACCCAATCCTCATTTATTCTAGAAACAGGTGAAAGCATAGATTTCCATAGTTCTTCTAATTTTTGAGGATTAATGAGGTGTCATTTCCCATAAATCTATAATTTTAGCATTTCAGCTTAATTTCAGTTTTAAGTAACTTTACTATAACTTTTTTTCCTATTTTTGTTATGTAAATTCTGCAAGAAATCTGGGATCTGATTGTTTTCAGGCGGTCAGATAAATGTCATAAATAAATAAAAATAAATTCATTTAAAAATAAGAGGTATTTTATTTCATTTATTCTTAGTGATTGTCATTCAGGTTCCTTTAACAGATTAACAGAGTTGGAAGGTACCTTATAGGTCATCTAGTCCAATCCCCTGCTCATTTCTGACAAATGGCAGTCCAATTTCTTCTTGAAAGTCTCAAGTGATGAAGCTCCCACAACTTCTGAAGGCAAGCTGTTCCATTGGTTGATTGTTCTCACTGTCAGAAAGTTCCTCCTTATTTCTAGGTTGAATCTCTCCTTGGTCAGTTTCCATCAATTATTCCTTGTCTGGCCTTCAGGTGCTTTGGAAAATAGCTTGCCCCCCTCCTCTCTGTGGCAGCCCCTCAAATATTGGAACACTGCTATCATGTCTCCCCTGGTCCTTCTCTTCACTAGACTAGCCATGCCCAGTTCCTGTAACCGTTCTTCATATATTTTAGTCTCCAGTCCCCTAATCATCCTGGTTATTCTCCTATGCACTTTTTCTAGCGTCTCAACATCTTTTTTATAGTGTGGTGACCAAAACTGGATACAGTACTCTAGGTGTGGTCTTACTAAAGCTTTAAAGAGTGGTATTAGTACCTCACTTGATCTTGATTGTATCCCTCTGTTAATGCAACTTAGGATTGCATTGGGTTTTTTGGCTCTACTGCACACTGCTGGCTCATATTTAGCTGGTTGTCCACTAAGACTCCAAGATCCCTCTCACAGTCACTGCTATTAAGCCTGGTTTCACCCAGTTTATATGTGTCTTTTGTTTTTTCTTACCTAAATGTAGACCTTTACTTTTCTCTACATTGAATTTCATTTTGTTAGATAGGGCCCAGTGTTAAGGACTACTTGTTGACTACGGTTTGTCAGCCAGTTGCGAATCCATCTGGTGAATCCAACTATCTATCCCACTTTTTTCTAGCTTACGAAGAAATAGGTTGTGGTCTACTTTGTCGAATGCCTTGCTGAAGTCTAAGTATAGTATGTCCACAGTATTTCGCTGGTCTACTAATTTAGTCACTATGTTGAGGAATGAAATAAGATTAAGTGACCATGGGTACTTGTATAGTTGTAGTATCCTGAGGGAGAGGAATCATTTCTCTATCCATGTTTCTCAGACCATACAAAAGTATATAGAACTTTGTCATGCCTTTTCAGTTATCCTTTTTTGCTTTACACTGGAAAGTTTCCGAGAACCAGTTGTTAAGTATTTGTACACATTACAGCAGCTAAGTTACAAATTCACATTTTTCCTACTTCTTCAGGCAGAACAGGTGGGAATGTCCAGAGTGTGTCTGACAGGGATCAAGCTTTGCATTATAGCCAAAACCATAATCTTCATAGGATCCCTTCCAAGGTTTCTGGACACCCAGCTGATCCAGGAAGTGCGGGGGGAAGGGGGGAGATTTTTTGGCTTAGTTGCTCTAATTCAGTGCTTCTAATTATTTTCTGTTATGCCCCCCCTAGGAAGAAGTAAACATTTTGTGGCCCCCCACCCCCCAATCTGGGCCCCAATGGGATTTTAGTGTTAATATTTATTATTTTACTTATTATAAGCTGCAAGCCAACTATTGGCTGGGGAAGGCTGCTCTACCCACTTACCTGGGAGTAAGTCACACTGAACTCAGTGGAGCCTGTTTTCAGTTAGGCAGGCATATGCTACCATGGTTAGGGCCCTCTTTTGACACAGGGCCAGGCCAACTTAATCAAGCCGATGTTTTGGGGTTGCCGGCCTGGCCCATAAGCGCTGCCTCTGCTGGACACTCACAGAAAATGGTGTGGAAGGAGGCTTTAGGGTGCCGTTCGAAGCTTTTGCCCAGCTGCAGAGGATGCTCCTCCTTGTTCAGCAGCAGGTTTGTCACACCGTTCATGGCTACTGCGGCGCTCACCGAGAACAACAAGAACCCATGCAGCTGCCCTGCCCTGCCCGGCCACCTTCTCTTCTGGGCTCAGAGCAGCATGCAACTGGGAAAATACTCCCTGTCTGGGGGAATCGATCGAGAGGGACCATGCATGTTCCCCGGGGTCACACATGCCCCCCTGGCATCACTCCATGCCCCCCCAGGAGGGTGTACCCCACTATTTGAGAAACACTGCTCTAATTGAAGTAAAATATTGGGACATAAATCCCTAATGAAAAATTTAATTGCTATATATTTCTTTTAATAAAATTGGATGTGTACAATTGGGGTTTATGCATGAACATTTCTCTCAGTTTATAATGTATCCATATATTTAATTCAGGAAGACTCTGGGCACAAAATTGTATTACATTAATTCAGTTCTAAGCAGAATTGTGGCAATGAATCTAGGATTGCAGCTGATGTCTCTTAACTAGTTAAACCTTTACTTTTTTTTTCTGTGTGCTCTATCAGCAATATTAAAAGGCTGAAAGAGTTAAATAAAGTGGGGCGGGGGGAGAGAGGAACCTCAAAGCACTTGTGCTTTGACCATTTACATCACATGGAATATCAAGCTATTTTTCTTTATGCCTTCAGTTCTCTCAGTAAAGAGAACAGGACCACATTTTCTAACCTGTCATTATTAAGAACTTACATCCAGCTCAAAGGGAGCTTTATATAATTTTTTTTCCTGTCAATCTTACAGTCCAAAACATAAAGTTTCATTTTAACTGTATTATTTAAAGGAGATTCTCAAATTTGTGGCATCAAAAGAATGAGAAAAATCAATCCTATTTGAAATTTTAGGAGGTCACAGCATTGCAAAGTTTGAGAATTTCTGCCTTATTGGAATTATTACGATTTGCCATTTAAAAAACAGTCTTTGTTGAAATAGTGCATTAGTGCTTCCTAATTGTTAACTGCTTGGACATTTCATATTTTGAAAAGCTAACACTACAAATGAATGTTGGAACCAGTTGTTGCCTAATTTAGGTTTCTTGCATACCATCCCATTATATATTGATTTTCATTGCCCTGCATTTATTATTATTTGTTCTTAAAACCCTGGTTTCTTTTTTTAATTCTCAATTGTTTTGGGGCAACACTTTTACAAAGTTGCTGAGATCTTATATTTTTCAGGTTGATTTTTATTTTGTTCCCATTCCACACTATAACATATATTTGTAAATTAAGAACAATCATATAGTTATAAATTTTAGCTTCTTGTGTGATTGTTGCCTGGCTGAGAAATTGTCAAATTCAGTCTCTGCTTGTTGTACAGCAGATCATATTATGCTGTACAAATACCAAACATGTTAGAAGAAACAGATGAGAAGAAAGCATATAGAATATACAGAATTGGGATTGTTGAGCATTAAACAATTGTCTAAACTTTTTGACGTAAATCTGGAGTTCTGTTTGTGCTTTGGACTTTATTTCTCCTTCCTTCCAGTCTCCTAGGATCTTACCCTTTGGGTACATTTTCAAAGACTATTTGAATTATATAGTGAATTGCTAACTTTTGGCTTATCTACTGGATCAAAAAAATATTCTATATGTAGATTTTTCAGAAGGCACCACAGGACCTGATTTCTGCATGCACAATGGAATATTGTGCAAAAATACACATATAGGGGTATAACAGATATTCTCCCAAACACATATCTGTCTAAGGACATAACCTGTAGGCTTGTATTTTATGTGAATTTTTATAGCTTTTTCATCTTCTAAAGCAAAAGACAGACTATAAATGTGATTTTTTTTCCATTTCATTATTTTTATTAAAGACCCATTGTTCAACATACAATCCACTTAACCAACAAAGATAAAAATAAAAGGCAAAGGCAAAGTTAAAATTAAATTAAAACTTTTTTTTAAAAAAATCAAACAATACAGTACATTAGGTTATGAAAAAGCATTCCAAGAGCTGAGAATAGAACTTTTTTTTTCATCTACCATGTTTCCTTGAAAACAAGACCCTGTCTTATATTTTTCTGAACCCTGAAATAAGCGCTTGGCCTTATTGCCATGCACTCAAAAGCCCAATTGGGCTTATTATCAGGGGATGTCTTATTTTGGGGGGAAACAGGGTATTAATTTCTCAACATTCACATGTTTCTTTAGAGATGGATGGAAAGAGTAAATCTGACAGAAAGGAAATCCTTATCCCTGACTACAATCAAATTTATTTATTTATTAGATTTGTTTACTGCCCATCTGTCATCAAGGTGACCCTGGGTGGCTTTGTATTCAAGTTAGTATTTAAATTACTTACATTTAGTACATTTAAGTGAACAGAACGGGGCATTGTTCCTTACCTGAACGCCCCTTCTCGTAGGGCGGAGCGAGCCTCCAAGAATGGGATGATCCAATCCATCAGCCAATCAGGACTGAGTCTGACTCTATATAAAAGCTGTCACCCCAAAGGGCACCCCCTCTTGAGACGAAGGACGGAGTCAGACCCATAGTGTAACAATCTAACCAAACTTTATTAACAGCAGGAATGTAACTATAACTCTATGTGAGAACCCAACAGGGAGGGACCTGGAGGCTTGCTCCGCCCTACGAGAAGGGGCGTTCAGGTAAGGAACAACGCCCCGTTCTCCATAGTGGGCGGAGCGAGCCTCCAAGAATGGGACATGCCAAAGCAGTTCAGTCCCTAGGGAGGGCACACAGTTATTCATGCTGTTCCTCAGCCGATAAGGCAGACTGAAGCACATGCCTCCCAAAATCGGCCTCAGCCGAGGCGAATTGGTCCACTTTGTAATGCCTTATAAAGGCCACCGGAGAAGACCAGGTGGCCGCCCTGCACACTTCCTCCAGAGAGGTTCTGGCCGACCACGCCGCCGTGGTAGCCGCGCTGCGTGTGGAGTGTGCGGTCAACCCTTCCGGACGCGGAAGGCCTTGCGCACCGTAAATGTCTGCAATGACCGACCTGATCCAGCTGCCAATAAGCGCTGGTGAAGCCTTTTTTCCCATGGCTTTCGGCTGGAAACAAACAAACAACGCTTCTGAGTGCCGAAAGGGGGCGGTGCGGACGTTGTAAATTTTAACCGCCCTCCGTACGTCAATGGTATGCCACTGCCGCTCCAAGTCCGATGAAGGTTGGGCATAAAAGGCGGGCAAGACCAGGTCCTGTGTCCTATGGAAGAGTGTATTCACCTTCGGAATGAAGGTCGGATCCAGACGGAGTACAACCCTATCGGGGTGGAATACACATAAGTCCTCCCGGACCGATAGGGCCGCCAGTTCCGAAATTCGGCGTGCAGAAGTTATGGCCACCAAGAAGGCAACCTTGAGGGTGAGGTGTCTTAGTGAGACGGTGCGTAGCGGCTCGTAGGGCTCTGTCGTCAGCGCCAGAAGGACCCGCGGGAGATCCCACGTCGGGAATCTGTGGACGACAGGAGGCGAGATGAGGGAAGCCGCACGTAGAAATCGCCGCACCAGGGGATGGGCAGACAGTGTGTCAGCGGTGTCGCAGGAGAGCACGGTGGAGAGTGCCGCCATTTGGCGACGCAGAGTGTTGGGAGCCAACCCCTTGTCCAGTCCCGCCTGTAAATAGCGTAAAACCCCCATGATGGTAAGGTCCACGGGACATAGCGAGGCGGTGGAACACCACGCGCAAAAGGACCGCCATGTAGATGCGTAAATCCGGTCAGTCGATGCCCGTCTGGATGACAGAAGAGTGGTCACGATGGCGTCGGGCACCCCGCGGTGAGTCAGGCCGCGCCGGTCAAGTGCCAAGCGGTCAACTTGAACCAGTGCGGGTCCGGATGGTTCAAGGACCCCTGCGAGAGCGAAGACGCGGTCGGTGGTATCCGCCATGGTGGGCTGGCCAATAGCGACCGGAGGTCCGCGAACCACACTCTCCTGGGCCAGTGCGGGGCGAGGAGAATCACCTCCGCTTCCTCGGCGATGATCCGGTGGATGACCTGAGGAAGTACTGCCAGAGGAGGAAAGGCGTACAGGAGGCCCCTTGGCCAGGGGCAACGAAGGGCGTCGATGTCCTCGGCTCCTTGTGACCGGTAGCGGGAAACAAACCTCGGGAGCTTGGCGTTGCGGGGAGTGGCGAAGAGGTCGATGACCGGAAGGCCGAATCGCTGCACCAGCTGCTGGAAGATGTCCTGGTGCAGGCTCCACTCCGCCGAGTCCACCGCATTGCGACTGAGCCAGTCCGCCGTGGTGTTGTCGACTCCCGAGATATGTTCCGCTCTGAGCGAGAGCAGGTGGCGCTCCGCCCAGAGTCCCAAGGCCTTGGCCTCCGACATTAACCCCTTCGAGACCGTGCCACCCTGGCGGTTGACGTGCGCCTTGGTGGTCACGTTGTCCGTCATCAACAGGACGTGCCGGTTGCGGAGGATGGGCTGAAACTCCTGAAGAGCCCGGAATGCTGCTCTTAGTTCGAGGATGTTGATATTCAGGAGGGTCTCCGACTGAGACCACGTTCCCTGGGCCACGTGGGAAAGGACGTGGGCCCCCCATCCCTGCAGACTGGCGTCGGTTGTCACCATCACCCGGCTCGGCTCGAAGAAGCTGGACCCTTCGGATATCGCCGGGGACCGCCACCACTGTAGAGAGCGACGGACAGAGGATGGGATCAAGATTTTAGCCGATGAGTTGCTCCTCCCCGCTCGTTGGAAGGGAAGTAAGAGCCATTGTAGTTCCCTGGAGTGCAGTTGTGCCCAAGGCGTGATATGGATGGCCGAAATCATTTTCCCCAGGAGAGACGAGAGCTGTTTCAAAGGTGCCCTCCGCAGGCAGAGGACCTGCTGGACAAGAGTGGTGATATTGTCCTGTCTCTCCTGGGATAGGAACACCCTGCACTCCAGGGAGTCCACAATAGCTCCTAGGTGGGTAATTCTGGTAGTAGGCGTGAGCTGGCTCTTCTTGATGTTTAAGGAGAAGCCATGCTCTTCCAAGCACTCCATGGTCAACTGAAGGTCTACCTCCGCCCGTGAACAAGAGGATGACAAAATTAAAATATCGTCCAAGTAGCAGTGCATGCGAACGGGAATGGCCCTCAAGCTCGCCGCAAGGGCTGCCAGGATCTTCGTAAAGACCCGCGGAGCGGAGGAGAGGCCGAAGGGGAGTGCCGAGTACTGATAATGCTCGGACATGTAGCAGAAGCGAAGGTACTTTTGGTGGGAAGGCCGAATTGGTACATGTAGATAAGCTTCCGTCAGATCGATAGAGGACATGAGGTCCCCCTTTCTTATACACGCTAGGATGGACTGCAGCGTGTGCATCTTGAACCTCTTATATGCGACAAATTTATTGAGTCGTTTGAGGTCCAGGACCGCTCTCCACCCCCCCGAGGATTTTTCGACAAGGAACAAGTTGGAGTAGAAGCCTTGCCCCTGTTGGTCCTCCGGAACCCGTTGGATGGCCTCAATCTCCAACAGGTGCTGGATAGCGGCCAGCATGAGCGACCGCTTCTCGGGATTGGAGGACTGGGGGCACCTCATGAAAAATCCCGGTGGGGTGGAGAGGAGGTCAAGTGCGAGTCCCGATGTAATGGTCTCCCGCACCCAACTATCCGTGGTGGTATCTTCCCATCGCCCAGCAAAGTAGCGTAGGCGACCCCCAATGGGAAGGCCTGTGGGATCTACTTGAAGCGGCGGTAGGAGCGCCCGCCTGCACCCCGAAAAGGACGCTTGGCCAGTGGATCTGGCTTAGGCTTATCCTGCCCCTGATTCTGGCGGCCGCCAGCCTGGTATCTACCCCGGTATCTAGGGGCACGGTAAGGGCGGCGGGGCGGAGGGGCGGGAGGGGGGGTAGCGGGCTTGGTCTGGCCCCTGCGAGTACAGTTAGGGAGGACCTTCCTCTTGTCCTTGGACTCCACCAGGTAAGGTTCAAGCGCATCCCCGAAGAGGGACTGACCCTGGACAGGGGAGGTGGCAAGGCGCCACTTGTGGCGAGCATCCGATTGCCAACCTCGGAGCCAGTGCATCCGGGCCGCCACTACGGAGGCCCCCATCGACCTCGCCGCGAAGCGTGCGCTCTGAAGGGTGGCGTCCGAGGTGAACTGGGCCACCGCAAGTAATTTGTTGATGTCCTGGCGGGTGCGCCCATCAGAAGACTGCTCTTGCAGCGTCTTGAGCCAGCGGATAGAGGTCCGGCAGAAGAATGAGGCCGTCGCCGAGGCCCGGACGGCCCAAGCTGCCGCCTGGTGGGAGCACAAAATGGCCTGTTCAGTGCGGCGGTCTTCCGGGCGCAATAGCTCTTCAGAGTCGCCTGGCAGCGGGTTAGCCGAGTAGAGCGCCTTGATGGGCGGATCGACCGGGGGAACCGGCAGGTGTTGCGCCAACCCTTGCGCCACGTTGAAGAATCGCTTGTCCAACGAGGATGGGGCTGCTCCCACGATCGGGGTCTGCCACTGCTTGGTGACCGAGGTAATAAAGAGTTTCGGGGCAGGAATGACTTCTTCCTGCGAGGTTGTCTCCTTGAAGAGGGTCGTTCTGTTCATCGCCAGCCGGTTTGGGCTCCACTGGGGGCATCTTGGCTGCTGCCCTCGCCTTGTGGAGCAGTGACTTAAAGAGGGCCGGGTTAAAAAGGCCCGTGGAAGCCGGTGGCTCCGGCGCAACATCCTCATCAGCGGACAGGTCAAGGTCCACCCCCGGCTCCTCGGTCTCGTGGAGCGACTCCGGGGAAGATGGGGAGTCGGTGGTCTCGGTGACCCTAGGCTGGGCCCATGTAGCCGGAAGCGAAGGGCGGTGCTGCTGTGCAGGAACGGTCGTGGCGCCCAAGGTGGGGGGCGTTGCGGACGTCTGCACCAAGCCGGCCGCTATCCCGTCCCTGATCGCCATCTGAATGAGGGCCTGGACCTCCGGGCTCTGCAAAATGGTGGATGCAGAGGGAGCCGGAACAGCCGGGGAGGGGGCGCGGGAAGTTTGGGGTTCCTCCCAAATGTCCACATCACCCAGACAGAGGTTCGGGTTGTCTAAGGAAATTGCCCCTGATGACTGCCTGGATCTGGAGGCCACATGGTCACCAGCGTCACGAGTGCGAGAGGGGCCAGGTGAAGTTGAGGCAGGCTGCTTCCCTTTGTCCCTGTGGCCACCCTCCTTGTGGGGGGGCTTTTTGGCCTCCGCTCCAGTCGGACGCAAAGGGGAGCGGTCCCTATGCGAGGCGGTTGAAGCAGAGGGCGTCCGGGCAGCTGAATCCTGCTGCCCAGAGTCCTTGGCCATTTTGGCCTTCTTCTTTGTTCCATTGTCCGCCATGGCCAAGGCATAGAAGGGCAAGCAAGACCGGCGACGTAGAAGGCTGTTGTGCGCCTCTGCGGTCCGCGCGGCTCTCCGACGAGCAGCTGGCCTCAAAGCGGCAATAGCGAAGCGAGGGAATCCCTGATGACGTCGGAGCCCCCGGGAGCGCGTGCGCAGTGAGCGCCGGCTCCGACAGGCAGCTGGGCTCCGACGGAGAGGCCGGCGTGTCGGGGAAGCTCCGATGACGTAGGAGCCTCTGGCGCGCGTGCGCAGAATGCCGCGGCTCGGCCCGACAAACAGCTGATGTCTTCGAGCCGCCCGACCGCCGATTAGGAAGTCCTGAGGGCGGGCGGCTCTGCAGCTGCGGTGGCGAAGGCTCCCTTGTGAGGCGGAGGCTGCAGGTGTCGATAGAAGGCAGGCAGACGGATTTCGCTGCCCTGACAGGCAAGGCTCTACGATGTGTTCTGCGCCTGCGCGCTGAAGCCTCCTGTTCGCACTCGAATTGTAAAGTGGTGCGATGAGCCTGGCGCGTGCGCAGAGGCACCCCCGACCGTCAGCTGTACTGGAAAGATGGCGGTTCGCGCCAAAAACTGACAGGACGGCCTGACAGCACACCAGGGCTCCGACGAAGCAAGGGAGCGACGGGAGGATGGTAGGCCTTTTATGAGGGCGCCGAAAACGCTAAAGCCGAATAGGAGGGAACCGAGGAGCAGCACGATGGTAGGCTTTGACAGGTGGTAGTCAAGGGTTCCCCTCCCCGCGGTAAGCGGCAGAGCAGCCCTGGCCGGTGGTCACTCAAGCGTAGGAGCTTCTGTGACTTATACGATGGCACTGCAGGAACCGGGTGGCCAGGCCGCGAACCAATCCTCAGGGCAGCAGTCCAAAGACAGACAGCTGTCACAGGACACCAGCTGCCCCCCCCCCACTGATGATGGTAGATAGTGGGGTTGATTTTCACTTACTGATTGTAGAATTTGTAGAATAAGACGAGTTGTGGAGAACCTGCTAGGTTAGATAACACTAGTCCAGACTTAGGACTGAGTCGAAAGAGGGGGTGCCCTTTGGGGTGACAGCTTTTATATAGAGTCAGACTCAGTCCTGATTGGCTGATGGATTGGATCATCCCATTCTTGGAGGCTCGCTCCGCCCACTATGGAGAATGCATTTTTTATCCTTGTTGCCTTCATCCCTATTTCCTTCTTCTCCATCTGCTTATTGTTTATGTATGAATAAAACAGCAACAGAAACAACAACAAAACAGTTTGACTCTAGACTCTTATTTTCACTTTAGTTTCTGAAATGGAATGCCTGTCTACACAAAAAAGAATTTCTGTCAATATATTTTAAATATTTATAGCTGAGTCTGCTGATACCACCTTTCATGTACAACAGGCATCCAATTCTGTGTTAATTTATCCTTACAAGAACCATCTGAAATAAATAATCATATAAACTCAATTTTGCATAATCGTTTAGGCTTCCATGTTCGCTTTATTTTTGACTATCCTCTGTTGCCCAAGTCTGATTGGTATTTTGCCATGTTTCTATAGTCAGTACAAACAATACAATTTTAACATCATTCTCCCTAACCAATTACTATAATGAATTGTTTTTCTGGCTCCACACACTGTTGTTATAAAGTCACACATAGATTAAGAGATAAAGTGAAATATGCAGAAATATATGTGTCAGAGACACACAAACATACTATATTTATTTACTTAGGATGATCCCAGCTATGAACCATCTACCTAGAGTTTCATTTTACAATTGGTTTCTTCGGCTGTACTCTAGCAACTAATGAATAGTGAAATTATATCTGGTTTGGCTCTGACTTAATTGTCAGAGTTATGGTGAGGGTTGATCACTATTTGTTGGACTCATATTTTAACAGTGACACTTTCCCTATATATTCATATAATGCAGAAATGTGCATTAAAAGGTTCAATGGATTACCTGGATTAAAAAGAGAAATTAGTAAGTGACTAGCTCTAAATGTCTTCAATTCATCCTGGATGTTAATTAGAAACATATGGATCTCCATGATGTTTAGATTCCTGCAATCATAGATGCCAGCTTCCTCCTTTAGTGTACATTAGTTCGAAAAGTTCTTAATTTATAGAAAGAGAGTAATAAATGCCTTCTTGCAATTGTTTGCTAGAAAGGCATAGCTCTATATTTTTAAGGCTAATCTAACTTAACACCAACAGGGAAATAAGACTTAATCTAATACAGAACATTGCTTACTTCATTTAGTTCAATAGGTTTAAGTATGTCTCCTTTTTGTTTGAACTCTGGCTCTATAGCAGAAAGCCTCATCCCCTAATTTGAGGAAAAATCAAAGACAGTTCCTTCAGAACAATCTACATCCAATGCAGTTGTCCTGTGATTGACCCACATTTTTAAATTAACACTAGGAAGACAGATTGCACAGACAACCATTTTGTGTTTCTACTCACTCTTGTGAGCTGTGAAATTTTATTTACCGTATTTTTCGGAGTATAAGACGCACCGGAGTATAAGACGCACCTTAGTTTTTGGGGAGGAAAATAGGGGAAAATAATCTGCCTACCAGGTATTCATCTGGCTAGCATCCTTAGTCTGGTCAGCCTCAGCACATTATTTTATCTCCTGGTTAGGACTTAAAAAAACCTTCTTCTGAGAGAGTAACAATGAAAGAGCCTGCAAGCCAGTAAGAGCTGGGAAGATCGTTAGCACCTGGTTAGGGCTAGAAAACAACTTCTTTGGAGCAAGTAGAGCAATGAAAAAAAACCCTGCAAAGACTTAGGGCTGGAAAAACATTCTTTGGAGAGAGTAACAATGAAAAAGCCTGCAAGGTAAGAGCTGGGAAGATCTGTTAGCACCTAGTTAGGGCTGGAAAAAAAAGCTACATTCGAAGTATAAGACGCACCTGAATTTTCAGCCACTTTTAGGGAGGAAAAAGGTGCGTCTTATACTCCAAAAAATACGGTATTTAAAACTTTTATATATTTCTCACCTTATACTGAACTCTGGGTACTCTCAATAAATACACTTCTCATTTTTGTCTTAACTAGATGCCCAATACCTACTAGATACTTAACAATGACGCTAATCCCCCCTAATATGTAACCTTCCTTTGTAGATACCTAAACTAAGTAATTTCCCATAAGTGGGCATGGGAAAACCAACAATTTTGTCAGTCAATTCCATTGAATTTCCTCTTTGTTGCTACTTTTAGCTCACGTGTGTGTGTGTGTGTGTGTGTGTGTGTGTGTGTGTGTGTGTGTGTGTGTTTTAAGATTTTATTAATAAACTTTTATGAATGTAATTATCCTGGTGTCTTCCCCTGTGTATCTTCAGTATGAAACCTAAAAATGTTAATGTTTTGATCTTTTCTGTACTTGTCCAAAAATGGACAAATTGTGTGCTTGCCATACTTACCCTACTTGGCATACTTGGCAAGCATGGGTTTTGTCCATTTTTGGTCTAATACAGAATTTAAACATAAGCAAGAGACCCTATGCATTGCTTATTATTCAGTAAAACAATCAAAAGGATACCTTTTGTATTAATTAACTAGGATTAACTGGGAACTGCCTGTGTTATGGTCATGAGGCACAAGCAAATTAAATATTCAGGTAATATTTATTCATGGCACATTATAGGGTTCATTCTCAGCTTCACTTAGGCAAGTCCTGGCTGACTTTCTATAAATCTAATTAGAGAAAAGCCTAACTGGTATGCAGATAATACAGCAGGCCTGGTAGCGCAGTGGCTGGGTAAAGTGCACCATTGCAGGCAAACTCTGCCCACAGCCTGGAGGTTGATCCTGTCAGAGTTGGAGGCTGACTCAGCTTCCATCCTTCTGATGTGGGTAAAAAGTGGACCCAGATTGTTGGGGGCGATATGCTGACATTGTAAATCACCCAGAGAGTGCTATAAAGTGCTATGGTGTGGTTTATAAGTTTAGGTGCTATTGCTACTGCTACTGCTATAATAATTTAATAATCTATTAAATTTGTATGTTATCTGACTCTCAACAATTATGGGTGGCTCACACAATCAAATGAAGAATTTACAATAAAATAAACATTAAAAAATAAAAACAAAAACCACATAGATAGCATTGCAGTCAAACCACAAATTGACTACAATGAGTTTCTGCCTGAAGGGCATGAATCACTGCCTGAAGGGTCTTCTGATCTAGGAAATGGCACAACTGATGTATCTCAGATGGAGTTGCCCAAAGGCCTTCCTAGTCACAGCTGATATCCCCTCTTTAAGCAGACCCGCTGACCTCCAGATTGTGTATCAAGGATAAAGTGCTACCACATCCAAGGTCAAAGATAGAATATGCCCAGATCTTGGCAGTTCAAACATCTACAATGATTTAGTCTTGGTAGGATTAAGTTGGAGATGTGTTCCTCCCAACACAGCCTCCATGCACTGGGACAGTACCTTGACAACTTAGCTGGCCCAAGGTTAAAGGATGTAATTGGGTAACATCAGCATATTGACGGTGCCAAACCCAAACTGGCAGATGACATCACTGGACTAGAGAGTGAATCAGTAAATTGAAAAAAAAAATCCTGTAAGAAGATAATGACCAAAAACAAACCAAAACAAAACCCAACCTTTGTGAATTCCTGCCAAAAATCTGAATGGACATTCTAATGCAGCTTTTATGTTTCAAGGACTGATTGGAAAGAATCTTTGTTTTTCACCAGTTGTGTTGATCAGTTTCATCTCTTACTGCTGGGTATACAATTGAAGTGGTACATGAAGTGTCCAAATGTACACTTTCCCTGAATTGCCTCTCATGGGAAGACATGAACATAGACCAAGTAGTATGTAGACTATCTGAACCAAAAGGTTTCCAAAAGCTGTCATCTGAATTTTTAAGCGGGGAAACCAAAATGCTTGCTCACAGTTCAAACCATCTGGTTCTACTCTAGGAGGACTTATTTCTTTTTATACAAGTGGATAAAAGAGCTCAAACAAAGTGTCTTGTTCGAAGAATGTTTGTTCAGTTGCAGTGAGGATGTAGACATGACCTTTCTTTATCCATGCAACTGGAATCATTCTTACAGTCTTCTGGTGAAATAAAACAGGTTGCCATATGGGAACAGTGTGACCCATGCTCTGATTGCTCTTGCAAAAATCCAGTGAGTTCTGAGTCTCAAATTAAGTTGGAGGTTCTAGAATTGTTGCATAACACACTGTCACATAAAACATGCACCTCAACACTGTTGTACACTAAAATAGGATTACATCATTAAACTCCTCTAAGGCTAATCCAGACCCTGCTTCTCATTCTAATTCTTCCTTACCCATACTGGTAGGGTGGATGAATGGCAGAAGGCATACAGGCACTGCCTGTAGAAGCTTACATATACTATTACAAGTTGAGAAACTTGTTACAAAACTATATTAGGCAGATATGGCAGGAAGGAATGCTTAGCAGCTGCAATATATAAAAAAATGCTATTGGCTGCTTAGCAAAGGCCCTTCATTCTTGACTTCAAGGATAGGGCATTTAGAAAGGAGAAAGGAGAGAAATAACATAATATTTAAAACTTTTTCCCATGACGAAAACAGTTCTAGAAATTTACATCTGGGATCCAAAACATTGGGACCAAAATAATTTAATTTACATTTCATATACCCATCACAAAACAAAAATGCATACACAATATAAGGAACAAACATTCCTTATATGATAAAGGCAACCTTCATCATAGAAATATAGTTGGAAGGGGTCTTTTTAAGCCATTAATCCACACTCTGGGATTAAAACATGGCTGCCAAATGGCTGTTCAGCCTCAGTTTGAATATATTCTGTGAAAGAAAACTTAGTCCTGCAATCAAACCAATATCAGGAAGTTTTCCTTTGGTTAAAACAGAATTTAGTTCTTGTAACTAAAATTATAAGATTAATTATATGTACAGAAATCCACATACTGATAACAGTACAGATTAATTACTCTGAATTTGTGAATAACATAATTCTGGAAAGGAAGCATGAATTATATATTTTCTCAGACTGCAAGAGATTTAGGAAGGATGGAAACGAGCAAAGTAGAGCACTGTGCAACTTGTCTGAAGGGTGGATTCAAATATGATACTCTATCTCAGGGATGGCGAACCTATGGCACGCGTGCCACAGGTGGCACGCGGAGCCATATTTGCCGGCACGCGAGCTGTTGCCTAGCTCAGCTCCAACGCACATGTGTGTGCCGGCCAGCTGATTTTTGGCTCGCATGGAGGCTCTGGGAGGGCATTTTTTGCTTCCTGAGGGCCTCCGGGGGGGACGGGGGAGGGCATTTTTGCCCTCCCTAGGCTCCAGGGAAGCCTCTGGAGCCTGGGGAGGGCGAAAAATGGGTCTACTGGGCCCACCAGAAGTTGGGAAATGGGCCATTTCCGGCCTCCAGAGGGCCTCCGGGGGAGTGGGGGAGGCTGTTTTTGCCCTCCCCAGGCAGTGAATTATGGGTGTCGGCACTCGTGCATGTGCAATAGCATGCGCGCATGCACTTTTGGCACCTGAGGAAAAAAAGGTTCGCCATCACTGCTCTATCTAGTTTGGCCATGTGGGAAATGTTGAGACTCATCTTAATTTGGAATTACCTGGATTGACAGAAACAACTAGCATTCAGAATTGCATTACTGGGGGAGGCTGCACAGCTAATTTGAAAAAGGAGCTAAAGAAACTGTATAATTAAGGTAACAAAAAGTTGCCAGAGGACAGGAAAAACAGGAGCAACGTCTGGAAGAAATGCAAAAACAAAAAGAGAAAAACATGAAAAAGAGGCTATGGAGTTGTGATTATGATTATGATTTATTATAGCCATCCAACTCCAAAAATCTGGGTAGAATATGAGATGGCTTTCCAGAAGCAGGTGAATCCACAAAGGATTCATCTGACTAGTAGCTCCCAAGTGAATGAAACAATTTTATTCTTGATGGATGACTAGATTCTGTGTTGTTAGAAGTCCCATTCTATTGTTTTGGACATTTTCATTGTTGCTCATTCCTTCAAAACACTCAATTGGATTGAGAGCTTTCCCTGTGTATACATTTTACTTGTTCCCTAATCTAATACTCTGCAGAGGTATTGAGCTTTACTTCCTAGCAGACACTCTAAATTTTACTCCTATCATTCCCCTGACAGGATGAGTGAGGGTTATTAGAGAGGCCTAACCATCTGAACATGGGGGTCGGCTGACCTATAAGAACATACAAATATTATGTCTTGTTGCTTTTCTGAGACAAAGACAGCAAACTAACATTTCCCCAGAGATACTTGCTTTGTTCAGAAATTTTCCCACCGGCTCCATTGCAGGTTTTCTCCCCCCCCAATGCCTGTTACATAGCACCTTCAGAATTTTATTTTTGAAATGTTGTTTCACATGCTCTGGCACAATATGTACAAAGTGCACAGCTGTGTCAGGCCCGCTCATAAAATTGATCTAGTCACTCAGATTGCTGTGCAAAGGCAGCAGAAGCCGGGCTTCACAGAAGGGAATTGGCAGGATTATGGATGAGCTTAGCAAGTTCAGCAGACCATGCAGAGAAGAGAAGATACTTTGATAACTGTAGTGGAAGTCAATTGCTCTAAGAAAAAAAGGGGCCAGTGGGCCCTAGAAACCATGTTTAATATATTCAGGTAATCTGGGAGAAAGAGACAGGTCATAAAAAGAATCACAGTGATGAAAGGGAGAGAAAAAAATGAGATGTGGTCAGGGTTGTATAACTTTGAAAGTGGAAAAAAAATGAATTTATTTGCTTCAAAGAGTTACTCCTTAACAAAATCTTTGCAGACTATATTACAGTTTACAGACATTCCTCAACACTAAGGCGTAGCCAAATCACCACCAGGGAACTGGGAACTTTTTAGCAGTATATCCCATATACTGTAGGCCTATATGGGATATACTGTGAATTTGACTGCAAGACTTAAATTTGACTGTAATTCAGCAAATTTGACTTTTGTAGTATATATTACATTACATGGCAAATATAAAGCTCGGCAAGCCTGAATCTGTGTGTTTTGAAGTGAAACTGTCCTTTCAGTGACCACAATATTTGGGGTACAGTATCATCAATATAGTGATGGTATTCGGATGTACATTGCCATCTTGGCCTGGGATCCTGTGGAAATCTGGACATAGAAAAGAAAGGTGGGAAGGGACAGCCTGATGAACATGATAGACTGGACAGGACTGAGCCCTATGGGACAGGGATGCTGTCTGTCTAGAAGCTTTTTGGTTTTTGTTTGATATTAAACTATAACTTTGGATGGGTTTGTAGTCCCTCTGAAGAAGAAGGTCCATAATTTGGCTAACTCAGCTATTGCTAGATAAGGAAGTGGAGACCATGGAGATTAGAGGTGGACACTCTGGCTCTTACACCAGGTGCAGCACTACTTGGAGGAAGATACCCTGGCAATTATTACTCATCCTTTCTACCTTATGACTCTAACAAACTCTACATGGTAATGTCTTTGGAGATGACTCAGAAATTGCAACTGGAAAAGAATGGCCTTCCTTCTGTGAGGTGAGAATTCCATGTTTATATCATCTTGGTACTGAGAGTCCTGTATTGGTACAATACAATTTGAAGAATTATTTTCAGGTTCTACTTCTTATCTGTAACACCTTACAGATCTAGCAATTACATGGGGTGAAATCCAGCACGTTCTGACAGATTCTGGAGAACCAGTGGTGGAAATTTGGAGTAGTTCGTAGAACCGGTACTTAAAATTTTGAGTAGTTCGGAGAACCAGCAAATATCACCTCTGGTTGCCCCCAGAGTGGAGTGGGAATGGAGATTTTGCAATATCCTTCCCCCAGGTGTGCGGTAGGAATGGAGATTTCACAGTATCTCCACACCCACCAAGCCACGCCCACCAAGCCACACCACACCCACCAAGCCATGCCCACAGAACCGGTAGTAAAATAAATTGGATTTCACCACTGTTGTAGGACGACCTGTTTCAAGTAAACTTAAACAATCCAGTGTGTTGTTTCCACTTAGGGGCAATACACATCTCTATGCATGTGGGAAGCACGGAAATATTTTAATACATTTTCTCTCTATGGAACACCTTATCTTGAAATTCAAATGTCATCTTCCTTGATAGTTTTTGGAAGGGTGACCAAAATAAAATTGCTGTTTTATCACTGGATTTTATGTAAACTACTAGCAAGTCCATTTGTAATCAGAGGTACATTAACTGTTCAGAGTCACTAAGAGTCAAGCAGTGTAAATATAATTTAAAAATAATTAAAAATGTAATACATAAATAGTGATAGAGGATCCAGTTTGAACTGTTGCTGCATATTAAGTGTGAAGCTTATCACCTGTACAGTATGACCTTAAAATTTTTAAATGCCAAAAAGTAGTGTTGATTGTCACTTTTTTAGAGAAAAATATTAACTGAACATGAAAACATATTCTCATCAACATTTGCAGAGAACAAATTTTAGGAAATGTTTTTAAAATGGCTTCTATTTTTAGTAGAACTCACAATTTAATCCTAACGTACATTAATAAAGGATGTGTTCCTGTACAACAGGAATTGAAGCATTTCTCAAGAATTTCCTTTCATCTCTTCACACATGATTTCTTTGTTTTAAACAGCAGGATATGTGAAGTAAGCCTAAATCCCTGTCAATCAATTTGAAGTATGCTAGACTAATTGCTTGCTTTCACAAGCAGTCTACCTACATGGGTTCTACCAAATTTGGTAGGGGAAATTGATATGGCTAGCTACTGCTGTGTTCGGGGGGGGGGGCTCAATGCACGTAGAAACAATGTAGACAAAAACATATTAGATGTGTTCCTAGCATATAGGTTTATCATTAATTGTTAATGTGAACATAAGAATGAACAACTTTGAACATCTTTGCTACAAAACTTCCCATAACCCCAGGAGGCAAGACAAGAAAAAACAGAGGGAAACTAATCAAGGAGAAAAGCAACATAGAACTAAGGAGAAATTTCCTGACAGTGGAAACAATTAACCAATGGAACGGCTTACCTTCAAAAATTGTGGGTTCTCCATCACTGGAGGTTTTTAAGAAAAGACTGGACAGCTACTTGTCTGGAATGATATAGGGTCTCCTGCTTGAGGAGGAGGTTGGACTAGAAGACCTCCAAGGTCCCATCCAACTCTGTTATTCTGTCTTCTGTCTTCCCCATTCCCCAAATATTCACAGGGGAGCACATACCTTGTTTTTCTACATACATCTTATCTACTGCTGACTTATTTGGCCATTAGACCAGGAATTACATAACTGAAGATGAAGTATAAAGATAGTATTAAATAAAAACAAGATGCCACAGCAAAATCCAGCAATTAAATGTCTACATTAGGTTGTCATCAGAGGTGGGTTTCTCCCGGTTTGGAGTGGTTCGCCCGAACCAGTAGCTACCCATTGGTGACATTACAATGATGTTACAGAACCGGTTTGGTCGGTGCCGGTCCATGGGCGCCGCCATCTTTTTAAAAAAAAATTTTTAAAAATTATTTAACATTTTTTAAACTTTTTTAAAAAAAATTTCCTTCTGCGCATGCACAGAAGTTGGGTTTCCATCACGGCACATGTGTTGCCATCTTGTTTTCAGCTTTTTAATTTTTTTGCATTGTTTGGCATTGCGCATGTGCGCACCCTGAGGCTTGCCCACGTGGCACGGGAGGAAGCGAACCGGCAACGAGGTAAGTTAGAACCCACCCCTGGTTGTCATGGCAGCTAACTGATATCATTTGTCTTGATTTAGATGGGTATTATACTTTACTATCATTCAGATGGTCAGTGATAGAGGAAGTACATGTTGCTTTTATTTTTAATTACCTTTGTTTTCCCGTAGACAGGATGTAAACCCAATCCTGATTGTCTATAAGATTTTGCAATATTTGAATCTTGATTGGGACTGTGAATTCAGAGAAAAAATGGCATATGAGTAATTGCTAATTGAGCTGTGAATAAGCAAAATACAAATTAGGCATCCTAAACTATCCATGTATAAAATTCCACTTGGAAGTACAGTTCAAACTGAGATACAAATGCATATATGTTTTTTTCCCCATGTTAGTTTAAAGAGCAGAAGATGTGAGTTCGTCAAGACAGAACTGTCAAAAATTGGGTCCGTGGCTTTTTAGGCAACAAAAGCTAAGTTACTGACATTTATGTTTTTTCCCCCTTCCATCATTCTCCCCCCCCCCCACCTTTTGAAGAGCCATTTTTAAAAAGGAACACAAGTTGTCAGGACCTACACCCTAACTGTGTTTCAGCAAGGAAGCAAAAAACAGCCTGACAGCATCTGATGCTGGTGTCTGATCAGATGATCTATTAGGGAAGCAAAACAGCCCTCCACAGGAGTGAGGCTGAAACATCCCCTTAGGAATGAAGCTGAGCATTCATGCTCTGCAAGCAGCCAGACTAGAAAAAAACTAAGTTTAGATAACAAAGCTCCTTTCCCCTCCTCCCACTCACCCTCCACCCCCAAGTCAGCAGGTTGAGCAAGACTGCAGACAGGATGATTTGTGCAGGCAGATTGATAAAGGGATGACATACCAGGCCAAGAATTTCTGAAATGACATGGTTCAAAAGACAGCAGTTTCTTTTCAGTATAGAGATGAGAAGGATAAAGATTTGTAGAGAATTTTCCCCCTTTTTTCATTACCAAAAGTGTATGGATAGTGATTGGCATTATAAAATCACAAGAAGAAATTCTATCTATCTATCTATCTATCTATCTATCTATCTATCTATCTATCTATCTATCTATCTATCTATCTATCTATCTATCTATCTATTTATCATCTATCTATCCATCCATCCATCCATCCATCCATCCATCCATCCATCCATCCATCCATCCATCCATCCATCCATCCATCCATTGTCATCTCTTTCAAAATATTAATGTTGGCCATGACCAGAATAAATATAATTAGAGTTTGTAGTAGCTGTCCCCTGTAAATTTGGCTTTTTAATGTAAGAATAATCCTCTCCCAGCCCTTAATATATTTATTGATTCCCTCCGCTTTTTTTGAAACCTGACTTTTCATTAGCTGAAATAAAAGGGTTACATTACTCTTGTCATCATTATCAAAAAGTTATTGCAACTTTAATTTGCTAAGGCATGAGCTGATGAAAGGGATGTTGGTCCACCAAAGCTAGCATCTCAATTGGTCCATGGTCCTTCTTTAATCTTTTTACTATAATAGAGCTACAGGATAGTCCATTGGAAGCTATAAGCTTCCATAATCTCCTGATAGGAAATGATATTTCATGCATCACTTGGAGGTTCAATAATCCCCCTTCATGCCCAAAGCCTCAGTTAGGCCTTCCCATTGTTTGTTGCTAACTTTGCTTCTATTGGTGAGTGACCGTTTCTCAATTGCAGATATGCCCACCATATTCACTTTTCTTGCACGCACCAGCATCATGGAAGTTATTCCAGATCCATCGCTATCCTCTTCAATTTGGGCAGAGTTTTCTATCAAAACACCAAAGAAGACAATTAATTGACTCTCTGTCTGTTCTTAGTTCTAACAGAGAACAGAACCATGAGATATGACATCATTCTTCTTTGTTCATATTTAATATTTTTGTGGTCTATTAGCTATTGTGAGAGGAAAAAAACATGTAAAATTAGAATAGCAGACAGAAAGAAAAGGGAAGAGGAGGAAAATTTTCTGTATGAATGTGTGCATGGTTAACTTCTGGTGACTACCCAAACAAGTCTCTGAAGTTTTATTGACAAAATGTTGGAAGTGGTTTGCCATTGTCTTCTTCCTAGGACTGGGACAGGGTTAGAGGCCCAAAGTTAGTCAGTTGGCTTCATGCCTAAGGTAGAATATGCATCACCCGATTCCTACGAGGTCAGTAAGGGGAGTGCATAAGCGCACCAGCGTGCCTACCATCCCTGTCCTAATGTTCCCTCATATCAGTACCCATCTTATGTATATAAACAATGTTATATCTATGTATATTACCAACACATACTTGACAAAAATAAAAAATAAAAATAAATAAAATAAATAATAAAATAAATAAATAGAACTAGAATTCATAGTTTTTACTTTTAACCACTACACCACAATTTCAACCCACAGTATAAGGAATTTTAAGCCCTGCTCTAATATTTTATTGTAGAAATTGCTCAGAAGCAGCTCCTTTTTGCAGAGCTCACCATGTGAATATTCTACTTAAGCGCCATCCCTGCTAATATCTTTCAGCTTACGTCAGCCTCATAAAGACATTAACGTATTCACCCCAAATGTCTTCAGGCTTGTTGGATCCTGGCACAAATGGAAGCCAAAGTGCATAACTGAAGATTTTCATTTTGTGACTGTCTGTGCTAAATACTGTATGTAAACTTCTACAGGTGCAAATATCATTATAGCAATTTTGATAGGGAGTAGAAGGATTATCCACTCTGATTCAGCATGATGCAGATTTCCTTCTGCAGTTCTAATAGCCTGTCTATGTTCCATTGGAAAGACACACCAGCAGTATCTTTCCTGATCCCCCGTGAGTCTAAATCTCACAGGGAACCTTTATGAGTAGACCTTCCCACTGTACTTTTTCATTCCCAATGTGCACAGGACTGTGGAATCTAGCTACTTAGAGAGTGGTGGCTGCCCAATCCTAAAATGACATTTGGGAGGAAGAATGTTAAGCCCAGCCAATGTTGCTCTGTTGAAAAATTTGTCTTTGTGTATTCATGTGACTTAACGCAATCCAGTCTGATATTTTTCTTCCATATCAAAATTAGTGCACTAATTTTGGACTAATTTGGTCTTCAGTTTTTGCTTTTGAATAGTTTGTTTAAACATTCATTTGATAACAAATATCATCTCTTTATTTTTCTCTCTTTTGTTGTGGAATTTTGGATAGTACTCTCTAGACATATGATATTTATCTCTAGGATTACCTTTGCAAATCAAAGTGGAATGTTATGCTATTTATATTAATAGTTCAGCATACTAGAATCTAGAGATATATACAATCCTCTCTGCCAAAACTCTCTGGATTCTATTTCAATGCTTTAGAGAGTAAGTTGCTTTACAAGGGAATGGAATGGAGTGGAGTGGAGTGGAGTGGAGTGGAAGGGAAGGGAAGGAAAGAGGAGAGGGAGAGGGAGAGGGAGAGGAGATGGGAGGGGAGGGGAGGGGAGAGGAGATGGGAGAGGAGAGGAGAGGGGAGGGGAGAGGAGAGGGGAGGGGAGGGGAGGGGAGAGGAGAGGAGAGGAGAGGAGAGGAGAGGAGAGGAGAGGGAGAGGAGAGGAGAGGAGAGGAGAGGAGGAATCAGCAAAGAGTAATTAATTAGATGTTTATCAGAACTGAATGTCATTGACCTCTGTAGTAGCTTCTTCTGGGGATTAAGCCTGATATACTTCAAGATGGGAACAGGCAGGGCAGTTGATCTATCTGTACAGTTTGACTTATGTTTTTAATAAAAGACGGGAAGCCATCAGTATTATAAAACCATTTCAGTGGGAGAATTTTATAAAATTTTCAGGGGTATACAGTATATCATTTTGAATGTATGAAAGCAGACTAATTTCAAATACAGGGGCTATGTGTCAAACATAATTAAAGTTTCTTAAGAAGATAAGCAGTGCCCTGCTGGTCTTCTAGTCCAGTAGTCTCATCTGGTCCAGCAATCTGTTCTGACAGTGACCAACGAATTATTCAAGGAAGCCCACAGCTCTCCCAACAGATGTCCTTCCTGATTTGTGCCATCAGCACAAATAGTCATTGATCCCCATGACTTCCATGGATTGATCCAACACTTTTTTTTGAAGTAGTCAAGCCAGTAGACAGCACCACATCTCTTCTTCCAGCATTAGGAAATAACAGTTGGTTAATGTTTAAATTGGTGGTCTCCTCTCACTATTTTCACTGGTTCTGCATCTCTTTCTTCTCCTTGAAACATTTTTGGAATAAAATATAGCATATTTCAATTTAATTTAATAATAATAATAATAATAATAATAATAATAATAATAATAATAATAATAATAATAATAATAATAATAATAATAATAATAACAATAACAATAACAATAACAATAACAATAACAATAACAATAACAATAACAATAACAATAACAATAACAATAACAATAACAATAACAATAACAACAACAGAGTTGGAAGGGACCTTGGAGGTCTTCTAGTCCAACCCCCTGCTTAGGCAGGAAACCCTACAATACTTCAGACAAATGGTTATCCAACTTCTTCTTAAAAACGTCCAGTGTTGGAGCATTCACAACTTCTGGAGGCAAGCTGTTCCACTGATTAATTGTTCTAACTGTCAGGAAATTTCTCCTTAGTTCTAAGTTGCTTCTCTCCTTGTTTAGTTTCCACCCATTGCTTCTTGTTCTACCTTCAGGTGCTTTGAAGAATAGTTTGACTCCCTCTTCTTTGTGGCAACCCCTGAGATATTGGAACACTGCTATCATATCTCCCCTAGTCCTTCTATTTAATTATATAAGACCTACATGAAATTTAACATATAATGTAGATCTTATGTACACTGTAACATTATGTGTTCATGTAACAAGCTCATACACAACAAACAATAAAAAGAATAAGAAAGATTACAGTTCCGTTCCCAGATGCAGAGAAAGATCTTTAAAAGCACTGATATTTAAATCAAAAGTAATTCCAACTTTAGATGTCATTGCTGGCATTGGAGAAAAATGACTTTTCTAATCATAATTAATACCCAAGATGCTTTAAATATGGCATCTGACAAAATGTACATCATTATCAAATTCTGCCCCTTTTTGTAAGTAAGTGTGTTGCGCCATACATCAGGGACAGACATTGCAATGCATCGTACAACGTATCAATGAAACCTCTAGATTCCATGTGTAAAGTAATAACAGTAATAATACACAAGGGAATAGATTTCTAAAGGAAGGATTATGGAAAAGGAATTGTGGAAAAGTTAATCTTGTTTAATTCTGTTCACCTGTTTCTGTTGAAAGGGGCATGTGAGTTTGATATAGTTTGTTTTGAAGAGGCAATTCATTGAATGCATTACTTCAATGCCTCAGCTGGTTATCCCAGAAGGCACCACACACTATTGGTATTTATTTATTTTTTATTTTATTTATTTATTTAGTGTTCTTATATGCCGCCCTACTCCCTGGGGACTCAGGGCGGCTTACAATATGTAAAGAGCAACTATAAAACAATATTAATAAATTAATAACAATTTAAAAAGATTTAAAAACATACAAACCATACATACATGGGGGAGACCTAAGGTATTCAATGGTCTCTGAATCACCCCGCCTGCAGGAAGAGCCATGTCTTAATAGCTTTTCGGAAGGGCAGCAGGGTGGGGATAACTCGGATCTCTGGGGGTAGTTGGTTCCAGAGAACAGGAGCCCCCACAGAGAAGGCTCTCCCCCTAGGCCCCGCCAACCGAGATTGTTTGGTTGAAGGGACCTGGAGGAGACCGACTCTGTGGGACCTAACCGGTCGTAGGGAGGTATGAGGTAGGATGCGGTCCCGGAGGTAACCTGGTCCTAAGCCATGTAGGGCTTTAAAGTTGATAATGAACACCTTGAATTGCATCCGGAGACTAATGGGCAACCAGTGTAGCTGGTGGAGTATGGGTGTTATGTGGGTGTATCTTGAGACACCCACCACAGCTCGCGCAGCCGCATTTATTATTCATATAGTGCAATGGTATCATTGCACTATATGACAGAAGTAAGGAGGTCTTGTTGCTTCACAAAGTGGCTTTGAAAAAACATATCACAGGGATCTTCCCTTTTAAAAAAAACCCTTTGAAGCTTTGTAAAAGCCTTAAATTCATTTTCCAGACAGAGATGGCATAGATGGCAACAAATATAATCAGTGGAGGATGTTATAATGAGCTACAATTTTTATAAGTTGGATCAATCCTGCTGAAAGTTGAAAGTAGTTGTCTAGTTCAGATTTCTGAGGGCATATTTGCATGATATTCTTAAACTGCTCCTGTCCTGGGCTCATGCTGGATTGACTGTGCTCATGCTGGCTTCTTAAGCTGCTTGATGAAAATCTTCTCTGAAGTGTGACAATTGACAACAGCATTCTAGATATTCAATCTGGACTGCAGACCATCATGCCCTTTCATTGGACAATTTCCCCAGTTGCTGTGTCCCTCACCCTTTCTGTTTTAGAAAAAAACAACTGCCAGTAATTTTACTTTCTATGAGCAGGACTTCCTGGACTTATATATATATATATATATATATATATATATATATATATATATATATATATATATATATATATATATATATATATATATATATATATATATATATGTGTGTGTGTGTGTGTGTGTGTGTGTGTGTGTGTGTGTGTGTGTGTGTGTGTGTGTGTGTGTGTGTGTGTGTGTGTGTGTGTGTGTGTGTGTGTGTGTGTGTGTGTGTGTGTGTGTGTGTGTGTGTGTGTGTATGTTTTTGTAGAGAGTAGTGGATGAATACAGAATAACATCATCCATTCCTGCCCTCCCAAAATGGTTTCTGGCCTATAATCATGAAAACCTGACAATGAAAAATAAGCCTTCAGGACAATGACAACTGCTATAAAGTGGATTCTTGGACACACACAAACTTGTATAAGGAAAAATAAAATCTTCAATTTTTCTGGATCCATAAATTACATTTATATGCGAACATAAATCTAATATACTTTCAGAAAAACATTTTTTACAGCTCTTGATTCATCAGCAAGTGTTGTGTGCTTACTTGTTTATTTATTTAATAAGTTTCTTTTTTAATGTTTTTTATTGTTTTTCAACTTTTAACATCACAATTATTTAATAAGTTTCTATCTTGCCTTTTCTCCAGGAGATTAGCCGGGTTTATATGGGATCCTCTCTCGGTTTTATCTGCACAACAATCCTGTGAGATGAGATGCATTGGCACAGAAGTACAGGCCCAAAATTGCAGAGAGTTTTCATGAAGGAAGGAACACTTTTCTCTAGTACAATTCTAGTACAATATTTTAACCATTTCACTGTACAGAATTCTGTAATTCATGAATCTGGGGAGAATTCACTTTCAGAACAAGACATATACTGTACCACTTACATGTTGTTACTGTTTTGGCTTATTTCTACAAAATGTTACTACTGCTACCATTACATATACTGTATATATAAAAACTTTCTCCCCACCCAATGAATGCTTTCAGTGTTGAACATATTGTGCTAAGTTCTTATCTCTTGGCTCTTTTCAGAAATGTAGAAATAAGCTGGCAAACTGAAGAATGCTTTTTATGCAATAATGCAAACCAGTCTTCATGTGTTTGTTCTGATGCCAGAGCCAACACAGATTGTACCCATCCCAGTCATGCCTCCTGAGGCTTATCTTCTGTTGGCTGAGTGCCGACCCAACAGAAATTGATTAAAAGTGATTGCAAAAGTATTATGTACCATTTTCAAGCAAGCAAAGGCAATTAGTTACTTCAGATAAAGGCTGTTTAACTAGACCAGAGACAATTTCTTCAGTATGTATGTATGTATGTTTATATGTATGTATGTATGTATGTATGTATGTATGTATGTATGTATGTATGTATATATATATTACATATATAGCAGGGGTGGTATTCACTTACCTTCCCTACCGGTTCCCAAATGTGAGAGCGTGCGCACCCGCTAGCTTCGCTCGCACGGGCCTCACCCGCACATGCACAAAGCATTCTGCGCATATGCATAGCATCAAAAATGTGATGTGCTTGCGCCTGGGCAGGTGGGTGGGGCCACCCGCAGTCAGCGTTATCGGATCGCCCGATCCGGATAGAACCGGCTGAATACCACCACTGATATATAGGAATATGGGAAAGTGTGTTAGTTATTACTTATTTGGGTTTAGGGATTCTATTTGAGCTGAGATGGTGCAGTGGTTAAATGCAGCACTGCAGGCTACTGCTAGTTCAGCAGTTCAGCTGTTCAAATCTCACCAGCTCAAGGTTGACTCAGCCTTCCATCCTTTCGAGGTGGGTAAAATGAGGACCCAGATTGTTGGGGGCAATATGCTGAACTCTGTAAACCGCTTAGAGAGGGCTGTAAAGCACTATGAAGCGGTATATAAGTCTAAGTGCTATATAAGTCTAAGTGCTATTTCTTTAATTTATTGAGTTATTGAGATGAATTTTGTGTTTGGGGAGGGGATACACCAAGGGAGGTTCATTCAATTTCATTGTATACATGTTGTGCATTGACAATAAATGTTTGATTTTGATTTGATGTATGTATGTATGTATGTATGTATGTATGTATGTATGTATGTATGTATGTACATACCACCTTTATTATTTTTACAAGTAACTCATGGCTGCAAAAGTATCCAACACATCTTCTTCCTCCTATTTTCTCCCCAACGTCAACCCTGTGAGGTGTTGGCTTTCATGGCTAAGGCAGGACTTGAACTCACGGTCTCTTGCTTTTTAGCCTGGTACTGTAATCACTAGACCAAACTGGAAAGCTAATTGCTGGAAAGCTTATTAAAAATGAAATGTTAAAATTCAGGACACCTGAGTCAATAATGTCTTGCATTTATAATTTGAAATAGAAATTCTGGTTTTTTTAAAGTGTGGAACAAAAGAAGGTTGCTTTTATTAAACTTGCAAGCCCTTGGTGATCAATGAATAATTCATTTTCCATACAGACAGACACACAGAAACTCATGTTTTTCCAACAAGGAGTTTACTCAGGAATGCCTAAAAATAAGGCCAGCAATTATTTCAGCTCTGATCACAAACCCTGTAATTCCTTCTTATTCCTTCTTCTAATACCCAGTGCTTGTTTTACCTTAAGTCTAACATCATCATAACCCTGGACCAGTCCTCTAATATCTTAATCAACTTATCCCTATCTTAATTCCGGCTTCTTTCTATGTTTGAGAGCAGCCATTTTGATTTTCCACAATGCCCTGGAATAATGGTGCCAGATTGAAAATGAACACTGCCTTTCCCCAGACCTACCGCGGCTTCTGCTAGTATTTACATTCAGATACAGAAGCTCTGTACAACTTCAAGCTCTCATGGATGCCTTGTTCAAACACAAAGATGTCCTCAAACATCTCTTAACAGTTTGCTTTCCTCAAGCGGACACTTAAAATATCAGACAGATAAAGGAGTGACCAATAATGTAATAAGTGCTCTCTGTGTGGCACCATCTGCTTTATGAACTGTCTGCATAGGAAAGTTATCTCGCTATGACGGAACAGTATTCTGTCTCATTTGTTCCATCAATAAAAGTGAAAAGACAAGCAAACATAAGTGTCCTGGAGTTACGCTGCATAAATGGGGAAAAGTTATTCAAGAAGTCATAAATGTTGCTTCACTGGACATAATGGCATTTGGCTGGTGGAACATCGGGCTGTAGAATATAGCCATGCAAACAAGAAAAATGCAAACATTGGCTCATTCCATCTTACTTTATTGGGTGATTATTTTAAAACAAACAAACAAACATATAATTTAGGCAATTATACATTTTGGATTGCTACTGCCATGGAGCCTTTGGGAGAGCAACTAAGCTGGGCTAAAATTCCAGACGAATGAATAACTGTAAAGAAAGAATTAATTGATTTGTTGATGTGATAATTGACTATTGGCTTCATACCTGAATACAAATGGAGCAGATTGCCTGGCCAGCAGAACTCTTTGTGGCCCACCAAGCTGCTCTTTTGCTGTCAGTTCCAGTTTTATAAGCCCTCTTTTATCCTTGTCTGCCAAACAACTGACTAATTAAATGATCTAAGTAGCACAAACAAACTCCCTGGAATTGTTGCATTGCATGATTACAGTGCTTGTTATGATAACAGCTCAGCTTGGTTCTTTAGGGGTATATACTGCAAGGTTATAAGGATTACTTTTGTTCTTCTGCACAACTGGAAAAAGCCTGTGCTAAATTATGTCCCTCACCCATTCAGTCTGTGAAATCAGATTTAGTGGGCTGCCTAGGCACAAGCAAAAAGTTAATGTGTTATTCTGCCTGCTTGCAGATTGCTGGTCTGAATCTTCTAAGTCTGGCACAGTCTGAATATTCCTAATTTTATAAGAGCTTTGCATGTTCCAGACAGAGGTTAATGATGTTAATCACCATTCAAGTGGGCTGTCCAGTGAATGTTCATAGTAACAAATCTTTGTAAACAATTACAGTTAAATACAATTATGCTACATAGTTATATTTCTTTTCCTTGCCGTATATTTGATTTTGATTTTTCAGTAACAATCCTTCATCCAGCTGGGAGTTTTGTTTTGTTTTTTGTCTCAATCTAGATATGTACATTTTTGGGACTGATGCAGCGGTGGGTTGCTACCGGTATGGTATGGTTCTACGAACTGGTTGCGGCGGCAGTGGGAGGCTCCGCCCACCTGCCCCAGATGCTTCTGCGCACGCACAGAAGCATCACGTTTGAGCGCAAGCGCACACGCAAACTGGTAGCAATGGGATTTAGAACCCATCACTGGACTGATGGTCCACATTTGTATGTTAAATAACATAATAACCAATATTTTAAAATTAAGTCTGATGAGTACATCTATCTACAGTTGTTAATCCTTCTTAAGAGATTAATGCAGCCCTTGTTTGAAAAGATTTAGGCAGAGACAGAGTTGATTCTTAAATACATCCTAATGAAATCCAAAAAGAATTAAGTAACTTCTGTGAGATTAACACTACAGAAAATGGTTACAGCATTAACTCTTCCAAAACAGACTTCTGGACTGACATAAGTCTTCAGACAAAGATTTAAAAAGGCAATATGACTTAGTGGATAGATAGATATCCTGGGTCATTTCTCTTTATACACCAACAATATTTTTAATGTCAGCTCTATACTCAGTAGGAAGTAGCAGTAGGATCTGCTAATCCCAGATCATATGTATTATGCACATTAGTTCTAATACCTGTTTGTTACATTCATACTCCACATCTAAATTGCATACATTTAGCACAATCCTTTACATTTCAAATAGGTTTGACTGCATTTAGCCTAACTGCATGTGTCTTATCTGACTTATGACTTTTGCATCTACCCTCATTCACCTACTTTTATTTTACTTTCAAATAGCAGAGTAAAGACTGTAGGGTTCAGAAAAAAAGAAGTTGATAAAACAAATAATTTACTCTTGGATAAAGTTACAGACAAAAATGCTCTGGATTTAATTTTACTATTACCAGGAAAGGCTCCTCAGATCTCTTTAGGTAAACTAGATGATGTCATGGGTGGTTGAAGATCAAAATCCAGGTTTTTCTCTTCCAGATCTTCTTCCAGGAGCATTTTGCTTCAGCTTCCTTTTGGAAGCCAGCACTGGGACTGGTTTCCAAAGGATTTCAAGGGCCAGTCAGGAAAACCACCAGGAAATGGGACACCCATGGAACTCTTCAAGGAAGTATTCCATCTAGATGCATTTTGCTGGTACAATGATTCTTTAATTGAGATGTTTTCTTAAACCTCCAAAAATCTGTTGAACTATGAAAGAGGGTGCATCTTCTATGTAAAAGTGAACCTCTGAATTTAATGGAATAAAATAAAATAAAAAACGAAACTGCTATTTCTAGCCTTAAGTCATCCTCTAGAGTTGGTAGGTTCTCCCCAGAAATGATGCTGAAATCCCAAAATGTTGTAAGTTCTTAAAGAATGAATGGGTCACTTCTCCATTTTTCTATTTAGGAACTCTGGGAATTTAAATAACATTTCTATACCTCAATTGCTCAAAAGATGCATTTCTATACCTCAGTTGCTCAAAAGTTGCTCAAAAGGACTGGTAATGTAGAGTGGATTGAGAAAAACTGGCTGCTGTAATTTCTCTATTCCACTTTTCATTATGGCAACTGGCACATGAGTTGAATTAAGCTAATCTAGGTGACCAGGCTAAGAATTTTCACCTTTTGAGTACAAAAATGGGCTGTAAAAATCCAGGTGACCACTAAATGCATAGCAATCATTATCTTGCTTGAAACACAATTTAATATGCCACACAATGACATATAGGGAAAAAAATATTAGGCTCAATTAAGTGACCACAAGTGCACATTCAGGATTTCCATGCCACACAGCAAGTGATTTTGAAAAGCAGAGTTTATGTAACTGCCCAATTTTTATAGTCTTGTCTTAATGTAGACCATGCATTTTAAGCAATTTCTATCAAGACAAGGGTAGCTCACTGATCTGTGTCATCATAAAAAGACCCTCAGTAGTTAATATGCATAATTAAACTCCTCATTATTTACTTATGGGTTAATTGTGCATATGAAATCCCACAAGGATTATTGTGACAGGAGAGTTCAACAGATTTATTCACATTGAATTTTCTAGAAATGCAATGTCCAAGGCAATTATGAAGGATTGTAAGTTTATCTACCAACCTCGCATAGATGCATTTAAAATGTAGGAGTTTATTAATGCAAGCCATCTGATATAGTAGGAGTTATTAATTTTGTTTGGTGATCTTGTTGTGTGGTGATTGACATCAGCCCTAATAGGAGGAGATGGTTAATTGCTGTGGCTTGTTTTTAATAGGGTTATTGTAGTTTCCTGTACTTGAAACTTAAAAATATTGGATGAAATGCTATTCAGCATTGGCTGATTATGTATTTTCATAATCTTATAACAAAATTGAATCATTAAGATTGTTGAAAGAAATATAATACTGTTTGGGAAAAGAGCATACTTCATTTTGGCATTTGAATTGTATACATGTATTAGACTGAAGTTAATATGATTGCTGGTGTTAACGTTGGAAATTCCCTAATTCAGAGTAAATCCTCCTCCTCATCGTCATCGTCATTTTTCTCTCTCTCTCATTCTCTCTGAATTCTTTTTTCCTTGATTTTCCTTCTTAATTTTATTTTGCTTTTGTAAACTAAATCTTGAACAGAGTCTTTCTCAATCAGTATAGACACAGCATGCTAATATTTCTGAGATAATAATAATAATGACCATTATTAAATAAGTATTATTTCATTAAAGCAAAATAAAAATATGCTGAAACAGTCTTAGGGATGATTCTAGTATGCCCTATTGTGTTGACTTGAGAATTGTGTGAGGCATGGTTTATATGTGAACAGGCCAAAAGTGGTGTATTTAACTAATCTAATCATAACAGAAGGGTAATCATCTAGCTCCTTAATTCAGTTGCACTAGGTATCTTACTGTTCCTTTGTTTCTTTTCATGAACTTTTACACAATAAGCAGGATTGTGTGGCTGAATATTTCTTTCACAGTTCCAATCCAAAACTAATATGAGTTTTGCATAAAGCATCGCTGTACAAAGAAAAGTGAGCCTAGCTATTCTTTTGACAACTACCAAATGTAATCCCAAAGATGCTTTTTTCAAGAGGCAACTGGACTTTCTGGTTTTTCATTGAAGACATTTCACTTATCATCCAAGAAGCTTCTTCAGCTCTGTCTGGATGGTGGGGAATGGAAGGATTTATACTCCTTGCAGACAACTGGTCATTTGCATTCTTTTAGCGAGTTGTTAAGGTCACCTGGAGGTTTATCTGTGTCATCAGGGTCACCTGAGTGGTGCAAATGGGTGTGGACCAGGGGTGAAATCCAGCAGGTTCTGACAGGTTCTGGAGAACTGGTAGTGGAAATTTTGAGTAGTTCAGAGAACTGGCAAATACCACCTCTGGCTGGCTCTAGAGTGGGGTGGGAATGGAGATTTTGCAATATCCTTGCCTCAGGAGTGGGGAGGGAATGGGGATTTTGTAGTATCCTTCCCCTGCCATGCCCACCAAGCCACACTCACCAAGCCACACCATGCCCACCAAGCCACACCCACAGAACCGGTAGTAAAAAAAATTGGATTTCACCACTGGTGTGGACTCTTCTTGAAACTGTTGAAAGGACTGTGTTGTAGATTGGAGATAGATGATGTCATATCCCTCTCCTCTGTTAAGAGAAGGCTGTTCAATTTTGACATAGATGGCCTCTTTGACCCCTCTTTCAAATCAGAAGTCCTCTCTGTCCAAAATGTGGACGTTGCTGTCTTCAAAAGAGTGCCCTTTTTCTTTTAAATACAGATGGACTGCTGAATCTAGTCCTGATGTGTTTGTTCTCCTATGTTGTGCCATACGCTAATGAAGTGGTTGTTTTGTTTCCCCAATGTATAGATCTACATATGGCTTGCTGCACCTTTGGGACAACCATGACCTGGATGACTGAGAATCTCCATAGACATTTACCAGATATAATGTACATATCCAGATAAAGGAAATTCTGCCAAGTGAGTCCAATTCACCAAAAAGAACAAAAAACCAAAAACTCAGATCTTTTATATTTTCTGCGTAAAGATAAAGGCATTATTTGCCAATTGAGAGGATGCAAATTACATCATCTTCTACATGGATATTATTATTCTGATCCACATAAAGATTCTATAGTACTCCTTTACATATAAATATATTATCACTGTTTAGAGGGGAGAGTTAGCTGGGAAGTGTCCGAATTAGATTCCAAAATGCAGTATATGAAGGGAATCATTTTGTGGAATACTATATTTCAGTAACAAGCAATAAGTATAGGATATCCTTCACCAAAAACACCTAAGCCTGCTTAGTTGGAATTACTTTATTAAATTTATTATAATTGCCTTCTCTATTAGACTTTGAGAAGCTTACAAAATCCAGAAACAATAACAATAAGCATAAAAAGGCATCCCAGACTAAGACAACCAAAACCCTAAACCTTATGAACCATACAAATTAGAAGATACCTAAAATACATCAATAAACCCATTACCCACCAGGCCTTATTTGAAGAGCATGTCAAAGAAACCATGATAACTTGGTGTAGGGACTTTGGATTCAATATTGATTTAAACAAATGGCAAGATCTATGGCAAAGAAATCAAAAATTGACAACTTCCTAAAATTAGCAACTTCCTAAAAGAAAACCTACACAATATGTTTTACAGGTGGCATTTCTCACCAATAAGGCTAGCCAAAATGGGTGCACATCTTTCACCAATTTGTTGGAAATGTAAAATACTACCTGGTACATACTACCATATGTGGTGGGAATGCCAAAAGACACGAAAATTCTGGATAATTATTAAACAATGGATGGAGGAAATTTTAGATATGAAGTTGGATTTTAAACCAGAACTGTTCTTATTAGGAATAACAATAGACAAATATGACAAAAATAAATTGTATTTAATCCTACATATTTTGACTGCAGCAAGACTAATCTTTGCTCAGAACTGGAAAAACAAAGATACACCTACGGAGGAAGAAATTTTACGGAAAATACTATCATGTGCGGAGATGGACAGGCTAATGTCAGAAATAAAAGGGAAAGATAAAACTGAATATTTTGAAATCTGGGACAAATTATATTGTTGGTTAGGAAAAAGGAGATCCAGGATAACGAACTAAATTGGTGTAGATACAAGGTGAAATTGTGATTGTGACTTGTTTTTGATTTTGGAGTTTAAGATAAACAATGATGTAAAATTAAGGGAATGTAAATATGTATATTAGATGAAGATCCATCATGTACTTGTCTCTATGTTTTATGTATGTTTTGTCTTTTTACTTGTGTTATAAATAAAAAAACTTTTTAAAAATTAAAAAAATAAAAATAAAACCGTTACCCACAGGCCTGGGAACAGGATCAGGTTTTAAGGGCTTTCTGGAACCCCAGGAGAATGGGCACCATTTTTATATCTGGTGGATGCAGTTTCAGAGGGTGGGGGCAAGAACAAAGAAAGCACACTGACTCAATCTCACAAGATGACATAGTTTAATAAATGGGACATAGAGCTCACCCACTCTGTATGAAAGTACCAGGTGAGCCAAGACAATCGGAAAAAATTTATCCTTCAGAGAATCAAACCCTATATCATGAAGGACTTTATAGGTAAGGACCAGAACCTTGAATTTTGCCTGGAAGACATGAATGACTGTATGAAGGCCCTGCTGTTGAAACTGACCCCTCCTGTCCACATATGACACCTTCTCATAGAACAGGACATGCAAATCAAGGAGAACCCATCAATTGTGCATCAACCATGAATAGGGATGTGGAACTCCATCCAAGACCAAGAATGAAAACTTCCCCAATGCCAGTGAGCAACACAGTGACTTATTCTTATCACAATTCAGCTGAAGTCTATCCCTCCCATCTAGACCTGTACAATCTCTAGACATCAACAGCTTCACCTGTGCAGCCCGAAGTTGAGATGAGGGACTGTGGGAAGTGTGTCAAGCCCTGAGGCACTCCACAAGTGTCAACACCAACTGAGCCTGATCACTGAGGAAGGATGTCAACAAATATAACAGTCTTTCTTTCCTTGGACCTCTGCTGCAGGGAAGAAGAGCAAAAAAAAGTAATGTGGCCACCTGCTCTTAACAAAGAAGTAAATACGAATAAAACTTTCATACAATAGAACTTATCATCTTGGAGCCAAAGAATATGCATTGCTTGTTGTAAAATAAAAAGCTACTTCTAATGAATTTTATGGAGCAGTATAAAGGCTTTGCAACTATTTTATTGCAATGCTGCATTTCCTAATGTTTACACTGTTAATTACATAATGCTTTTAAAAGCAAAATTGTATTAGAATGCTATCCCATTGACAGATTCTCCCAGCACGTACCATTAGCTATTGTGTTTTTATTTGCTTTCATAGCAGCTATGAATATATCAGAGTAATACAATGGCATGGCATCAAGTAATGAATGTATAATCAATTTCCCCATGGCATTATGAAATGACTAATCTCAAACTAGAAGCTCATTAAATATTCTCATGCCATCACAGAGTATGAACCTGGCATTTTCTTTTATAGATACTCTCTGGTTGTATTAGAAGATATTTCGTAGTTTTACATAAGATCAAATAAGGCCTTATACATCTTCAGTTTCATTTGCAGTAGCTTTCTTGAGGTCAAGAATTAATGTGCTCCAGGACTGTGTATATTTTTCAGATGTTTCACATGCTGGGGTTTTTTGGGGGGGTAAGGGGAGCTTTTTCAACAGGGCCACTAGTTTCCCATAAAATGGAAGAATACATTTTTGAAACTTTAAAGGAAATGTGAAATTTGAACATTCCATTATTATTGAATGGAAAGGCTTGTGAAAGGGAGAGAGGGAAGGAAGGAAGGAAGGAAAAAGCATAACATTAAGGAACAATGAAACTATAATAAAGCTTGGAAATCTTCTTATAGAAAATGTAATTGCCCAGTAGCAATGAGCTGCATCATAATGTATTGTTGTTTGCTTTCTTGAGGGGAAAAATGTTTTTTTTCCTACTAATTAGTACTGAAAGATTCATCCATATATTAAAACAAAATTAATGAAAACTCCATTATAAACCTCCAAAGAAGTTTATAACTGATTTAGAAAGAACAACTGTATATTTCCAGAGGTATCCATAAAGATGCACCCGGGTGTACTTGGAAATATGTAATTATGTTTATTATAATGGCACAACTCATGAGAATAAAATCTGTTTAATTTAGTGGCAATTGAAGAACTTTTACACAACCAGAAATGAAACATTTTAAATATCAAACTGCAAAGGGGAAGTCTCAAAGCTGTACACTCATTGTGGGAGATAAAGCTATCAAAAAATGTTGAAGTTTATCATCTAGAGCAGGGATTTCCAACTCCAGGTAAATGGACAGGCACCGGTCCATGGCATGCTAGCAACTGGGCTGTGCAAACAAATGAAGCCCCATCTGCAGGATGCAGGCAGCATGAAAAACCATGCCCCCTCTGGTCCATGGAAAAACCTCTTTTCACAGAACTGGTCCCTGGTGTCCAAAGATTGCGGGCCACTGGTTTAGAGCAAGGCTTCTAAGAGATATAGATGGGTGGATAGATGATAGATAGATAGATAGATAGATAGATAGATAGATAGATAGATAGATAGATAGATAGATAGATAGATAGATAGATAGATAGATAGACAGACAGACAGACAGACAGACAGACAGACAGACAGACAGACAGACAGACAGACATAGTCTGAACAAGAGTTCTTATGGCTCCAGCCCAGATGTAAGTATTTGTTGTGACTCTACATTGAAGAAAAATATAATAAACATTAATGTGTCCAACCACAGCATTAGATCTGAGTCCATGTCATTCAAATTGAATGAGGAGAGAGAGAGAGAGAGAGAGAGAGAGAGAGAGAGAGAGAGAGAGAGAGAGAGAGAGAGAGAGAGAGAGAGAGAGAGAGAGAGAGATGATAGATATAGGTATCTATATATCGATATCGATATCTATATCTATCTATCTATCTATCTATCTATCTATCTATCTATCTATCTATCTATCTATCTATCTATCTCTATCTCTATCTCTATCTCTCTATCTCTCTATCTCTCTATCTCTCTATCTCTCTATCTCTCTATCTATCTATCTATCTATCTCTATCTCTCTGTCTCTCTGTCTCTCTGTCTGTCTATCTATCTATCTATCTATCTATCTATCTATCTATCTATCTATCTATCTATCTATCTATCTATCTATCTATCTTGTATTAGGAAATTGGATAACTTTAGCTTCTTAACCTGTAAACTGGGCCAAGAGAATTGTGTGTGTGTGAGCATGCGTATGTGTGCTTGTATGATAAAATTAGTGTTTATGTTTGGAAATTCTCTGTTTAGAAATAATTCAGTTCTCAGGACATCTAGGTATACCTATAAAATGATCATTGAAAAATGAAGAGCTATATGGCCACACAGGGAAAATAATATTGCACAAGTAAATCGTATTAAACACAATGGACAATGTTATGATTTTTATACATACATATATGAGAATGGAGCTACAATACACATGGAGCTACTATGCAGATATATGCATTTGCTGCTATTGTTCTGTGTAACTTCTAAAGAACTGTATTGCTTTGGTTTTCTAAAGGGGAGTGTGATGGTCAAAATTCAAATTTGTCTGAAGACACAATCCTGGTGTAATTGATCACAATCTCCTGTAAAAATGTATCAAAATACATTAAGATGGAACTCCCAAGAACAACAAAAACACAGCTTTTATAGGGAGTATAAGAAAAATAAGACCAGAATTGTAGAGAGAAATTAATAAATAAATTAAAATGAGGATAATTATTTTAACTACTTAAACAGCTACACATCAAACATCTTATCATTTTTGCAGTGAATCACATACCATTCATCTTTATCAGATGACTTTCTCTGAATAAATTTGTCTACAAAATACCGTATTTTTCAGAGTATAAGATGCACCTTTTAACCCCCAAAAAGAGGGTGAAAACTTGGGTGCATCTTATACACCGAATGCAGCCCCACCCACCCAGCCATCCCCACCCTTTGGACTCTGTCTTCCAGCAATTTACCTGCTTGCAGGAAAGAGGGAAGAGCTCTGTAAAGAGCTTGCAGGAAAGAGGGAAGAGCAAGTCAGTAGCAGTTTCCCGATCTACAGCTGATTAGGTTTGCCACGTGGGAAAATGAAAGTGAAACTAACTACAAAGAGGCAAATAGCTGGGAGAGACACAGCAGATTTTTATTTTTTGCTGAACTGGATGGAAGGGGGTAAGTGAATAACTATAAATGTCTGTAGAATGTTCAAATTATTAGACTTATTTTTTAAAGACTGCTTTATTATTGTTCTAGAGCAGTGATGGCGAACCTATGGCATGGGTGCCACAGGTGGCACGCGGAGCCATATCTGCCGGCACGTGAGCCGTTGCCCTAGCTCAGCTCCTGCGCGCATGTGCGTGCCCACCAGCTAATTTTTGGCTTGTGCAGAGGCTCTGGGAGGGCGATTTCGGCCTCTGGAGGACCTCCGGGGTGGCAGGGAGAACGTTTTCACCCTCCCCAAGCTCCAAGAAAGTCTCTGGAGCCTGGGGAGGGCAAAAAACAGGCCTACCGGGCCCACTGGAAGTTGAAAAATGGGGGAGTGGGGTGGTCACGCACACATGCGCAGGGGGGTGGGGCGAGTGGGGAACTTTGAATTATAGGTGTGGGCACGCATGCACGTACGATAGTGTGCATGCGCACTATTTCGGAAAAAAAGGTTTGCCATCACTGTTCTAGAGCCAGGGGTCTCCAACCTTGGCAACTTTAAGACTTGTGGACTTCAACTCCCAGAATTCAACAGCCAGCTTTGTTAGCTTTGCTGGCTGTGGAATTCTGGGAGTTGAAGTCCACAAGTCTTAAAGTTGCCAAGGTTGGAGATCACTGTAAATCTAGACAACTTAACAAAATAAAGAAGCTTTTTAAAATAAATGCTTGCTCTGAAGAGGCCCAGTGCTATTGTAGCTTCTTTTAAATAATAGAGAATAATGTATACTTCCAGAAATTTTAATTAATTTTAACAGCTCTGTACAAGTATAGTATGAAATGTAACAGTGTCCTGTTTAGTATTAGAGCTTAGTTACCTTGGAGTAGATCTATTTAAATAATTGGGAAGAGTTAGTGTGACTACATTTAAGAAAACTTTCTGGCATAATGTACATTTCTCCAATTCTTTGCTATTTCTATGGGTCAGGCAAACATGCACAGAAATACACAGCAAACAGTGTATATCATCTGTGCTGTTTGCTGTTTGCTGTTTGCCAAATTGCTTGGAGGCAGAGGCCTTTTTCCCTTGTTTTCCTCCCCCAAAACTAAGGTGTGTCTTATACTTCGGTGCGTCTTATACTCTGAAAAATATGGTACATACTATTTTATAGAATTCAATGTTTATTAATAAAAGATAAGCTTTAATATTTTCTTATAGCATAGATCAGCGGTGGCTTGCTCCCAGTTCGGACTGGTTCTTAGAACCAGTAGCGGCGCCTGCAGGAGGCTCCGCCCACCCACCCGGGGACACATGCGCAGAAGTGTTGTGCGTGCGCTCGAGTGTGTGCGCAAACCGGTAGCAAAATCATTTAGAACCCACCACTGGCATAGGTGCTTGAAATGTTACTTTTCTTAACAATCCGTAGCATAAAATTAACCTTTTTGACAACAATACATTGTATATAAACAATTGTCTCAGAAGATAAAATTAGATTTAATGAAATAATGATAATGATGATGATGATGATGATGATGATGATGATGATGATGATGATGATAACAACAGCAACAACAACAATAATAATAATAACATGTCAAATATATTGGTAGTGCATAGAAAATTTGCACATTGACAAAATTTCCATCTGTCAATTTATAAAAGGCCACACTGCATGAATCTGTGCATATGTTATGCTGACACTTTACAACATCCTACATTCTTGGGAATATGCTTGAAAGTCAACACCAGCTAAAGAACTGGCAGCTGTGATTGCACAGCTAAATCACAGATAAAGGAGAATTTTTGCAGCTCAGGGTTGAAATGAGGGGTCCTTGGTGCTCTCTGAGCTTGTTTTCTTGCAGATGTTTCATTACCCTAACTAGGTAACATCATCAGTGCTAGTAAGGAGTGCTGTTTGCTGTCACTTTATATTCTGGTGACTTGCCTATCTGTGAGGGTGGGGACGGTCTTAGAGATTCTTTGGTTGGGTTGTTTACTGTGGGCTCTTTGGCAGTTTCATGATTGGGATATTGCATATTTGATTGTTGGTCTGACGTTGACCTTGGACTTAATCTATGTTGAACTGGGTGCTGATTGCTGGTGAAGAGGTGCTGGAGTATTTTTCTCTTTTGGGCTGGTTGATTATATCTTTTGCATAGTCTATAGATGTCGTTAATGTCTATGGATCTATTGATAGCTGATTTGTCAGAGTGCCAGGCTTCTAGAAATTCGCTGGCATTTTTGGATTTGGCCTGGTCTAGGATTGTCACATTTTCCCAATTGAAGCTATGGTTAAATCTGCCTATATGTTGTGAAATTAAAGAATTTTCATCATGTCTTCTGACTGCCGGTTGATAGCAATAGCAATAGCACTTTTCTTATATACCATTTCATAGTGCTTTACAGCACTCTCTAAGCGGTTTACAGAGTTCAGCATATTGCCCCCAACAATCTGGGTCCTCATTTTACCGACCTCGGAAGGATGGAAGGCTGAGTCAACCGTGAGCCTAGTGAGATTTGAACAGCTGAACTGTTGAACTAGCAGTCAGCCTGCAATGGCTGCATTTAACCACTGCACCACTTCAGCTCTTGCACATTATTGTATGTATAATAATAAATACAGTCACTGGAGGATCTGTAAATATTATCATGTGTCAGCAATGAAAAATTGGTGGGGACCATATAGTTGAAAAAGTAGTCAAAATGAGCAGATAAAAATATTGGGGTATTTCTGAATACAAACTGTTAGTCATGACATAACACACCAGATTTAACTGTGGTTGAAAAGAAGAAAGTGTGGATAACTGATATGATAATATCAGGGGATAGTAGAATAGAGACAATGAATTGGAGAAGTTAACAAGTACCAATATCTGAAAATAAAAGTGCAAAGATTATGGCATAACCTTATGGCAGTCCCAGTAATTATCTGTACACTGGATGCCATACCAAAAAATCATGGACAGCACTTAGAAAATCTTGACAAAATTTCCATCTGTTTATTACAAAAAATGTTCAGATCTACATATACACTATACCAATACACTAATGATATTTGAGGTTCATGTGAAGAACTTGATGTGAATGAAGGCCAATGCAGGGGTGAAATGCTCCCGGTTCGCTCGTGCCTGTCGGTCGTCGGAAAGCCGGTCACAAAGGCTGTGTGAGGCTCGGCCCACTCACCTGGACGCTGCCATTTGGGTTCTTTTACCCTCTGCGCATGCACAGAATGCTTTGCGCATGCGCAGAGGGTAAAAGAATCCAAATGGCGGCGTCCAGGCGGGTAGGTGGAGCCTCGCACTGCCTTCGCGATCGGCTCTCCAACGACCGACAGGCACGAGCGAACCAGGAGCATTTCACCCCTGGGCCAATGCCAACTAAAGAACTGGCAGCTGTGATTCACATGTTGTGTATATTAGAAGTGTTGAGAACTTGGGAAAGTTTCAATATTCAAAAGTAGCAAATCCTGTCAGATCTATCTGGCAAACTGTTTGTAAACAGTAGTCATAGTAATAATAACAGCAATAAATTAGCATGAAAATCTCTTCACAGCTTTTTTTTCTGAGAAAGCTTTCATAAATGATCCATGTCTATAGTTTCTAAAGCTGCTGCCTCAAGTGTGGGCAAGACAGAATAAAGATTAATGAACACTCAAGGTTATATCAAATTCAGAAGTATAAAAATTTGCCTTTACATTTACCGTAATGTTTATGTTGACTTCAAAAGCCATATAGTAAGGAATGTAATTGTTATAGCCCTTAAGTAATATATTACTTTATAGTTTCTACATCTAAATTTTATTGAAAACTGGTTTGGCAGACGTAACGCTAATATCATCCCTTTTATTTTTATCTATTTCATTCATTCATTCATTCATTCATTCATTCATTCAGTCAGTCAGTCAGTCAGTCAGTCAGTCATTGTTATGCTATTTTGTTGAATTAAATGATTACTTTGCTTGATGAAAGACATCTCATCTTGGTTTCAAGGAATTGTAGTGAAGATGGGCCTGAGATTTTAAGAGGTTTATTTCCATCTACTTACCACTAGACCCAAGCTACTACCCTGTTTTTCCCAAAATAAGACATCCCCTGATAATAAGCCCAATCGGGCTTTTGAGTGCATGGCAATAAGGCCAAGCACTTATTTCAGGGTTCAAAAAAATATAAGACAGGGTCTTATTTTCAGGGAAACACGGTATGTGTCAGTCAAGCAACCAGGATTAGGCTGTTAATGAATCAAAGAACTATGTAAAAAGGCCTGCTCATATATGAAACAGCCCTTGTAAAGCTGAATGTCTACTTTACTTCATTGGCAATCACCAGGCTAAGGAATTCTTGCACAGATTGGCTACATGGTTATTTCAATGACACATTACATTGTTGTCAAGAAATTAAAGGAAATGAAAGTAAATCAGTCTATGCCATGGGGGGAACCTTTGTAATCCTTCTTCATTTTTTCCAATATTACATTTGTTTGCTTGACCTAGGTCTAGGAAAATGCAACAAAAACACAAAGTAAAGTGTTTTGCATTTTGCCAAACGATAGGAGACAAAGCATGCTGTAAAGCACAAGCTTTTAAATGGATAACCATTTGTCTGAAGTGGTGTAGGGTTTCCTGCCTAAGCAGGGGGTTGGACTAGAAGACCTCCAAGGTCCCTTCCAACTCTGTTGTTGTTGTTGTTGTTGTTGTTGTTGTTGTTGTTGTTCTTCTTCTTCTTCTTCTTCTTCTTCTTCTTCTTCTTCTTCTTCTTCTTCTTCTTCTTCTTCTTCTTCTTCTTCTTATTATTATTATTATTATTATTATTATTATTATTATTATTATTATTATTATTATTATTATTGTATATAATGGGATCTGGAACAGCAGTAGTGGGCGCACTGGTGAATTTTCCTGTTATTACAGCCACATTCTACAGCAAATGAGCACAAATGGTTTTAGGCCCAAAGATACAGCAAACTGTCTTCAGCAAACTAAGATTACATCAAAATGGCAATGTATATGGTGATGTTATGATGTTATGATCCATCTGTAGGTATCCATGACTTAATATCTGACACAAGAATGCCTGTTGCACATTTTGCATCATAAAATAATGGTGTGTTCTATCACTTGCCTTCTCACCTCCCACTCCACTGCAAATCCTTGGTAATCTTTGACTGACATGCTATGAATTGTGCTCTAAAACTTGCAGGGCAGGGAGGGGTGTGCATTATAATTAACTTTTATTAAGGTGAGAGCTAATTTGGTGTAACAGTTTAATAACATTCATCTTTTGTCAACTAAATTGAATAATGATTTCTGCGGGTCTGAAGGAACAAAACAGATTTCCAAAGAGCTGAAATTTAACCACTCCTGGTTTAAGTGATTTCAAGAAATGGTTATTATGGACATATCATGGGAACAGAATAATTTGCTATTTGTCCATTTGGAAATCAAAGTTAATTCATTTAGCATTTGTGTTTTAAAATATTAGGCAATTTTATTCATTAAAAAAAACAAAATTAGGATATAATTTCTAGGAATAAATAAAATAATTGTGTGGATCATCTCTATAGCAGGTAAAGGACGACGGATTATTCAAAAGTATTATTTTACACACACACACACACACACACACACACACATATATATATATACAGTATATATATATATATATATATATATATATATATATATATATATATATATATATGTATGTATGTATGTATGTATGTATGTATGTATGTATGTATGTATGTATGTATGTATATATATATATGTATGTATGTATATGTATATATATATGTGTGTATATATATATGTATGTATGTATGTATATGATTATATAATTAGTTAAGTGATTCAATATGCATATCTTCCTGGTGAAAGAGCTGATTGGGAACAGAGCCTATGCCCTAGTGGTTAAGTTGTTGCCTTACAAGGCAGCCGGCCCGGGTTCAATTCCCAGTAAGGGGTATGGCTATCTGATGAGAGCAAAATAAGCTCGAAATAGATCTATAATAGTCTCCCTTTATTTTCATTTATCTGCAAAAAATTCTACATATTGAATCACTTAACTAATTATATAATCAAAATTTGTATAATTGTTTTAGCAGTATAATAGAACTAATTATAAGAACAAGGAAACTTGGCTAAGCAATTCATTGGATAGAACAAGCTGAGGTGTCACAATCCAAACACAAACTCATATAGATATGACATTAGTTCTGCCAAGTAAAGTTGTTGCTATTGTACCTTTGTTCACAATTTAATTAAAAAATGCTATTGCTTCATGCATCTGGATACCCAATGAAGATACATAAGTATGATATTGATATGTTAAATAAAAGAAATCAATTATGCAATTTCTCTTCATTCTTTTGAGTTCACATCATATTTAATAACAAAGTTGCGTAGGAATGGAAGTTTTCAGAAGAGATCAGAGATCAGCTGATGTTTCTGACTTGGCAAACTGAACAATCTTTTTTAAAAAAACAAAAAAATAAGGGCTCATCACAGATGACTTTCACTGCCTTCCCTGATAATTTGTCTTGAAATGCCCAAGCAAGTATTCTAAAACATGTCATGCCTTTCTGCAGTAATACTTAGTCATAAAATGTCTGTTATGCATGTTAAAACATAATAGCTGGAGTATATCATATTAACACACCAAGAGCTATGTTCAAGTAATATTATGGGCATGACCTCCACCTCATTATGAGTCAAGAATTCACAGTAAGTACTTCTATGCCAACCATTACTTTCCCTGCTGTTTACTTCGGCAGAAGTGAGAATCCAGTGAGACAGCTGGGTGCTGAAACTGTAAAGGGGAAAAACTTTACACGATAGTCCATGTAGCTCTTAGATTCTAGTAACAGTCTGAACATATAAGAAACAATATCAGGGGCCAATATTTATGCTGGTGCTTCTCTTCTGTGCATGGCCCTTTTCTAATGAATGAATTTTAATGAATAAATTTCTAATGAATAGTAATAATTGCCATGGTTTCCAATTGAAAAGGTAAGGGGAAAAATAAAGGAATTGGAGGTGAGAGGATGGACAGGAACTGACCTTCTCTCCACTTCCTTCAATGCCAACTTGATTGCCAGAGACCACATAGAGAGCTTGCTGTAATTTGTTTGGCAATGAAATTGAAGTGGTTTGTCATTACCTTTTTCCAGATATTTTTTTTAACCTTCCAGGCAGGGGTGGGTTCTACTTACCATCCCTACCGGTTCGCATCACCTCGGAATTCACATGTTACACACCAGCCAACACTATTGTCAGTCCTCCAGGGCAGACCAGAACAGAAAATTGACTCCAAAAGAAGAGTAAAGTTACATTTTATTGTGATAGGCCAGATGTGTCACACGTTGGCCACGCCCAACCCAGCTCTGCGAAGGGGAAAAAACCATCACAATACATCACATGACAGCAATGTGACACTGCAAGTTTGACACCCATATGATAGGCTATAGCAATGATGGCTAACCTATTCGGCACTGAGTGCCTAAAGCGCACATGTGCACATCCATAATGCAATGCACACATGACCCCACATGCCCGGACCCCTGCATATGCGTGTGTGACCCCCTTGCGTGCACCCTACCCCCCAAGCATGCAGGTGTGACCCCCCGCATGCATCCTGCCCCCCACGTGGCAGAGACCCAAAAACCAGCTGGCCAGCGGGAGGTGCGCGCACATGCGCGGCGGAGCTAAGATGGGGCAACGGCTCATGTGCCCGCAGAGAGGCTTTGTGTGCCACCTGTGGCACACATGCCATAGGTTCGCCATCACAGGGCTATAGAAACAGGATCTTGCAAATCTGCCTGGGCATTCCTTTGCCTCCCTCTTCTACCTGAAAAAGTTGGGGGAAGTAAGTCTGAGTCTCTTTTTAATGCTTTCCTTTCTCCTTAGGCTCAATGCAAGCTTCTACACCTGTTGTTCTTTGAACAGCTATGGATGATTTCTCCAAGGTAATTTCTATGATCCCTCCCCCCACCTCAGTTTTTAAGTAATCATTTGGTAAGGAAATAAAGCCAGTACTGTCCTTGCTTTCTGATATGTTTATAAAAGATACAAGCTAGGACACTTGTCCCGAATTATAGCTAATAGCAATATTTAAGTAAAAATAATGTAATTAGATAAATTACACTGGAGAAAAAAAACGCTACTATTCCCTTCCTATACTTTGTGCTTGGTTCTAATTTCTCTAATATTTCCAATCCATTAGGTTTGAACACTTTTACAGTATATTTTTTAAAAAAATAATTTAAAACTGCTTTCTTATGTTCATGTTTATATAAATATGTGTGACCATGTCAACTTATCTGTGATCCCCTGTATTTCACTAGCTTACTATTTGGCAGGTGACCAGGGAGTCCATGTGGTGGATGGGTATAAAAAAATGCAATAAGGCAATTGCTACCATATCATTAAAGCCACAATTTCTTTTATGTATGTTGTATGTGGAAGATATATAAAAAGAAATAGGGTTTGGTTTTTGCAATCATGGCCACTGCCTTTACTTTTCTGTCCTCACCCCAGAGATTTCTCTGTAAGTAACTTAATCACCTCTGCTTGTTACCCCTGAAAGGTAGTTGCCTTTGGGCTCAAATAGGTTGACTTAGCCTTGGGCTACAGAAAGTTGATTTAGTGGTTCAATTAGCAGTGCTTTAATCAACAGAACAAGAACACTATTAGCTGTTTGAAGGCAAACTTGAATAATCAATTAATGAGCTAGAAGGTAGGTCATGGAGGAAAAAAGTAATGTGTGTACTTTATGATGGTAGAAAGAATGAGGGTCTTCATAAGCTCTGGAAAGATAAGAAAAGTAATTAGTAAATCCATCTAATACAGGTAGTCCTTGACTTACAACAGTTTGTTTAGTGACCGTTCAAAGTTACAACAGCACTGAAAAATGCAACTTATGACCGTGTTTCATAGTTACGATCTTTGCAGCATTCCTATGATCATGTGATCAAAATTCAGATGCTTGACAACTGGTTCATATTTATGACTTTTGCTGTGTCCCAGGGTGGTGTGACAGGGGCGGGTTCCACTTACTTTCCCTACCAGTTCGCATCGCGTTGGAAGTGCGCACTTTGTCACGTCGGGGAAATGACCCTCTGTGCATGCGCAGAAGCCTTTGCGCATGCGCAGATAGTTCTTTGCCAGCCACTTTCAAGGAGCAGTGACCAGAGGACTGGTTCGGGGGCATGGCCAGCTGGCCATCGCTACCGGTTTGGTGAGCGGGGGCAAATTTCCGCCACCTGTCTGAATCGGCAGCAACCCATCACTGTCGTGTCATCACCATTTGCGACCTTTTGATAAGCAAAGTCAATGGGGAAACCAGATTCACTTAACAACCAAATTACTAACCTATCAACTGCAATAATTCACTGAATAACTGTGGCAGGAAAAGTCATAAAATGGGGCAAAACTCACTTAAGAATTGTCTCACTTAACAGAAATTTTGGACTCAATTGTCATAAGTTGAGGGCTACCTGTAGTGTGAGGATTTAAAGCAGGCAAATTCTACTTGGATTTTAAGGAATGGTTTGACCCTCTGAAGCTGAAGCTGTGCACAGTTAAAATCATTATGCACATTTATTCTGAGTTCACATCTTGGAACAATTCACTTTTCAGCATTAAGTGAACTTTTTATGGCTCTGTCTAAGGCTGGATATACTGTAGGGGGATAATAATGGAAAGAATGACAGGCAGGCTCTCAACTATTGTAATGCTACTAGTGGGGCTGTTCCAACTTAGCGTAATTATGACAGAACTCTGGAGAACTGTGAATAATTTTCAGGATATATAATATTCTGAATTTTTTTTAAAAGTCCCAATTTAATACTAAAAAGCACAACTGTAACTTACATTTTCTCCTTTATTAGCAACATTTTAAATAAGTGGCCAACTAGGGTTAATTTTCTACTCTGGGGAGAAAGTGTTAATGTCTGCCTCAAAGAAGATGTCAGCTTTACACAGTCCCATTTTTATATTAAAATGAAAGTTGTGGAGAGGGGAATCTTATTCCCACCTTCTTTCTCATCTTATTCTCCACATTATTAATATTTACTAAAAAAAGATACAAGATGAAAGAAGCTGATTTGTCTTTACCTCCCATGGTAGTTACAGTCTTCACATGGGCCTCCAACTTCTTTTTCCTTCTGCTCGTCTACCACTATTTGGTCTTGTAAGAAAAGTTTGACTATTTTTTTTTAATTATGCTCTGTAGATTTATTTCATCCGTTTTTTTAATGATTTATACTGTTTGTTGCTGTTATTATTAGGCAAACAGAAATCCTGAGTAGGGAGGCAGAGAAACACTGTAAAATAAATAAATAACTTAGTTTGTCCTTAAATATTCCATTAATAATAATTTGGATTTTATCTCTCCTTCCAGCTTACTACCAATTCGTTCACATTTTAATGCTTTCATATACAGCAAAGAAAAGAAGAATTAAAAATGAAGCTAAAGAGCAAAACACAAAAGCAAACAAGAAACAGGACAGCTAAAAGGGAAAAAGAAGTCACAAAACATTGCATTACTTTATATAGAAATCATACAACACATGGTTGTATCCTGTCATCACCTCCTTAATACCTCCTTAACTCAAACAAGTGTTTTCCAGAGTGTGAACTGTGAACCAAAGAAAGGGTACAGTCACTTTAAGGAGCAGTTGACATGTGTAATAAGATCTGAATACTACTACACATACCAGCTATAGGGGTGGGGATAGGTGTAAAAGATATCAAGTTGGTGAATGCAGATGTGTACAATGTTGGCACACACACAAAAGGGGCATGGCTTTAGTTATGACACCAAATTGTCCTCCTGACTATGTTTTAACTCCTCCCCTATGTATTGTGGCTATGTATTGCCATAACAGTTCTCCAATTTTCTGATAAGATAGGCCAGGTATAGAATAGTATACTGGTAATCTCACAGTATTCAATTGAATATAAGAGGAGATAACGAAGATCTTTGATATGTTCCCAATTATCTTGATACTGGAAATTATTTCTATTCAGTCCGATAACCATCAAAATAAGAGATTTTCCTGTTTTCATTGAGTAAAGTATCTATTATGTCTTGGAGAGATAGACTTACTTAATTATGCAGTTTGATGATGGCAACTTTGAATGAGCTATTTCAGTTCATTTGATTTAGTATTATATAAAATATTTTTTATACAATAGAATAATTTATTTTCTCCAAATTTTCTTCAATTTTTTTTGTTTCCATGCAGATTAAGCAATAATGCAACCATGCACATATATAGTACATTGCAAACAATCCCAAAGAATTTACAGAATCAATGTTATTATTAAAAGGGGAGAACATCGTTGTATTTGTTTTTTTTAAATAATCATTTAATAATGAAATCATTATTAAATTAAGATTATTAGTAAATATCAGCTGAAAAAAATGGGGCAACTATTGGCTGTAATTATTAGTTATCAGAGAAGCATTCCTGAACAACCAGTGCTTCTGAACTCTTTGAGGATGAAGAAAATAATTTTCTACTTTGCTTTCCATTACAGAGCTCACACTTGCTGTGATAACGATGTGATTCTGCACTGTAATTCTCAAGAACCTCACAATAATGGTACTACAGTTTTCAGATGAATGGATACAGAAACCGACACAATAAGAAGTTTCCACATTAAGCTTATACCCCAGCTGCCATGAAAAAAATAATTCCTATGAAAACTAAATGGCTCAATATTACAAAGAATGTTTATGATGTGTAAATGATTTCTATAGTGAAGACCCCATAAATGGCTCACTTCATTCTGAAGAAATTTACTTTTAACACAGTTTTCATCTCCGTAAATGTTATTATGTTCAATGAATGTTCAAACTGATAAATTCTTGTTGCATATTAATCACCCAACGACTTTTTAAAGTCCCCTATTTCTTTTTTATCTCAGCCATCAAATCCAGAAACATCTATTGCACAAATGCTTTTATCTGCTTAAATCTAGTCATTCTGGAAGTATAAATCATGAGAAGTCACCTTCAAGATGATGAGGAGCTCCTCTTCCTCTTTCTCTCCCCACCTCTCTCTCCCTCTCCCTCTCCCTCTCCTCTCCTCTCCCTCTCCCTCTCCCTCTCCCTCTCCCTCTCCCTCTCCCTCTCCCCCTCCCTCCCCCTCTCCCTCTCCCTCTCCCCCTCCCTCCCTCCCTCCCTCCCTCCCTCCCTCCCTCCCTCCCTCCCTCCCTCCCTCCCTCTCTCTCTCTCTCTCTCTCTCTCTCTCTCTCTCTCTCTCTCTCTCTCTCTCTGTGTGTCTGTCTTCAGGAATCTCTTCTCCCTCAGAAGAAGATGGAATGTGGAAGGATTCTACTTTTCAATGTGTAATTCTTGCAATTTTAACTCATAATAAATAAAATAAAAAACCACTGCAAATGAGTAATTTTGATGAGAAAGATAGTAGATGCTTTCCATTTACCAGTTAAGTAATAAAGCAGACAAAATATAGGAAACAGTAACTTAACTTGGTAGGCATTTGAGATACTAAATTCAGATCATTGCCATATGAAATGGAAATCTTTCTTTAATGTATTCTAAAGAGAATCTTTTTCTCCATAGCATATATTTTGTATAAATGTGTAGATATACCTCATGTAAAATGTAAAAAACATATGTAGAAATGTAGACATATTGATGTATAAAAACATACAATATCAAAACCAGGGAAATGCATGGTTGAAGATAAATATTTGGTGAGAGCCAACATTGTTTTTACCTTACATAGCTCTTACAAAAAATATAACAAGAAATTGTTACTACAGTTTCTCAAATTGTTAAATTGCTACTACATCGCTTAATTACATATCTCAGGTTTTTTAAAATATTGTTAGCAGTGTTATTTCTTAATTTCTCCAAAGAATAATAAGAGTTCAAAAGTCAAACTTTTTAGACTACCTTCTGATTCCCAGGAAACTAGAATAGAATAAGTCATCCATTTCATAAGAAGGCTATAATCATTTTCATCAGTCTGTTTTATAAAATAAAAGATAAAACTATTTTTAGAATATCTTTATATTATTTCTAGAGTAATAATTGTAAAATGTGCTGCAAGAAATTTATTACAAGACTTCAATTATTTTTGATACTACTTTTTTGTACTTTTTCTTTTCACAAATTATCTTGTCTGAGTAATCAGTACATATTAGGACTGCAGTGAAAGAACATTTTACATCTAGTCTTCTTTCAATTGTTGGGGGAAAATAGTTAAAAGTACATCAGAAAGAAATTCTCTGACCTTAATTTTGAGTGATTAAGTATAATATAGGAGGACTCCTAAAGGAAATTATTTGTGAAGGAAGAAACCATGCTCATCAAAATACCATTTTTAGGGTCAGCTTAATTCTTTTGAACTTGAGCTCTGTCTGTAATAAATTTAGCCTTCTTTGAGACTGAGTAATAAATTAGAATATAACATGTGGCTGGATGAGGAGGGTAACATGTTCCCCACTGACAACCCTCTAGTTGGGTTTTATATATTTCATTAGCCACAACCATTATTGCTTATTTGTACCCTATGACAATCATTAAGTGTTGTACCTCATGATTCTTGACAAATGTATCTTTTCTTTTATGTACACTGGGAGCATATGCATCAAAGACAAATTCCTTGTGTGTCCAATCACACTTGCCCAATAAAGAATTCTATTCTATTCTATTCTATTCTATTCTATTCTATTCTATTCTATTCTATTCTATTCTATTCTATTCTATTCTAATCAGGAGCAGGCAAGCTGGAGTAGCAGTTATGTACTGGGAGATTAGCTTTTTCAAAGAACAATGAACAATAAGAGCAATGTTCTCTTAAAACTTCTGTGTTCTTTCTTATTGCACTTATAAAATATTATTAACATATCATGAGCCATGGTGGCGCAGTCGTTAGAGTGCAGAACTGCAGGCTACTTCTGCTGTCGGCTGCCTGCAATTTGACAGTTCAAATCTCACCAGGCTCAAGGCTGATTCAGCCCTCTATCCTTCCGAGGTGGGTAAAATGAGGACCCAAATTGTTGGGAACTATAGGCTGACTCTGTAAACTGCTTAGAGAGGGCTGTAAAGCACTGTGAAGCGGTATAAAAATCTAAGTGCTATTACTATCTAAAAAAGATTTAGAAAAGTCAGGTTAGAACTGTGACAATTGTGATGGATAAAAGTTTCATAGATAAAACTGCTCACATTTTCTCTGACTTGGAGACCATATAGATTTGACTAATTTGTTTGGACAATAGAAGTGACGCCTTGTGATGTTTTCTGAGAAATGTTCGAGTCAATATATCTGAAGGAACTGGACAGAGTCCTCTGTGACCTCAGTTCCACTACTTGTATATTGAATCCTCTTGCTCCTGACTAGGTGGGACTGAAAGTTAGAATCCAAGCTCCCTTTGATGGAAGGGGAGGTTCTAAAAGTCCTGGATCATGAAGATACCTATAGTCACAAACCTCAGAGGTGCATTCATCTTTCTTCCTGAATGTACAGACATTGGAGAAGGATGGTGACAGAAAAAGTTTGATTCTTTCACTTTGACTTTTCAGTGTATGAAGTTGAAGCAAGGGAACTTCTTAGTAGGTTCATAGATTTTCCATTAGGTTTATTTTATCAGCTTTGATAGTTGTCTCATGATTTTATGATCAAGGTTTACTTGTCTTAGTATAATATGACGTGGATCAGAGCATGACCATTTTTCTTTGGATCTCAAAAACATTTAATTCTTAATTAGTCTTGTGAATATTGAATTTGAATAGACTGACACCTAGGGAAATTTTCATATGCAAATTAGAGTAGGAATATGTGACATTAAAAGTTGTTGCTTTCATTGACAATTATTCAGGGTTAATGACACTAACCGTGTTAAAAATGTACATGTAGTTTTCTCTTTGGCACTTATCTAATGAGGTGTATTTCTTCAATAGCCAAGCTTCATGATTTCTTCTGGGATTTAGCATGATCAGAGTTTGGCTAATTCCCTTGACTTATTTTACTCTCATTTTAATGCATAGTAGAATTTATATTCAATATATCTGAGGAGAAAATTAAATGTCAATTTAGTTACTGGTTGGCTGTAGAAGATTATATGAGTGGAAGTTCATAGAATCTGAGAGCTGAATTAGATTAATTAAAATTAGTCTGACATTTTAAATTTTCAGGTACTGATTGAATTAGTAATTTTCTATTACCTCACAAAACCCACAGAGTAAAATATATAGTAAATACAGAGTAAAAGCAGTATTATTGTACCATCATCATTGCTGTTGTTATCATCATCAATTACTGCCTAAAACAGGAATAAATCATTTATTCCTGCATTGTGTTTTCTTAAAAAAATAAAGTTGTTTACAAAAATGGTAAGCAGAATATAGACTTCTTCAGCCTCCCTTTTTAATATTTTCATATCCTATTTCAAAGATATGGGAAGTGCAGAAAGTTCCATCAGCAGTCAAATGGAAAAGAGAAGGAAGGAAGGAAGGAAGGAAGGAAGGAAGGAAGGAAGGAAGGAAGGAAGGAAGGAAGGAAGGAAGGAAGGAAGGAAGGAAGGAAAGAAATGAATTTTCATAGAAGAATTTTAAGACCTGGATTCTTATTTATGCCTTTTTTAGGCATAATGAACTATTATCTTTGCACATGTAGCATTCCAAAAGAAAGCCCACATTTTTAAAAAAATGACTATTCCCTTTAATGTAAACCATTATTTACTATTTCAATGGACTGCCTCTCTAGCTGAAAGGCTGCCAAAATATTATTTGTTTTCCTTTTTTAAAAAAGAACATTCTGCTAAGTCAGCAACTGCATAAGCAAATTAAATCTGTTTTACCTTAATGTGCCTTTTGTCCCACCTAACTCATTTAATGTTTTACTTTAGGCATTGATCTTTAATATAGATTTAGGGTTTTATTACCATATTTTCCTTTATTTTAACGTCACGTCACTCAGAATCCTGCAATATTGGACCAAATTTTCATTAAACTAGACATACCCAATTCAGCAACCTTTCTTTATATGTTTTAGCCTCCAGTCCCCTAATAATAATTCATTTAATAATTGCAACGATTCACTTAATGACTGCACCAAAACAGGTCATAAAATGGGGCAAAGCTCACTTAGCATCTACCTTGCTTTGCAGTGGAAACTTTGGGTTCAATTCTGGTTGTAACCCAAGGACCGCTTGTAAGGCAGAAGAAATAGAAGAAGGGCAACTTCTACCAGGATATACCTTCCAACGTAAGTTACCAAAAAATGCAGACTTGAATGACAACAACAAAATATGATTCACAGGTATCTATGACGCAGCTTCAGTACAAAGACTGATTATGATTATTAATCCTGAAAACACTCTTTTCCAAGAAATTTTGTATTTAATTGACATATTGTGTGAAAAGACTCTTTTCTAGCTGTTCTGAATTTTACACCTTTCATACTTTTGAGGTGCCCTTTGTCTCTGCATCCTGATTAAACTTGGCAATGTTAACTCGCTGTCAGTAAATCTCATTTAATGTCAGGTACACCACTGATAAAGAGTCACTTACTCTAAGTTTTCTTTTGTTAAGAAATCTTGAGAAGAATAATTGGCTTTCTTTCTCTCTAGAAGACATCCTTGTAGCTAATTTGCATCTGCTATTCAGTTAAAGTTTAATAACTTGGGGAGAGGATGTCTGTTTTATTATGAACTGAAGAATAAGCATTTGTATATTTTTGACCTGTGGAACGGATAGATTTGTGGCAATAATTTATAATGATGATAATGCATGCATATCATTTTAAATCAGCTCACCATCTGTTAGTAACCTTTAATCATATCTAACTTACAGTATCTGGAAAAGCAAAATCTTTCAGAAATCCAGCAAATCCAAGTGCTAAGCAGTAGGATTAATGAGAAAAGAAGTTATTAAAGTGGGGGAAAGCCTTTCTTAAGAAAAAAATATCTACATCTCCCACCAGCCAAACTACCTTAAAAACAAGGAGAATTTTTTTTTCTTAAAATAAATGCAAGGGACTAGAAGGAATATAGAAAAGGATTTTGAGTTATATATTACTAATAACATTAAGATTAACAATAATACAAATGCTTCCTGCCTAAAGAAGCATCTGTCTAGTTGAATAAGACAGTTAAAGGGTGATAAGCCAATTACAGAGAAGCTGAATAAATTGTTTAGGCCAATTTAGGGCAAACATCTGTATCTCAACTGATATTTCAAGGAAAGAAATGACCTACTTTTTTTAAAAAAAATGAAAGTTTACATCTTGTTGGCATATGGAAAAAGGGACAAATTATTGGGTGCTGGTGTTATAATTAAGCATCATATTTAATAATCTAAAATGGACTTTATTCACTAGATCCTTACATAAAGTCAGCCACTGCAACATCAGTTTTAAATCCGAAAAATGGACAATATAGCACAAATAAAATGGAGCATAGCCTCACAGTTAGAGGTTGATAAATTAGTGGAAGTCTGATAAAATTGTTAAAATTTTACAAGAACTAGGAGTATTTACATGGCATCTGCCGAACTAACTTGACTTATCATTACCTTTTAAAATCTATGAGACTGTCAATAGGCAAGTGGATAAGAATAACTGATTATTGATTATTTACCTGAACTTTTATAAGGGTCATACCTTTATACCCTAAGCAAATACAGTGGCATCACATAAGACCCTATATCTTGTGGTATATCAGTAACTACTTACAGAAGAACTGGGAATAAATGGACAGATCTCACAGCATAGAAATGTACCTTGTGACATTTCTTGGGGAAGAAAAACAAAATGAATCAGATCAAAGATGATGTTAAATAGTTTAGCCTACATGAAGTGTCAACCTATAATTGACCTTCCTAAATACTAAAAAAGTTAAGCAGGTTCAGACCTAATTAGTACTTTAAATTTCAGGGCTGTAGGCTATACTGAGAAGGTATATCTATATCTGCCTCCATCTCCTGGAAGAAAGAAACCACAAAATATTTCCATATTGTTGCTAATAAAACCTCATAGATATGCTCATGCAGTTAACAGAAAACATTTATTTCTAATGGAAAGAATCAAATGGAGCTCCAAAAGGCTCTCCCAAAATAGATGAAGGGAATTAACATAAAACATGTGGTTTAATGGAAGCGTCAGTGAGGAACACTACAATATATTATCATTAATGTTCAATAAAATATTGCTGAGAGTTTAGGGATATATACATTTAATAATAATAATAATAATAATAATAATAATAATAATAATAATAATAATAATAATAATAATAATAATAATAATAATAATAATAATAATAATAATAATAATAATAATAATAATAATAATAATAATAATAATAATAATGCAAATTGTGAGGTTTTAACTGGCAATGACTAAATAGGTGATAATCTTGGAGCTGTGAAGGAAAAAAAACTATGAAAACACTTGCCTACTGAACAGCTGCTGTGAAAAGACAAACTCCTCAGTTGGGTGAAATGATTACCAAAAGAGAACTGAAAATAACAGTTTCAGATTCTATTACTAATAATGAGACCAGACTTGGAATATTGTATACTGTTTCAGATTCACTAATCTGAAAAAGTTATTTTTAACCTGAAAAAGGAAAAGTGCAGACACGATAAAATATTGAAATAATAAAAGAGCATGAGTCCCTTTGATAAACAACTAGGTTGTTTTGCTTAGAAAGTAATACATATGAATGGTTTGTGGTAGAAATGTGTTAAAATATGAACTGTAAATTAGCTGGACAGGATGACATCATGGTCAACCAATAAAAACTATGAAATGTATATATAATTTCACTTTAAGACACAGTGAAGGCACCAAATTGGGTTGTTTTAAAAGAGCAACAAGTGATTAATGTGTTGGACTCGAATATGAGAGCTTAGTCTCCTTTGAAGTTTTATGTTCAGTGACTCACCTTGGATAAGTCACTAGCTGTCAACTTTACCTTTTCATAAGATTTTAGTCAAGATAATGGAGAATTATGCATGTTATTTTTATTCTTACAGGAAATACATGCCTATTGTAGGCATATTATTAACATGCCTAAATACAAATAGTAGCATAATGTATTATAACAATATGAGAGACAAATCCATAATAGGTAGATCGGTCAGTCAGTCAGTCAGTCAGTCTGTCTGTCCGTCCGTCCGTCTGTCCCTCCCTCCCTCCATCCATCCCTCCCTCCCTCCATCCATCCATCCATCCATTTATTATGAACATAGATATTCTTTGATAGCATATTGTGCTTCTAAATGTCAGGTACTAACATAAATTAATAACAAGGTGCTGTAGTAACATGTCCTGTTTGTGGGATTTCTTTTAGATAAAAGAAGTCAGGAACAAGGATACAATTAAAAAAATACTATATGTTTATTTCATGCTATCTATACGTAAGAACTACTAATAGTCAAACTAATTTGGCACCAGATAAAAGTCAAAGGACTTCGGGTGGTGAGTGTGTGTGTGGACTTAGGTCTCTTACAGAAGCATGGAAACTCCAAACTAATGATGTGTTTGAACCTGCCCTGCCCTTGGACTCAGCCTGGTCATTCCTACATCTGCAGGAACGGTTGCAGGAACTGGGTATGTCTAGTTTAATGAAAAGAAGGACCAGGAGAGACATGATAACAGTGTTCCAATATCTCAGGGGTTGCCATAAAGAAGAGGGAGTCAAACTATTCTCCAAAGCACCTGAGGGTAGGACAAGAAGCAATGGTGGAATCTAATCAAGGAGAGAAGCAACTTAGAATTTAGGAGAAATTTCCTGAGGGTTAGAACAATTAATCCGTGGAACAGCTTGGCTCCAGAAGTTGTGAATGCTCCAACACTGGAAGTTTTAAAGAAGAGATTAGATAACCATTTGTTTGAAGTGGTGTAGGGTTTCTTGCCTAAGCAGGGGGTTGGACTAGACTCTTTCCAACTCTGTTATTCTGTTCTGTTTTCTTCCCCAACTATCTGATTAATCCCTATGAGAGATCAATGCTTCATAATTATCCAAACATAGCAAGTACTACCAATAGCTTGTACAGCAATTTCGTGTCAAACCAAATTTGGAAAGATAAACTCTAAACTTTCCAAAACAGTCTAACTGCTCAGTCACTATTATTCTTCACCTCCAATTTCCATTTATCTTTCTTTTTCTTTTGAGGCTTAGAACCTTGTATCCTTTGGGACACTGTGATATAACTATGCTTCCTAGCTGTAACCATGGTAGTGTTTGTGTTAGCTTTAGAGATTACTGAATAAATTAATTTTAGTTTACTTCTAAGTGTCATTTTTCCAACATTATTCTAGTTTGGCTTGTTTCTGTATCAATAAGAGCCGAGGTGGCGCAGCAGTTAGAGTGCAGTACTGCAGGCTACTTTAGCTGACTGTGATCAGCAGTTCAGCTGTTCAAATCTCACTGCCTCAGGGTTGACTCAGCCTTCCATCCTTCCGAGGTAGGTAAAATGAGGACCCAGATTGTTGGGGGCAATATAAATATACATTGCTTAATGGTGTAAACCGCTTAGAGAGTGCTTGCACTATGAGGCGGTATATAAGTCTCACTAATAAATAAATAAATAAAATAAATTTGTATTTTTAACAAAAAAATTCCTACATTAAATACACAATATTTTAAAGTGTATGGGTTTCTTCTAAAACTTATAAACTATACAGCTTTCAAACTGAACTAGGATTTGAAAATTGGCTGCTTGGTATATATGCTACATTTTATTCTTGTTTAGAATACTCACCTTGGCCTATTTAATTGATCCACAATGTTGTCTATGTCGGGGATTTCAGGTCGGATGCCCTGCTAAATCAACCCAGCTGTCCATTCTCAAAGATTAAAATTCATCATAAATGAATAGGCAAGCAAAACACTATTTTCAATGCAGTCCTACCTAACAGTTGAATATTATGGCTTGCTGAGTACTTAATTACCTTTTGATTTAGCAGTTGGGTTCTAGCCACAAAACTTGAAAGTGTTCTGAATTCCAATGGGTTGGCTTTGCCTTTGGGTGTGGCATACCTATTCTCTGGTGCTCAGCATGTAATGTTTGGGACATATATGACAAAATTAGCAAATGATTTCCTTGAATACTTTAGGTGTATAATGTCTGTGTTTGTCTGAGTGTACAGAATGCAACATAGACCTTATCATTAAAATATTGTATATAGGACTGTACATTTACAGTACAAGAAATTCCTGTGAATGAGCATTTTATGAGGATGCTTGGCATTGTAATCATGGTGAATTTTAGAAATCTTTGTCTCTCTGCATAGAACTCACCTCTTTCAAGAAACCATGCATTAAAAGGATGGACAACAAAAATAAATTATGTTTTCCTAAGGATCTGTAAACAGACAAGTAAAAACCTGCTTGGCATCTGGCAGTATGTTAATGGAGGCCCCATTATTTCATTAATGAGCTCTTAGAGATAACAAAATGTCATAACAACAATGGATGAACAGTTTAAGGATATAAAACATGGTCAAATTTTTTAGCCTTGAAAGATAAAAAGGGCAACTATACAAGTTGCCTGAGATAATTCTCTACATGTAATAATAGCATCTCTTCTCTTAATGCATCAGCCTTGAGGCAAAGACTGATAAGATTTAAGGCTGAATATTTCCCAGATTTAAGGCCTACTCACTTTTTTGAGCTCACTTCAAAGGACATGGTTTTATCTGCTTCTCAAGTGGGAGACAAACAAAGGTCTTTCCAACTGTCATCATTGCTTTTTCCTTGTCAGAGAGGGTATACATACACAAACCCCTCTGGAATTTAAGGTCTACAATCTAGAGGTCAGCTTGAACTATTTCCATCTGTAACACTGTAATCATTAGTTTGGTGTCTTCTTCTGATGTCCTTGACAGATAACTTGAGGGTGGTGGGGGAAGTTTCCTTGAACTGTATCCTTCTACTGTCCAGAGATTTTAACAACACCATCCTCTCTACATTGTGACTGATCTTATACCAATCCATCTTTTCCTTCACTTTTAAATGAAAATAAACAAAGTTCAGTAAGGACTAGAACCCTTTTATACTTAAGCAACTTAGACAAAGGCACAGATCAGTTCATGGGCTACAACTCTCTTACAGTTTCAAAGCACTAACTTTTGAAAGCATTTCAATTATCATATCAGGCATAAATTGGAATTGTTTTCAATAGGAAAGAGGAAAGAAAAATGGGGAAAATATCTCTCTTATGTGGGATAAAAAGCTGCCAAAGAAATCTGGATGCTTTTGCTACAAGGGTGATGCTCTTCTTGCCTGACTGGTTTTCCACTAATAATTTTCTTCATAATTTATGCAGAATAATCTAAGATAGATCAGAACAAACAGACACCCAGCATGCTACCATGTTTCCATGAAAATAAGACCCTGTCTTATATTTTTTTTGAACCCTGAAATAAGCGCTTGGCTTTATTGCCATGCACTCAAGAGCCCGATTGGGCTTATTATCAGGGAATGTCTTATTTGGGGGGAAACAGGGTATTTTTGATGAAGAAACTCAGGGAGACTTCAAGTAATGTCACGGGGCATTCAAAACGGGTGAATTTGAAATGGATGGTAAATGTTGGCTACATTAAAAGAGTTACCCAACCCAATAGCTTGTTTGGTCTTATTGTCATTATTCTGACTTTAGATTTAGCAACTGGATTAATTGGTTATTCAAAAGGGTTAGAGATTTCAGATTTCTTTTATAGCACTTGCAAAAATTGTAATAGCAAGAATGACATTCCAAAAACATATACTACCAGCTGATTCTTTGTTATGCAATTATATATCTGGGAACTGTTGTAATTAACAAACCAATTTTAGTATTTTATGCAGAACAAAGGGAAACTGTCGTAATCAAGGAGAACAAAGTTTGTGTATGTGGGGGAATACCACATACACAATCACAGAAGCAAATATAACTGTTTAAAATAGAGGAAGAAAGAGTCATTCAGTAGCTGACTTTTCACACTACAAAATAAAATAGTCTATTTTAATATTACCCTTCTTGTTATACATATATGCCCACATTTATTTACTTTTTCTTATTTTAACAGAAACAAAGGCTTAAAATAACAATGCTGGCAAAATCCTTTTTAGAATACTTGAGCGCATTAATGATTCATGCATGTATTTAAATGGATAGATAAGATGCTACAGGAAAAATTCAAATGGAATTTACCCTAAAAGTGAGATTGCAGTTAGCTTCCGTGGAGTCAGCCAAAATAAATGAAGATGAACATTTATATTTCATCCATTTGAGTTGTTCAGAACATTGTTTAATGGTTATGTATTTCTTTATCTCTTTTGTAAAGGATAGTACTCTCAAACTGTTATCATATTAAGCTTATTTCCTTTTATAGCAGTAATCCTCCAGGGACTACGCTTCAGCAAAACAAGAAGCAGAGAGAGTCCAAATATTTTAGAAATAATTTTACATTTGTTTTTTCAGTATGGAAAAATAAAATAAAATAAAAAATTTGATGGAAAAACCATTGAATTGATTTAACACAGTCCCAAAATGCATGAAAACATGCCAGAAAATCTTGGCTTCTCCCAATGACATGTTATGACATCATCATCAACCATCTTACTGTGTCTCTTAGCCACTAAAAACATTGTTTAAAAAATCTGCTGTTCCCAACTGCACAAAGATTACCTCAGCTTTATAGAAATAGGTATTGCAGAGTATATAAATTTATCCAATAGTATATATCCCATTTTCTGTCACACTAAATAACACAAATCCTTTCACTCTGTTCTAAGTAGCTCCCACATCTCCTTTGCATCCACTTTCTATTCATTCTAGTAGGAAGCTAATCTGTATTCTATTTTTTTTTCAGATCATTCACTTTCAGTATCCAGTGCATGTTCAATTTTCCTTGTCTTTTCTTGCACCTATTTCCTTTTCTTCCATTTCCATTTCTCCTCAAGATCTACTCTGTCCCATATTCTTAATTTATCATCATCAGTAATTTCTCCATGGTTCATCATTAGCAATCAAATAATTCAAGTATACTTTTCTCATGTTCCAGAAAAGCCCAATCAATTTAATATGTTTTTGTGACAATTATTTTTATTCTTTTTTACTTTTTCTATTTTTACATGTACAAATTCTTACAGATACTCCACTTTACAATAGCTGGTATATTCAAAAACTCACATTTGTACATTCATTAATTTATTCATCATGCATTAATATTGTATTTATTACTTTGCCACGGAAGATCATTTTCTATGAAGATAGTAATCAAACAACCACCATTCTTATTCATTAATTCATTTATTCTTAGACAGTCATGTCATATAACAGAATAATTGTTTCCCCTGGAACAGATTCATTCAGAATATTTCACAGTTCAGGATGTTGTACAAAACTCTTCTCTGAGTCTTCATTTTGCTTCATTCATTGGTGTTTAACAGGCAACTATCACTAATCTATGATTTCAGTTGAACTTGCTTCACAGCTTTGGAACAACCGGACCTCCCTATGGAATCTAATTGGATATTAGGCAAATGGAGTGGCAAATGGGGAGTTATGAGAAATTCCAGACTTATCAGGGAGTGATCCATCTACGACAAAGGACTGATAGAAATATCCCGCAACTAAAACCATGTTGCCACTGGCCTGAGTGGGAAAAACAGGTTTAATGTGTCATCCTTCCATGATTAGTAACTGGGTCAGGTCCATGGTGGGCATGAACTCCTGGGATGCTTCTGAATCTATGCTCAGGGAATAATGGTTGAAGTCCCCCAGCACCATAAACTTAAAAAAAAACTCCACTGCCAAGCCCAGCATGAAAGAATATGAACATAGAAGCGATTATGTAGCATGGAAGCTGGTATAACGACAATAATCCCAACTGATTCTACAAGTAGAAACTTCACCTGACTATTTGCATCCCTGATAAGCTCAGGAGTTTCCTGGAAATCCATAGCTACAACCCCCCCCACACACACACACTTCAAGGTTACAACTGGTACCAAAACTGAAGCATAGAATAGATGGCCATATTTTGGAGAAAGCCACTCCTTTTCTGTGCTGTTCTAAGCTTTGGTAATACATTCTAGGTTGGCCCTCACATCCAAGATTAGATTTCCAAATGATGTGAGCTTCATTAGAGACTGGCTCCAATATTCACTGGAAAGAGTGGGAATCCAGAACCACGCAAGGCACAAACACCAGGCAGTCAGGATATGTATAGATGGCCAGAAGGTAGAACTAATACAAAGCCATTAGACTTGTGATCCCCATGTGTGACCCACCCTCTGATTTCCCCCCTATACTTTATTGGCCATCAAAATGCGGCAGTAATTTAGAAAGGTTGGGCAGTAATTTAGAAAGGTTGTTTGGTTGTTTGTTTTAAATAAAAAAAATTAATAGAAGTCTAGCCTATCAGTGGTTGGAGTCAGAGACAACATACCAAATTCCAAATGCTAAAGAGCAACATAAAAGCTTATCTTCCTCCTGTTTATAAAATTTCTGAATGCATCTGGTGATCATTCCCAGGTGCAGTATGAATGGTATGTATGATCTGTCGGGAGAGGGGGGGACCAGTAGGGGAGGGGAGTGGATCTCTGATGGGATGGGGGACGGGAGGATTACGGTCATAACAGGGAGAGGTAGGTATGGCGGGAGCAGAGGGGTAGGCCGCTCTCGGGGAACGAGAACTCGCTGTCTCCAAGCGATTTCCTGTTCTGGCCCCTCTGGTTTGGTTCCATCTTGCTCAACCCGAGGTCCTGGTAACCAGGGATGTCAGGGCCCTGGGCTCAAGCTGCTGCTGTTGAATGCCAGGTCAATTATCAACAAGGCCCCCCTTGTACGGGATTTAATCCTGGAAGAGGGGGCGGACCTGGCATGTATTACTGAGACCTGGCTAGGCCAGGACGGGGGGGTTCCCCTCTCCGAGATGTGCCCGGACGGGTTCTCAGTTCAGCATCAGCCGCGACCCCAGGGAAGGGGTGGAGGAGTGGCGATTATAGCTCGCCAGAACCTTAATCCTCGAAGGAGCCCTGCCCCGGAGATTGTTGGGTGTGAGACGCTCCTTCTGAAGTTGGACTTAGGGGTCCAGGTGGGCCTTTTGCTAGCGTACCTGCCTCCTAGCTACATTGCAAAGGCCCTGCCTGTTCTGCTCGAGGCGGTAGCAGGGCTGGCGATTGAGTTCCCCAGGTTGATGGTGCTGGGGGACTTTAATTTGCCATCGCCCGGTGAAACCTCGGAGGCAGTCCAGGAGTTCATGGCTTCCATGACAACCATGGACCTGACCCAAGTAGTTCAGGGTCCGACTCATGAGGGAGGTCACACGCTTGACCTTGTGTTTCTCTCGGGGCAGTGGAGAGATGATCTGAGGCTGAGGGGTTTAGTCACAGTACCCTTGTCGTGGTCAGATCATTTCCTTCTGAGGTTGGATTTCATGGCACCACTCCTCCACCGCAAGGAGGCGGGGCCGATTAAGTGGTTCCGCCCCAGGCGCCTAATGGAATCTGAAGGATTTCAGAGGGAACTTGGGGAAATACCTGACTCCCTGGTACACGATTCATCTGAGGCTCTAGTGGCTGCCTGGAATCGGGCGGCAATGGGGGCTTTAGATCGGATTGCGCCTTTGCGGCCTCTCCGTGGCAGCGGATCCCGGAGAGCTCCTTGGTTTACTGAGGAGCTCCGGGAGATGAAGCGCCTTAAGAGACGCCTAGAGCGACGATGGAGAGCCAGTAAAGCTGAGTCTGACCGGACACTTTTAAGAACTTGCATTAAGTCTTACTTAGTGGCGATAAGGGCGGCAAAATGCGCGTATTTTTCCGCTCTTATTGCGTCCGCCGACTCCCGCCCAGCCGCCCTGTTTAGGGTGACTCGCTCCCTCCTAGCCAAGGGGGGAGTTGAAGATCCCTTGCAGGGCAGAGCTGAGGAATTTTCTCAGTTTCTGGCGGACAAAGTCGTTCAGATTCGGACGGAGCTGGACTCCATTTGGACAGGGCAAGCCGAGATGACAGGGGTGAGTCTTAGTCCTGTTATATGGGACGAGTTTGAACCTGTCACTCCTGAGGATGTGGACAAGGCCATAGGAGCGATGAGCGCCTCCACCTGTTTATTGGACCCGTGCCCCTCCTGGCTGGTTTCTGCCAGCAGGGAGGTGACACGCGGCTGGCTCCAGGCGGTTGTGATCGCTTCTTTGAGAGAGGGATCCATCCCACAGCCTTTAAAAGCTGCGGTGGTGAGGCCCCTCCTCAAGAAGCCTTCCCTGGACCCAGCGGATTTAAAGAACTTCCGTCCAGTCTCCAACTTACCCTTTTTGGGTAAAGTTGTTGAGAAGGTGGTGTCGCTCCAACTCCTGCGGCTTTTGGAGGATACTGATTATCTGGATCCCTTTCAATCGGGTTTCAGGCGCGGCTACAGTACGGAGACTGCTTTGGTCGCACTGATGGATGATCTCTGGCGAGCCCGGGATGGGGGTTATTCCTCCATCCTGGTGCTACTTGACCTCTCAGCGGCTTTCGATACCATTGACCATGGTATCCTTCTGCGTCGTCTTGGGGAGATGGGAGTGGGGGGTACTGTTTTACGGTGGTTCTCCTCCTACCTCTCTGACAGGACGCAGTCGGTGTTGACAGGAGGACAGAGGTCAACCCCTAGGCCCCTGGTTTGCGGGGTGCCACAGGGCTCGGTCCTCTCGCCCATCCTGTTTAACATTTACATGAAACCGCTGGGCGAGATCATCCGACGACATGGGGTGAGGTATCAGCAGTATGCTGATGATACCCAGTTGTACATCTCCACCCCGTGTCAGTTCAGTGAAGCAGTTGATGTAATGTGCCGCTGCCTGGACGATGTGAGGGTCTGGATGGGAGTGAACAGACTCAGGCTCAACCCAGACAAGACTGAGTGGCTCTGGATATTGCCTCCCAAGGACTATGTCGACTGTCCCTCCTTGGTTCTCGGGGGAGAAAAATTGACTCCCTCAGAACAGGTTCGCAATTTGGGTGTCCTCCTAGACCCACAGCTAAAATTGGAGCAACATCTTTCAGCTGTGGCTAGGGGGACCTTTGCACAAATCCGTCTTGTGCACCAATTGCGACCTTACTTGGAGAGGGAGGCCTTGCTCACAGTCACTCATGCCCTTGTCACCTCACGGCTTGACTACTGTAACGCGCTCTACATGGGGCTACCCTCGAAGAGCATCCGGAGACTCCAGTTGGTACAGAATGCAGCTGCGCGAGCTGTAGTGGGTGTATCAAGATACACCCACGTAACACCTCTCCTTCGCCAACTGCATTGGCTACCGATTAGTCTCCGGTTGCAATTTAAGGTGTTGGTCGTTACCTTTAAAGCCCTACATGGCTCAGGGCCAGGATACCTGCGGGACCGCATCCTACCACATACCTCCCTAAGACCGGTTAGGTCCCACAGAGAGAGCCTCCTCCGGGTCCCGTCGGCCAAACAATGCCGACTGGCGGGGCCACGGGGGAGGGCCTTCTCTGTGGGAGCCCCGTCCCTCTGGAACCAACTTCCACCAGAGATCCGGACTATCCCCACCCTGCTGGCCTTCCGTAAAGCCTTAAAAACATGGCTCTTCCGGCAGATGGGGTGAATAGGACAACCAGATTCCCCCTGAATGTTGTGTTTATAATGTTCTTTTTAATTATATTTTAATTTAAATTATGATTGTTTTTAAATGTACGTTCTTATTCATGCTGTACGCCGCCCTGAGTCCCACGGGATTGGGCGGCCTATAAGAGCGTTTAAATAAATAAATAAATAAATAAATCATACAGAGCCACAGAGCACTGAACTAGAGGAGCCATTAGTGTTAATCAGCAAAATTATTTTTAGGCTTTTACTTCATGTAGCCAAGTCTGCCCTGAGGGAGGCTTGCTCTGTGTATTCTTTTTAACTCCCGTCTCTATCTCCTGTCCTAACTATTAGGAATTCAGACTCTTTTTGTCCATCTACCAATGCAACATGAGGGAGAAGGTGATAAATTCTTTTCTATCAACAAAGCTATCAATCTACTTCCAACTGCTCAATGTTTATAGCCAGCAGTGAACAGATAATATCCCTGTTTATTTGAGCTACTGTTTTTATAATCTCATGGTCACAGTATCCCTACTAATTACATTAAACATTATCACTTTTCTCCTTCTCATTCCAATAAAAATTCTATAATTTCATTCTGCTTACAGTTGTCTGCTCTTGCTTGACATGATACCTACTTTCCCCACTCCTTTATGAGCGAGTACAAATGCTTCATACATTTGTCATACTGCATTCTCTCATCTTTCAGCAGTCAAATGTTATTCTTATAACAGCTGGTTAGAAGAGTTGATCTGACATAATTATTTGGAAAGAGGGAGATAGAGAAATAACTGGTCATATTTCTAATACTCCAGAATCCAGACAAAAGCTGTGAGAAAGATAGATGTAGTCAAGAGACTATCTTTAGTCTAATGATACAGTATATCGTTATACTGGAGATATAAGGAGATATGGAAGAGACAAGGAGCAAAACATTATGAAACGTGGGCAAAATATTCCATTCACATTATCGGTGAGTTTAAGGTTTTGAAATAATATTATTTCAAAATAATGAGAGAGAAAATAATGAGAGTATTGTTTTAAATAAGTAAACCATTTACTTCATCATTGTCACATTACTTTTTATAGAAAAAAATGGGACAATTATTTTTATTATTTTTATTTTTATCAAATTACATATGAAGACACAGCTGCAGTCTTTCTTGACCATTACCAACATTCTACTGCAACTACTACCTATTTTCTGGGACAAAAGGACTCATGGCTTCGAAAACAACAACATAGGTAAAGGCAAACCACATTTAGGAAAAACTCTAGACTTAAGATCCTAATGAAAAATAGAACTAATTGCTGATGTGATCTGTTTATCCTGTTTCCATATTCTTTCTTTCCCATTAAACAAAAAATAAATAAAGAGGCGTAGCAAGAAGAGAACTGGTGTCTGTAGAGAACACCAAGAGAAGCTAACTTGAAATCAACATCTTCACGCCCCTCCCTCCAGTTCTAAGATGAATGGTATGGTTATTTCACCTCAAAAATGAGTTTCAGCCAGGCAGATAGTAATACTGCCATGATCTGTTCTTGAATCCTCTTTTCTCATGACTAAACTTTCAAATAAATGCCTCCAATGTCCCCTTTTAATGCTACTTGCCTCGGGTAGAAACCCTGTTTCTTTGCTGGTAGAAACAAAGATGACAACAGTGGAAAGATATGACAGAAAGGAAGCTGCACCAAGTCATGCAGAGCCTAAATATGCAGGACCAGTAAGCATTAACTTCTAAACAGACTAGTCAAGCAAAGAGATAGAAATGAGAACAAAAATAAAGCTGTATAACTGGGCAAGGCAGCACTGAAAGGAATATCTGAGGTTTCTGCCTATACTATCCTTACAACTTTTCCTTGTTTATCCAATTCTCTCAGGCATTCTAAACCAAGCCAGAAAAATCTGTTCCTAAAGTTCTTGCTACTTTAAGATCTGGGTGGGGGGAGAGTGGGGGAGAATATTGAAATCCATCTCCCAGTTTTCATCCCACACTTTGTCAAGGAATAATAGCTTCAGTTTTAGGCTATTTAAGACCTTCCAACTAAACAGTAGACACCTTAATTAAAAATCACAGTTAGTCTGAAGGCCTCTTGGTCTACTATAGAGAGCTTCCTTTGTTAGAGAGACCAAGATACAAAAGCTTGTGGGATCAAGGGAAAAATAAAACCCAGCATCCTAACTTTGTACATTAAAATAAAATTAGATTAAGCACCCGATAGCTGAGTTGACATTCTGGCATCATTTATTTTCACACCAAATTTCAGCAACAAGAGAAGAGGAAGAGTTTCAGGTTTTATACAAAAGTACTAAAGGGGCTTCATGCAGTTCACATCCCATGGCTTGACCATGCATGCTTCTGTATCATATGTGGTGGACATGTGCAGAAGCTAAAAAATATTGGAGTCGGATTCAAATATGGATAGAGAAAATGGTGAAACAAAATATAGAAGTAAAACCAGAGATATTTCTGCTGGATATTTTGCCAGATAAATTCAACAAAGAAGAAATATACCTAATTGTTCATGTAGTAACAGCAGCTAGATTTGGAGGAGGCAGCATTAGATTAATAACATATACCTAAAATAAAGAGCTAATAGTATAGGTATGATATTTAAAAAAATAAGGAGTTTAAAAGGGACACCGATAATTTACAGATGTATTGGAATATGTTATTAGTCTGTTAAATGTAATATGTATTGAACTAGAATCACTCAGGGAAAGGTTTAGAAGGAGAAATAGGAAGTAGAAAGGAAGGGGAGAAGGGAAGGAGGGGAGGGAAGTAGGAAGGGGGAGAGAAGGAGTAAGAAGGTAGATTGAGGAGGTGGAGATAGAGGGAGGAGAGTGTGGAGAAAAGAAAGAAACAGATTGATTAATAATAGCAAGACTAGGTTTAAAATAGGTTATTGGTTATTGAATTTTGATTGATTGGGAAAGTATGCATGTTATTGATATATATATTTAAGGTATATGTATTGATATATATATATATGAAAATTGTGGAAAAAATAAATAAATAATAAAAAAGGCATAAGTAACAACTCTTCTTTAGCAAAGTGTGAGTTTGCTAAACTCACTCCTCCTTCTCACCTTTGAATCTGTGTAGTGAGTTAATGAAAAGGTGGGAACAAGCTTGTTGAAACCACTGTATAATGGCATAATACTTTTATGACCTTTTTTATTACCAAACACAACAGATCTTTAATGTCAAATGGATATTTTAGTCCTTTATCTTTCATAACACTACTCTACTGTGTCTCCTGTAGTCAACTCATTAACTGTGCATGATATATCTCTTGCCTTGTAACACTTATGTCACCTACTGTAACTTACAAACCTTTAAGACTTACAAACATATAATGTATTTGTCCATTTGGTACATTTATAGCCTTTTTTCATTCATATCCTAGAGGAAACATTTGCGGTTTCGTTTCTTCCCATTTTATCCTTGTTACAATCCTAAAATATGGTAAGTTAGACAGACAGATAGTGACTGAAAAAGAATGTAAAAGCTGTGTGTCTTTATGTCTAGATTTGATGAAAATCTACTAACACTTATTTACTCTATAAGAAATCCTACTATAATGGAAAACATTGGCATAACATTGGTTTACCTGCAACAATCAGAAATATAGATAGAAAAATAAAATATATGGCAGAGGAAAATGAAAGAAATATTTCTTTATGTTCCCTTTTATTCATATCCATTTCATGTATTCATAATTATGTTTTTATATCTATTATCTAATACATGCTTGACAAAATAAATAAATAAAATAAATAAATAAAAATATAGAAACTGACTTTCCCTTTGTCATAGCTCAGTTATATTCAGCAAGTATAAATAATATCAAATTATCACCTTGTCTTAAAATACCAAAAAAACCACCCCTCTCTTCATCTACATCTCATACCATATCTATAAACAACCAATGTAAAGAATGCATGTATCATAATCCGGAAATGAAGAAAAGTATCAAGTTGATATTTCCTGAGAAATTTCCTTGGATAATCAGACTAAGTAACCATCTATTGATTAAAATGTATGTTACATCAAAACACACACACACACACACACACACACACACACACACACACACACACACACCAGAGAAAGACAACACGCATCTTGCATCTTTGCTGATATACCTATTAGATTTTTGGCAGGTTTCTAAATATTGTTTTAAATACTCCTATTTATCTTTGAAAAATTAAGAATATGGGATAGAAATAGATTTTAAAAATGTATATATATATATATATATATATATATATATATATATATATATATATATATATATATATATATATATATATATATATATATATATATATATATATATATATATATATATATATATATATGATAAAGTTGATGAGTTGTAGTGAGGAGAGGAATGGTAGAAGACTATGTTTCACACATGTCATCAAATGAGGTCAAGCTGACCTTATTTTAACCTGATTGAATAATGAATTGTCTTTCTCTCTCTATTAAAATGGATATCTTGGTTCAGTGCCAGATTGCTATACAGTACTAAATTATTTCCTGTTGCCACAGTACACTTAGAATTAGGGCACTAATTCTAGATAAAATGTGTGTTAAAAGAATAGCAGAGCTTGGCAAAAATATATGTTATTACAATACAGTGTAAACATTAATTCAATATTTTCAAATGTTTATTCCACTTTTTATTTTCCTTGGTTTATATCTTGATGTTTAATTAGGAGTTCAAATCCTAATTCCTTAGCATTCCTTTCCCCCCAACAAGATCCTATGCAGAAGTTTAAGTGGTGGCAAATGGCCCATATAAAATTGGTTCGTATATGTTACTATTATCCCTTAATGCTAAAGATCTGTCAGTTTATCAATATTCTGCTGTGCTTCTAAAAGATACAGTGTTAGACAGGTTTTGGATGGAGGATCCACCATTGAAAAACCCTAGCTCTTCTGATCTGCTAATATGTTCAAATCTTCTTGTTGGATAGATCTTGGAGCATCACTTCTGCTAAAAGTAAAGAAGGTACTTTTTATGGCGGACATGTGTTAAAGCAAAGAACTTTTGCAGTAAGATTCATATTTTAATACGAAAATTCTTAAAGTGAAGATAAAGATGAAACCAGAAATTTTTCTTTTCGGTATAATGGAAAAAAAACTTGGGAAAAAATTTCAGAACGTTGATCTTATATACTGTATGTTGACAGCAGCAAGACTATTGTATGCTCAAAAATGGAAGGGCATTTTGATTCCCACCATGGACGAATGGCTACAGAATGGAGTTGGCAGAAATGGTTAAATTGACCATTTTGATTACAGAAAAGAATATAAGTACCTTTGTTGCCACATGGAGACCGCTTCTGAACTTTGCGCTTGAGGTGGGAAAAAAATGAAACTTGATTTTGGGTTTTACTGATTAGACTGATATGTATTTATAGAAATGGTTAGTTTATATTACTATGGGAAAGCAAAAAGTTGTGTTTCAATGTTAATGCTTTATTTTACTGAAACAGAGGGAGACAGAAGTCAATGGTTTTTTTCTTTTCCTCAGCCCTTCCTCAGTTCTCTTTTCCCCCTTTCCCCTCACTGTCTTTCTATTTTCTTTTGTATTTTGTATCTTATTTTATAATGTAATAAAAAATATCTGAGCAAAAAGGAGCATTACTTCTGCTTAAGATGCAAGAGGTCATTTTATACAATTTATTTTATACAAAGGGCTTCATGATTATTCTCAGTGTAAATCCTAGGAAGAAGGAAAGTTTTGTATAAGAAGGGAAGGAGAGAGGGAGGGAGGGAGGGAGGGAGGGAAGGAAGGAAGGAAGAAAGAAAGGAAGGAAGGAAGGAAGGAAGGAAGGAAAAAAAACCTTTAGCAGAGTTACTGTTTACCTAGGATATTACAAGAAGATAAATGTCCCCCCCCCCCCAAGAATTAAAGATCGCAAACCATTTTGGGACTTATGCCTCATTGTTAAGTCAGTAGCATACCAATAGCCAGAGCAATTTTTGTGAGTATCATTTCCTAGGTGTTTTCTATAAACTTTACCCAATAACAATCTAAATTGAAGTAATTTCTGAATTCCTTTTTGTGTCATACAGTTATTAGCAGAAGCAATAGCAAAGTAATTATTCATCATATATTTTTACTGCAGAGTTTATCTAAATTTCCTTTTTTCAGATTATTTTGAATTTATACAACTGATACATTTTCCTATAAGTCTACCTGACCTGTCTTTACTAAATATCCATGGAGGCTTATTTCCTCTTATCTGCCACTTAAGAATATTTAACTGTATTCTTAAGTAGAGGCTTTGGTTTTGTTCTCAGAATATAAATTCTACCATGAAGTATGTCTTCTTGCCTCCTCTCTCAGGTACTGATAGTGTTTTATAGTTTCAGTTTGCAATAATTTCTTCTAATATTCTCTTTCTTCTATCTCCTAAATAGTTTCATCTAGCTCATGGGATGGATTTGAAGGTCAAGATAATTCTTTTCCATCTTATGCTCTTGATATCTTTGTGGCATTTGATTTTTCTGTCCAAGATTTTGTAGGATTTATGGGCATAAATTGGTAGTATTCCAACCAGAGACTAATTGAAACCAATTTTTCACATGTACAAGCATTTTTCTGAAGCAAACACCATAAGAAAAGTGGCCAGTACTGAATGAATGACTTGTGTTTGGTAGCTCTAAAGTGTAAATTCTGACCTTTTTGAAAGGAAAAAAAAAGTGCCAACCCCAGAGTGAAAATGCCACAGGGAGAGAAAAAAGGGAGGGAGATGAGACTGCAAATACCCTGTCTTACTTCTATTCATGAAATTCCTGGCTATCTTTCCAGATAATTCAAGGGGTTGTTGTTTTTCTTGGAATCACTGAAAGGTTTTTATTGGCAAATCACCTGTTTGCAAATTGATTTCAGATTATTCTGAATGTAAATGCAAATTAATAATATTCACTTATAGAGCTGAAACACCAAAGAGTGCTAAGATATTTGAACTCATGTGTGTGCATGAGTTTAATATATATGAATTTTCCAGAAGCCACAAATAAAATAATTTATCAGTATCAGTGGTGCTGTGCGGGATGCCACACTGGTAGGAGCCTGGCGATGATGTCATTTTAGGCACTTTTTCCCAGCTTCTCCGCATCCTGAGATGTCGGAAAAGGCCCTTCCACCCGTCCTTGTTTCAATACGGACCTTTATTCTTCCTCCAAAGCACAGCTGAGAAGCTCCTCAGCTGTGTTTCGGCTTGTAATGTCGTCCTAAGCATGCGTGGAAGTGAAATCGCCCTATGGAACGCGAGTTCACTTCTGCGCATGCTCGCGATGCGCACAGGTAGCGAAAATAACCGGAACCCTCTGCTGCTCAGTATCATACCCGATCCCTGGTTTCCTTATGTTCCACATAACTTGTCCTTACTGAGGCATTTAATTTTCTAAATCTATATACTTGAATAATATATTAAGTAAGCAGATGCAACCCTCAGTTAAGTCACCCTAAATTGCCATACCAAATTAGTGGGTCCCACAATTCAATTTCTGTTTTAAAAGAATAGCCTACTACATGGGAACTTGGCATATGCATTATTATCCATAATAGTTTCTATTTTTACTAAGAAGTATTGCATGCTTGGTGTTTATTGTCCATGTGTCTATACAAGATATGAAATGGGAATTGAATTAAGAACATTTTGTATGCATGAATGTGAGAGAGCTGATATAAAAGTATAAACAATTGAAAAAATCCAACCACAACCAAGAGTTAAATGCAGTATATATGTGCCTCTCTCTCTGTGATGCCCTCTTATTTGCTGAATTATTAGGATAATTCAGAATATTGACACTGGGATGACACTGGAGAGAACTGTAACCATGTATTGAGTTTGCCAGCTCTTGCTGTTCCTGGATAAGATGAATTTGTCTGCAGGAGTGCATGTTCTGGTAAAGTTCTGATAGGGTACTATAATGAATTATTTAAAGAGTTGTCCTTGAACATTCTCTAGTAGCCCATGACAGAAATATTAGTCCAGCCAAATGGGATTATGTTGTATTAATTTTGAAGGAAGAATTGGCAGTCTAATTGCTTCTAGGCCTAACTCAAGTTTTTCTTTTACAACTCTGAGGAGTTTGAAATCCACATTTCAGCTTGTCCTTTCTTTAGGATGGCCAAAGTTTTACAAAATCATGACAAAATTCAGGACAATCTTCACAAACTAGGAATCAAAACAGAGTAGAAAGAAAAACAAAGCAAATGCACAGTTATTGGATGGGGAATACCTGGCTTGTTATGTGGAAAAATTGTCTTGTAGTCAGTCACTGGTTAGATTTCCAACCTTGAATACTGTGATCTTTTTTAGGCACCATACATTATGAAAGATTCATCAAAATGGGAAATTAAGTCTTATGAGGAGAGCCAAAAACACCATCCATAGTTGCACTCTATAAAAACTTTACATATACATATAAGAGGTGGGTTCCTGCCGCTATGCTCTTACCTGTCGGTCACCGCAGAGCCGAAGAAGCTGGTGGCATTCGCGGCACGGGGCTTCCCCCACCTGCTTCCCCTGCCCACCTGGACGCCGCCATTTGCGTTCTTTTGCCCTCTGCAACCCAACAAGACAGACAGAGACTTCAGAGGATAATCAGAACTGCAGAAAAAACAATTACTGCCAACCTGCCTTCCATTGAGGACCTGTATACTGCACGAGTCAAAAAGAGGGCCGTGAAAATATTTACTGACCCCTCGCATCCTGGACATAAATTGCTTCAACTCCTACCCTCAAAACGTCGCTATAGAGCACTGCACACCAAGACAACTAGACACAACAACAGTTTTTTCCCGAACGCCATCACTCTGCTAAACAAATAATTCCTTCACCACTGTCAAACTATTCACTAGGCTGCATTACTATTACTATTAGTTTTTCTCATCGTTCCTATCACCCATCTCCTCCCACTTATGACTGTATGACTGTAACTTGTTGCTTGTATCCTTACGATTTATATTAATATTGATTGTTTCCTGATTGCTTACTTGAACCCTATGACAACCATTCTTGACAAATGTATCTTTTCTTTTATGTACACTGAGAGCATATGCACCAAAGACAAATTCGTTGTGTGTCCAATCACACTTGGCCAATAAAGAATTCTATTCTATTCTATTCTATTCTATTCTATTCTATTCTATTCTATTCTATTCTATTCTATTCTATTCTATTCTATTCTATTCTATTCTATTCTTTCTCTCTCTCTCTCTCATATATATATCAATATTCTCATATATATATTACTCATATATATATTACTAAAGTTTTGTACTTTCTACAGTGGTGAAGAATGGCAGACTTTTAAGTGCCTTAGGCAAACTTGTCTAGATTAGCTTCTGACATATATATAAATCAGGTTAATCAATTCAACTTTAAAAATGGGAGTTTGTCTGCGGTCAGCTGAATTCTGTTTGGTGTATGCTTTTAAAACTTTTCAAGAAAGGGGTTATTTTCAAATATTAATTAAAACTTAGTTTCTTCTCCTGTTCTTCCTCCAATGCAATTTATTTTAATAGTCCTTCTGTAAATTCATCAATCCATCCTTATTTTGAGAGACATGGTAACCTAGTAGGCTTTATCATATCGAATAGCCCCACCTCTCTCTCCCTTCTCTTTCTTTTAAAGTATAATGTTAGGACTCCAATCATTTAAACTTTTAACTTTTTTTAAATTGTTCCCTCTCTGTAAAAACAGGCTTATCCCATTCAAATGTTTGTAAATTTGATTTTTTGGGGGGGAAGAGGGGAGGACTACAAGTGGTTTGATTTATCTATGTCTGTTAAAAGGAAGGGAGCCATACAGAATTAGACCAGTGGGAGTTGGGTTTAATTATCAAAAGTTACAGCCTGTTTCTATGTACAGATAGAAGTCTTTGAAAGGAGGCCAATTTGCAGACTGATCAATATTCATTTTATTTCAAAGGCCAGAGTGGAATCTATTTTCCCCCATTCATAAAATAGGTGAGAATTATGGAATCAAATTGCAGGAAATCCATTCAGATTTTCCCATCACAGAAATGTCTTCCATGGCATAAGATGTCACTGTGACATGTTTCATTTGAAAGTACTCCCTGTGGGTGACAAACCATAAGACTACTTGTTGGTGGGTTCATTTTATCCGTGAACCAACTAGAATCTTAGGAGAAAGCAGCATATACATCATTGTAGAAGCACACAAGCAAGCAAATAGATAAATATAATCATTGTCAATCTTCTCTTCTATATTGTGAAAAACAAATATTTTTTCTGGGTAATATTTTATTTGTTAGTAGAGAATAGGAGGATTTTAAAAAAGTTACTTATAATTATGCATCTGCCAAATGTCCTCTACCTACACATACATTGCATTATACACGGTATGCTTTTGAATATTTGTTGCTGAGGAACACATGTGGGAGTGTGGTTGCCCCTTGTGTCTATTTAGCTAGCCTGGGAACAGAATGTTGAATTAAACAGTGTTTTGCTGACTCAGCACAATTTTACCCAAAGCTAAAATGCATAATGACTATAATGGCTAAAATTATGAGGTATTGTCAGGTAAATAAGCAGCAAATAAAATAAGATTTTGCAGAAGAATATAAGCATAGTATCATCTCTTCAAAGTTTATATTGATGGTTGTAACAATTTATGGAATTGTAAAGTTTGATGGGACCACTCAGACCATCAGGGAAATTTTCATTTTCAAAAAACAGAGTACAAACTAAAGAGTACTCATATCCAACGACCTAAGTGCTAGAGCCCACTGTAACAACATTGCCAAAAAGGCACTAAGAGTTGTTAATCTAATCTTGCATAGGTTCTTCTCTGGCAATATTACACTGCTAACCAGAGCAAACAAAACATTTGTTAGACCAATTCTGGAATACAGCTCACCTGTCTGGAACACGCACTGCTTAACACACATTAATACAATCGAGAGAGTCCAGAAATATTTCACAAGAAGAGTCCTTCACTCCTCAGCTCACAACAAAATACCTTATTCCACCAGACTTGAAATACTGGGATTAGACAATTTACAATTACGTCGCCTCCGATCTGATCTAAATGTAGTTCATAAAATCATATACCAAAATGTCCTTCCTGTTAATGACTACTTCAGTTTCAACTGCAGCAATACACGAGCACGTAATAGATTCAAACTAAATGTAAACTGCTCCAAACTCGACTGCAGAAAATATGACTTCAGCAATAGAGTGATCAATGCCTGGGATGCACTACCTGACTCTGCACTACCTGACTTTGGGGTTTCTTCCCCAAACCCCAAAAACTTTAACCTCAGACTGTCTACAGTCGACCTCTCCCCGTTTCTAAGAGGTCTATAAGGGGCGTGCATAAGCGCACCACTGTGCCTACCGTCCCTGTCCTACTATCCTATTATCCTCTTTTTTGTTACTTTTTACTTATGTTTATACAAACTACTACTATCCTATACATGTTTGACAAATAAAAAATAAAAAAAAATAAAAATAAAAATAAATAAAGTGCCCAGAACAATTGGTTGTCCAGTATCTAAGCAATGATCTCCAATGAAAGGGAGACATTGTCTTCCTTGTACTTACTTTACCTCTTTAATTGTTTTTTACAGTTAGAAACCTTTTTCTAACTGTAAATGATAAATGGAATGTACCTTTCTCTAATTTACAATCATTTCTTGGTCTGCCTTCTGGGACATTAGAGAACAGATTTTAATCTCCACTTAAGTGATAGCCCTTCAGGGCTAGGTTTCCGGGTTGGTTTTTTTTTTTGTTTTGTTTTGTAGAAAGTTATCATATCTCCCTTCTGTTATCTCCTCCCCAAAGGCTAAAGTACACAAAGAGTAAATATACTCATTGTTGGACTTACTGTTTAGTGTTCTAATTACAGTACCTTTGTTTAGCCCCTCTGTTCACATTTGCCTGAATTGTTCTTAAAATGTGGTGCCTAAAACCTGATATGATAATCAAGGTTAGATTTGACCATGAAGAATAAAAAGGAATATGCCCCATTTTCAGTTACATCATGCTGCTCAATCATATTTAGTATGTAATCAACTAACATTCCACATTATTTTTCATATTTTATTTTCTAACTGCAATAGATACCCTTCATTCCATAATGCTGTATTTTGATTTCTTCTTCTTATATGATGAACTTTGTGTTAGTCTCTGCTAAACTTCCTTTTGATATTATCCGCTTCAGAAGGTGGTATTCACTTACTTTCCCTACCGGTTCACAAATGTGAGCCCGTGTGTGTGCACGCTCGGCTTCTGCACATGCGTGCAGCCTTCTGCGCATGCACTTTACTTGCACATGCGGCTTGCACACATCTGCACAGCTTCAAAACATGCCTAAATAGGATGGCATAGCGCCAGGCGGGGGTTACCCGAACTGGTCCGAACCGGCTGCATACCATCTCTGATCATCTTATTTCCCTAACCCAGTGCTTCTCAATTATTTTCTGTTATGCCCCCTCTAGGAAGAAGTAAACATTTTGCGCCCCCCCAACTCTCCGATCTGGGCCCCAATGGAATTTTAGTGTTAATATTTATTATTTTACTTATTATAAGCTGCAAGCAAATTATTGGCTGGGGAAGGCTGCTCTACCCACTTACCTGGGAGTAAGTCACACTGAACTCAGTGGAGCCTGTTTTCGGTTAGCCAGGCATAGACTACCATGGTTAGGGCCCTCTTTTGACAGGGGGCCAGGCCAGCTTAATCAAGCCGAAGTTTTGGGGGTGCCGGCCTGGCTCATAAGCGCTGCCTCTGCCGGGCACTCACAGTGAATGGTGTGGAAGGAAGCTTTTGCCCAGCTGCAGAGGATGCTCCTCCTTGTCCAGCAGCAGGTTCGCCACGCTGTTCATGGCTACCGCGGCACCCACCGAGAACAACAAGAACCCATGCAGCACCACCCCCGCCCCCCTGGCCGCTTTCTCTTCCGGGCTCGGAGCAGCGTGCAACTGGGAAAACACTCCCCATCTGGGGGAATTGATTGAGAGGGACCACACATGTTCCCCGGGATCACACGCATCCCCTAGCATTGCTCCATGCCCCCCTGGGGGACACTATTTGAGAAGGACTGCCCTAACCAATCAAGTACATTTTGAATTTCATGTTTTCTAGCATATTAGCTATTCCCATTTAATTTTGTGTCCTGTAAAAAATTGATAAGCATTCCTTCCACCATCTCCTCATCCAAATCATTAATAAAAAAATGTTAAAGGGTGCAGGATTTTATTTTATTTTTTTATTTTTTCTAACAGACTATTCTTATCATTTTTGTTATATATTAACTGCAAACATTGTTTTCAATTTATTATATTCCTGTCTTATGAATGTTTAATTGCTATTTCCTTTCATGAGATTAAGAGATCTGCCAGCAAATGAATTTTCCTATTTAACTCTTAAACAACTCTCTGAAACATTGGCAGTAACAAGGAAGATGATTCATGTGCTTAAAAGTAATAATTCTTTGTATTCTAATTGAGATTTATTGTCTCCTCCAATGAACATTTTAAAAATGCAAATAAATCCAGTGCATCTTTACCTTTCTCTGTTCCTTCCCCCTGAACAGCTTGTATGATCTTGTTTGGTAAAATAAATACAGGTTTAGAATGCAACAGCACTGGGAACGTTTACAGATTTATATTTTCTCAAGACTAGAAATCTCTATGCAGCCAAACCAAGCCATTGATCAGACCTTAAGATTAGCTACGGATGGGGATTAAGGGAGCTGCTATATTCTTAAATGTCACTGAAATTATCTTTTGGTGATAGAGGTAGCAATAATACTGGAGTCTACCCCCCAACTTCTCTCCCTGTCTATCACTAGTAGGGGTTACTATCATGCAAGGAAAGAAATTCCAAGAGATACAATTATCTTAAAAACAATCTTACATTCAGAACCGAATAAAAGGAACACTATATGGAATTTCTTTTATTCAAAATTATTGTTCATTGATCCATTGGATCAACTTTATTTTTCCTAGAGATAGCAGTCTTATTGATGAATGCTCAGAAACAAGTTCTACTAAGTTTCATTATTCTAAACCTTACAGTTGTGCTCATAAGTTTACATACCATGGCAGAATTTATGATTTCCTGGCCATTTTCAGAGAATATGAATGATAACACGAAAACCTTTCTGTCACTCATGGTTAGTGTTTGGCTGAAGCCATTTATTATCAATCAACTGTGTTTACTCTTTTTCAATCATAATGACAACAGAAACTACCCAAATGACCCTGATCAAAAGTTTACAAACCCTGGTGATTTTGGCCTGATAACATGCACACAGGTTGACACAAAGGGGTGTGAATGGCTATTAAAGGTACCCATCCTCACCTGTGATCTGTTTGCATGTAATCAGTGTGTGTGTATAAAAGGCCAATGAGTTTCTGGCCTCCTGACAGACCCTTGCATCCTTCATCCAGTGCTGCACTGACATGTCTGGATTCTGAGTCATGGGGAAAGCAAAATAATTGTCAAAGGATCTGTGGGAAAAGGTAGTTAAACTGTATAAAACAAGAAAGGGATATAAAAAGATATCCAAGGAATTGAGAATGCCAATCAGCAGTGTTCAAACTCTAATCAAGAAGTGGAAAATGAGGGGTTCTGTTGAAACCAAACCTGGTTTGGTCAGGTAGACCAACTAAACTTTCAGCCACAACTGCCAGGAAAATTGTTCGGGATGCAAAGACAAACCCACAAATAACTTCAGGTGAAATACAGGGCACTCTGAAAACATGTGGTGTGGCTGTTGCAAGATGCACAATCAGGAGGCACTTGAAGAAAGATGGTCTGCATGGTCAAGTCGCCAGAAGAAAGCCATTACTATGCAAATACCACAAAGTATCCCACTTACAATACACCAAACAGCACAGAGACAAGCCTCAAACCTTCTGGCGCAAAGTCATTTGGAGTGATGAGACCAAAATTGAGCTTTTCGGCCACAACCATAAACGCTACATTTGGAGAGAAGTCAACAAAGGCCTATGATGAAAAGTATACCATTCCTACTGTGAAACACGGAGGTGGATCACTGATGTTTTGGGGATGTGTGAGCTACAAAGGCACAGGACATTTGGTCAGAATTGATGGCACGATGAATGCAGTATGTTATCAAAAGATACTGAAGGACAATTTGCATTCATCAGCCTGGAAGCTGCGCATGGGACGTACTTGGACATTCCAACATGACAATGATCTTAAACACAAGGTCAAGTCGACCTGTCATTGGCTACAGCAGAATAAGTGAAGGTTCTGGAGTGGCCATCTCAGTCTCCTGACCTCAATAACATTGAGCCACTCTGGGGAGATCTCAAATGTGCAGTTCATGCAAGACAGCCCAAGAATTTACAGGACCTGGAGGCTTTTTGCCAGGAAGAATGGGTAGCTTTACCATCTGAGAGGATAAAGAGCCTCAGCCACACACATACCACAAAAGACTTCAAGCTGTCGTTGATGTTAAAGGGGGCAACACACCGTATTAAGAACTGGGGTATGTAAACTTGTGATCAGGGTCATTTCTGTTGTCATTATGATTGAAAACAAGTAAACACAGTTATTGATAATGAATGGCTTCAGCCAAACAGTAACCATGAGTGAAAGGACGGTTTTCATGTTATCATTCATATTCTCTGAAACATGGCCAGGAAATCATAAATTCTGTCAGGGTATGTAAACTTATGAGCCCAACTGTAAGTATGAGAATATTTTAGCCTACCATAAAAATGTATAAGCAATCATTTCTATCCAAAATTCATGGATCACCAGAATTATAAAGTTAGAAGAGATCATTTAGATCCAGCTCAACCTTCTGGTCAATGCAGAAATCCAGATTAAAGCAGTTTCAATAGATGCACAAAATCATCCATCCATAATCACCGAATAGATATAGATTCACTGAACAAATTTTTACAGATCCTGATGAACTCGTGGCATTTATATGACTGTGTTCCTTTTCTTGTACTGAGTAAAAATAGAATTTCATCTTGTACCAGGAATGTGCTGTGTTATAGAAGAAAGAAAAAAAGCACCCTATGTTGTATTGGAATTAATAAGACAATTCTGGTTTATTAGCCCAACAGATGCACAAAAAATGCAACAGAAGATGTAGGTAGGGTTATTCATACTTATTTCATTTCAGGGTAGGAATGTGAGCAAGGAAAAGATGAAAAGAGCAAGGAGTTCAGTCCCACTCCAAATGGTAATAGCAACAGGCTGTAAAACAGCTCAACTGTAATTAATCATTACAATGGAAATCTACTTGACAGGCCATGTTGGGCACAGAGACATATTTCCTTAAAGTACATCAGTTTATATAGGATTGTGCTTTAAATTCATTGTTGGGTACACCCAGATGATGTATGTCACAACAAGTTGAAAGAATGTATAACTAGCTGCTAAACATCGCTTAATGTTTGCCTTGCTCCTAAGAAGTGCAGATTGGCTATCTCAGATTGCCATCTAAATTTCAGTAACTAAGAAAATTGAACTTAAAATTCTCTCTTTTTTTCTCTACACACCCTTAAAGAAAAATTTCAATTTTTTCTTCCTATGTGAATCAGAATCAGAATCTCCCTGAAATTACTCAGAATTACATTAGAATGGGTTGGGAGAGAGACAGGCTGGCAGAAGAGCTTCTGCTGTTCCCTTATAGATGATCTGCAGAGTGTGCCGAACCATGTAGCCTGAAACACCTCAGTTTGCCAAAACGTTTGTCCAGTTGCAACATTACTTCAAGCAATTACTCTTTATGCACTGAAGCCGGGTTGGAGTACTAGCATTCGGGAAATGTTATAGAAATATCCTTCACCCAATTCAGGGTTGAGTGGCTTTGACACATGCCTCATATCTGTGATGCATCAAGAAACCATGATCACTTTTGCATCTGCTGCTGCCCAATATGGTCCCTATTCTGATTTTATCATGGTGGCAAGTGCAGAGGTATTAATCTTGTGTTCTAACAGACCTCAAATCATTTATAAATATGTCTAACAGTTCAGATCAAAGGTCCATGATACTCTGCTTAACAGTGTCTTCCAGCTTATTATGAGCCATTGACACCCATTTTCTGGGTATGATTGTTCAACTAAATCTGTATTGAATTTGTGATACAGAATCCAGGCTGCATAGGATACTGTTAATTATTTTGCTGAATGTGATTGCCTTTACAATTTTCCTTTCCTCTGAGAGCTTAGGCAACACACACATGGGCAAATATCCTACTCAACTTTGGAATTTCTATTGGAACCAGAAATGTTTATGTGCTGTAGTGCAATAGCCATTGATAGGTTCATCCTAGATTGATTAATTATCCTTGTAGCCATATTAATCATATTGCATGGTAGGTTCATGCCTAACTTCATTATAGCTGTTGTAAGTATCTTGTAGCAGCATGTAACTTTTTGTTGTTGTAAATTAAAAACTTATGAATGATATATGGCTCACACTTATCACTGCCTATATAACTATACCTCAGGTATTGTTGGGCTTTAATCTGGACAGTTAATTATAATGCATTTCAGGGTTTGAAATGTTCATTTATATCTTTTTTTCTCTTCTTGGTTTTGATCTGTAAATTGTACTATGTGTAATGATATATGTAGCTATGCTATTTTCCCACTTCTTAATTCTGTGAAATATTTCTTAAGCCATATGATTAATTAATTAATGTGTGTGTGTGTGTGTGTGTGTGTGTGTGTGTGTGTGTGTGTGTGTGTGTGTGTGTGTACTGCACGTACTTGTATGTCTAACATTTCAAGCCAAGTCTTATTTGCACTTTTATTTTTCCTCCTATTATCTAAATACCCATGGCTGCTAATATCTATTTTTGGATTTTGATAAAAGTATTTTAAACTACATATACTTATTACTGAGAAATTCATTTTGTTCTTGTTTTTCATGAATGATCAAAAATTTATTGTTTCAGGTAGCAGCTACTATAATACATCCAAACTTTCCTGAAGGGATATTTCTTGAACAAAATCTGTGAGAAAACATGGTAACCATGGGTGATTATTCTTTGCCGTTGCTGCCATAGTCAGTAAGGAGTCCCTGTGGATTTTACTCTACTAGTTTCTGCAGATTATAGGGGAAATACTCAACTCCATTTCAAAGCCATTGAGCCAGCATTGTCTGAAGACTTTTCTACAGTCATGTGGGCCAGCATGATGTCATGGAAGACTCTTCCTATTTCTCTATTCACATTTGTATACTTTCAAACTGCTAGATTGGTGGCAGCTGAGGTGAGGATGGGAGCTCATCCTATCATGTGGCACTTTTCAGCTGACAAGCCTAGCATCTTACAACTGAGCCACCATGCCACCTCTTGCTGAGCCACCTCACCACCCCTGCCACATGAGCCAGTTAAAGAAGAAAAAAAGTCCTGGGAAGAAATCTCTCTATACTTTACCATTTCTGATAAATCCAACCATACTGAAATTCTTCTTGATAAGTTCACATTCCTTCGTATGTTTACCTAATGGAAAATCTCTATCTCTTTTTTATATTGCATTTTTGGCTAAAGGCTCATGGCAGTTTTATTCAAAATATGATGCCATCCAAAATCTCAAGAGGAAAACAAAGCTTGCCTCTAGATCAGGGGTGTCAAACTCACATCATCACGGCAGCATCACGTGACGTATCGGGACATTTTCCCCCTTCGCTAAAGCAGGCATGGGCATGGCCAGCACATGACGCATCTGGTCCACAGGCCGGGAGTTTGACAGCCCTGATCTAGAGAAAGCTTGTCATGATCAACTGACATGGAAGCAGACTTCAAATTAACAGGGTGTAAGAAATGGAGGTGAACTTCCACTTTACAACAACCATTAGACTAGAATTTGAAAATGTTTGCTCTCCCTCTGTTGAAATTCTATTATTTAATGCTTAAGAACATGGCAATCTGAAGAATGGTGGAGAACAAAAACAAAAAATGGAAAATAAAAATCATTTCTAGTCACTGAAATTTCTATTAATTAAAAGAAATTCCATCAGTGGATGAAACCAGACAGTGGAATTTCTAACTAACAAGATGAAACCAGACAAATTTAAAGTGTAAGATGGGCCTAAATTTGACTTTAGATATTAGGAGAATGTAAAGCTGGAAATGCCTGGTAATCTAGGCTTTTATATATATATACTTACAGTCCACTCTAACCCATCGAAGTACCTTTCAGCTGCTACCCTAAAGAACAATGTTTGGATCAGGCCATCCTGACCAGAAGGCAGTTATGTGGGTTTGGATGTTTTGCACTAGGCAGGCAGCCAACTTTAATGGAAGCCAAAGTGAAATAAATTTAAAACAATACCAGTACATTTCATTATAAGAGACATACTTAGCTTGGATGACCTCTTCCAAATGGCCTAATTGTAAGGATTATAGCATGACCAACTTGGTCTTTAACATTTAAATTTTAGTGCCACCCTCCTTGTTGCATTATTTAAGCTAAGCAGTGGCAACTGTGAGTGAAATGGTATTTGGGAATCACCTTGGGAGACAGGTGGAACCTAGATGATTATCAGACAAAGAGCAGTTAGTCTACAGAAAGAATGTGGATGTGGCAAACCTCTCAGAAGGGACTCTTCCTATATTCTTGGACTGTAAAAGTGAGCAGGGAGAACTGTACTTTCAGATTTGAAAGATTCTTTAAAGTAACGTCACAACAGTGGTAGAGTTACTATTTCTGAGTATGCTTCTTGTTTTGACTATCTCAAAAGCTGACTGCAGAGAAGTGGACAAAATAGGTAAGATGGTGGAAACAGTATTGCAATGCAGGGCTATATCCCTGCATACAATATAAGTGTAAGATTTATAGCAAATTATTTCGGTTCTCTCCAATACAGCAACACCTGTTTGCAAAATAGATGCATGCTTATGCTAAACCAATACACCTTTAACATCACCACAAATTTTCCTTATAAACTCATCTATAAATATATTAAATATGCATAATTAATGATATAATACAGGATAAGGTATAATTAATTTGTATCCTGTATTGTTGATAACTTCATTTGTCTGAAGGTGGGGGAGAGCATATATGGTTCATCTAAACTGGACTTAATCCTTACTAACAGGGAGAGATGGTTGAACTGAAAGTGCCTGGAAACTTAGGGGAAAAAACTTGAATTCAAGATATCAAGGGTGGAGTAACAGAGAATCTTTCTATGAAGGCCATAGGATGGGATTGAACTGGGAGAAATTTAAAAGTTCAAATGTTGGATAGGAGGGGGAGATCTGGTTTGGAGTAATACATATGATAAGGAAGTGAATATTCTTGATATTCCCTTACTAAAATGAGCCAGCTGTAAAGTGACTGCCAAAATTAAAAATATTATATCGAGATTAACAGGCGCATAGAATCTCTCTCTCTCTCTCTCTCTCTCTCTCTCTCTCTCTCTCTCTCTCTCTCTCTCTCTCTCTCTCTCTCTCTCTCTCTCTCTCTCTCTCTCTCTCTCTCTCTCTCTCTCTCTCTCCAACATCACTGGCTACAGCAAACCACCTTCCCAAGCTGAAGGAAATCAGCAACTGGCAGATGACCTGAATGTGTTCTACTGCAGGTTTGAAAGGAAACTACAGCCACCTATCCCCACAACCTCCATCCCAGACACACCAACAATAGCCAAACCTCCTACAACTGAACCCATCCCATTGGGTTCACAACCCCTGGTGATCACAGAAAAGGAAGTGCAAGATCTATTTCACAGATAGAAGCCAGGAAAAGCACCAGGTCCAGACAAGATAACTCCTTCTTGCTTAAAAGTCTGTGCTGACCAATTGGCCCCCATCTTCACCCAAATCTTCAACAAGTCACTGGAGATATGCCATGTTCCTTCTTGCTTCAAACACTCCACTATCATCCCAGTGCCGAAGAAGCCCTCCATCAAGGAACTGAATGACTACAGACCAGTTGCTCTAACATCTGTAGTTATGAAAATCTTTGAAAGGCTAGTGATGTCCCACTTGAAAACCATCACGGATCCACTGTTAGACCCCCTGCAATTTGCATACCGAGCAAATAGATCGACAGATGATGCTGTTAATATGGCTCTGCACTTCATCCTACAACATCTTGAATCTCCAAATACCTACGCAAGGGTCCTCTTTGTAGATTTTAGTTCAGCATTCAACACCATCATACCGGACATTCTTCTAACTAAACTAAATCAGCTAGCGGTACCTGAACACACTTGTAAGTGGATCACAAGCTTCCTAACAGAAAGGAAGCAGCAGGTGAAGCTAGGCAAAATCACATCAGATACCTGTACAATTAGCACAGGGGCCCCCCAAGGCTGTGTACTCTCACCACTTCTCTTCTCTCTATATACCAATGACTGCATCTCAAACGATTCATCTGTTAAACTACTGAAGTTTGCAGATGATACAACAGTGATTGGCCTCATTCGAGACAACGATGAAACTGCATACAGACGGGAGGTTGAACAACTAGCCTTGTGGTGCGACCGGAACAATCTGGAACTGAACACACTCAAAACCGTAGAAATGGTGGTAGACTTTAGGAGAAACCCTCCCATCCTACCACCTCTTACAATACTAGACAACACAGTATCAACAGTAGAGACCTTCAAATTTCTAGGTTCCATCATATCTCAAGACCTAAAATGGTCATCTAACATCAAAAACGTCATCAAAAAAGCACAACAAAGAATGTTCTTTCTGCGCCAACTCAGGAAGCTCAAACTTCCCAAGGAGCTGCTGATACAGTTCTACAGAGGAATTACTGAGTCTGTCATCTGCACCTCTATAACTGTCTGGTTTGGTTCTGCAACCCAACAAGACAGACACAGACTTCAGAGAATAATCAGAACTGCAGAAAAAACAATTACTGCCAACCTGCCTTCCATTGAGGACCTGTATACTGCACGAGTCAAAAAGAGGGCCGTGAAAATATTTACTGACACCTCACATCCTGGACATAAATTGCTTCAACTCCTACCCTCAAAACGTCACTATAGAGCACTGCACACCAAGACAACTAGACACAACAACAGTTTTTTCCCGAACGCCATCACTCTGCTAAACAAATAATTCCTTCACCACTGTCAAACTATTCACTAGGCTGCATTACTACTACTATTAGTTTTTCTCATCGTTCCTATCACCCATCTCCTCCCACTTATGACTGTATGACTGTAACTTGTTGCTTATATCCTTACGACTTATATTCATATTGATTGTTTCCTGATTGCTTACTTGAACCCTATGACAACCATTCTTGACAAATGTATCTTTTCTTTTATGTACACTGAGAGCATACACACCAAAGACAAATTCCTTGTGTGTCCAATCACACTTGGCCAATAAAGAATTCTCTTCTCTTCTCTTCTCTTCTCTCTCTCTCTCTCTCTCTCTCTCTCTCTCTCTCTCTCTCTCTCTCTCTCTCTCTCTCTCTCTCTCTCTCTCTCTCTCTCTCTCTCTCTCTCTCTCTCTATATATATATATATATATATATATATATATATATATAATATTTCCATTCTGCTCTGCCTTAGTCAAATCTCACTGAGAATATTGGTTCCAGTTCTGAATACCAAAATTAAAAAGGGATCGTGATAAATTGGAACAAGTTCATTGGAACAAGTTCAAGTTCAAGGACTATTAGGATGGTGAAAGGCCTAGAAAACTAGTTGTATGAATGTATGAATTGAATTGAACTAATGCAACCCAGTTATATAAATAATATGCTCGGAGACCATAACGTAATAAGAATGGACCTAAATTAAATCCATTCTCAGTCATGTGATTTTGACACTTGTTTCTTCATTGTTAACATTCTTCAAATGTTAGTTACACCTCAACTTTAATTAGAATTTAAGTGTGAATTATAAAGACAGAATATATAGATAAGAAAACAAAATGGAAAATTCCTGATTAATTTACCAAAGTTCTCCAAGTCCAGAAATAGTGAAAGATTTATTTGAAAAGTGATAAAATAGTTATTCTTTATCTGCTAGGAAGGAACAGACAAAAAGTTAGTTACAAAAAGTTAGCATGAATAATTTTAAAAATGGTGCATGTACAGCATATATCTACATTCGAAGCTACAACACAAGGCACAGCAGTAGCTGAATCAACTGATACAAGAAGTGGTATGATAACAGAAACGAGAGGTAGTGCTTAAGGAATGTACACTGTTTGAGTGTTGGTCTGTGGCCTGTAATCTAATCTTGGTTGTTTTACAGAACTGCAAACTAGTAACAACTTAGATATGTACCAGTAGTGAACTTTATCTGTAGCTTACAATGTGACAGAAATAGCATCCCTTTAAATTGTCTGGTGACAAAGAGGAAAGGCCCTGGTGGGCAGTGGGTATGTTTTAAAATAAGGAAGAGTAAAAGCAATTCACAATGTTATGATAAGGGAGGCATAGGGGCAAATGGTCTTTGTTCTGATTAGGATTTTGGTAATACTTAAAGTTCATTTGCCAAGATTTTTCTAGCTTTTTGCTGAGAAGAAAAATAATTATTTCCAGTTTTAAATGATTTGGACAGCAGTGTTATGCATGCTTACCATAGAAATGACTTCTACTGAAAACATTTTTTAGCATATGGCATATCATACACGAAATATATATATAGAAAATATATATATTTTCTTTTTTTTAAAAAAAATAATCTTTATTTGGTTTTTAAGCTTTAAAAAGAACATACATAATAACACACAACATCAAAGAAAAAAGGAAAAAGAAAACATTAAGAAAAGGGGGAAAAGGGAAAAGAAGGAGAAAAAAAATACAAACACTAATACACAAAAGGAAAAAAAAACGGCATTTCAATTTAACAGCTATATCTTTATGTAACTAAATCCAGTTTTGCAATCTTACTACATTGGTTGCTTTTAACCTTTATCCCTTTTACTCTTTAGTTCAAACTAATCTAAAACGTATTTATACATATTTACATTATTTTTCATATTTATATCCTCGGATTATGTGCATCGATAATAATCATTTTTATTGTTATAAAGGAGATGGTAAGGAAAGATTTTTCGGATCAAGTCTTCTTCTATGTCCATAGTTTTAAATTTTTATTTGATTGTAACCAGGAATACCATTTTGCCCATATTTCATAGAAATCAGAGTTGTCTTTTTGATGGATGTCCATCGTTAACTTGCTCATTTCTGAGCATTCTAAAATTTTCCTAATTATCATATTTGAGGAGGGAATAATATCAGATTTCCAATTTTGGGCATATAGTAGTCTAGCTGCAGTTGTTATTTGTAAAATTAAATATCTTTCTTCTTTAGTAAATTTGCTCTGGAAGATCCCCAATAAGAACATTTCTGGTTTTAATTCCATTTTCACATTTAAAATCTGTTCCAACCAAGATCTAATCTTTTTCCAAAATACTAGAACCTTGGGGCATGACCACCACATGTGGTAGTAGCTCCCTGCTTCCTTTTTACACTTCCAACATTTAGGTGATAGCGATGGAAACATCTTTGCCAGGCGATCTGGGGAGAGGTGCCAACGGTATACCATTTTATAGATATTCTCTTTATAAGATGTAGCTAGTGTCAATTTATAATTGATTTTCCAAATCACCTTCCATTCATTCAAATTTATTTCATATCCCAAATTTTGAGCCCAGGCGATCATATAGCCTTTAGTTTCGTTCTCTTTTAATTTAGTTTTCAACTGCAGATTATAAAATTTGGAGATCATTTTTTCATCTGGCCCCATAAATATTTTGTCTAATTCATTACTGTTTTGGAAGCCGAATTGGGAGAGGTCTTTCTTATATCGGGTTTGAATCTGAAGATAGTGCCACCATTCTAAATCTATGCCCTTTATACTAAGTTCTTGTCTTGACCTAAGATTATTTTGTTCATCTAAAAGCTGTTGATAGATAATAGTTTTATTCTTGTTTATAAAATTTGGATGTATAATGGCTTCAGATGTTGATAGCCATTTAGGAATTTTTTTATAGTAATCATTTTTTATATTAAGCCAGGTTTCTAGTAAGGGGCCCCGTATATAATGCCTCTGAAAGTATGCATGTGCCTTATGTTTCCCTCCCCACAGGAATGCATGCCAGCCTACTTGAAGATTAAAACCTTCCAGAGTTAAGATCCTTCTGTTACGTAATAAAACCCATTCTTTGATCCAGCTCAGTGCAGCCGCCTTGTAATAGCTTTCCCAGTCCGGGAGTCCAAAGCCACCATTAATCCTACGGTCATGTAACGTCTGGAGTTTAATTCTGGCCTTTTTCTTTGACCAAATGAATTTGCGGACGATGTTATTTAATTCCGTGAAAAAGTTCTTTTTAAGTTTTATGGGTGCAATTTGGAATAGAAATAATAGCTTGGGTAAAACGTTCATTTTGATAACGGCAATTTTACCTAATAACGATAGTTGCAATTTAGCCCAATTCTGCAACTCTTTTTGTATTTTTTGATTCAATTTTGTATAGTTGTCTTCTTTGATGGTGCTACATTTGGCAGTAAGCCATAGCCCTAGATATTTGACTTTTTTAACTATTTTAATTCCCAGTATTGTTTCTAAAATCCTATTTTGTTTTTCAGTTAAGTTTTTAGTTATTATTTTTGTTTTTTCTTTATTGATTTTTAATCCTGCCACCTTACCAAACTTTTCTATTTCTTCAATTAATATTGGACCCGATTTTATGGGATCTTCCAGGATATAAGTCATATCGTCTGCAAAGGCCTGCACCTTATAATCCTCCTTTTTAATTTTTAAACCTTTTATATTATGATTTTGTCTTACACACCTCAAAAGAATTTCTAAGGCCAGAATAAATAGTAGAGGAGATAGGGGGCACCCTTGGCGAACTCCTTTCTGAATATTTACTTTGTCCGTCAGATCATTATTCACAAGTACTTTGGCTGATTGTTCCTTGTAGATTGCCTTAATCAAATTTAAAAATTTAACACCAAAATTCATCATCTCAAGCTGGGTTATGAAAAACCGCCAATCCAGGTTATCGAAAGCTTTCTGGGCGTCAATAAAGATTAATGCCAGCTGTTTTCCTATATGTATATCGTAATACTCAAGGACATCCAGTATAATTCTTGTATTGTGGCTGATTTGTCTATTTGGCAAAAATCCGTTCTGGTCAGAGTGTATTAGTTTATTTAGTATTGGTTTAAGTCTTTCTGCCATAATAGAGGCTAATATCTTATAATCTGTATTTAATAATGAAATGGGTCTGTAGTTTTGGATTTGTAATTTATCTGCTTCTTCTTTCGGGATTAACGTTATATACGCCTCTTTCCAAGACTCGGGAATTTTAGCTTCTTCCATAGCCCCATTATAAACCTCTAACATTAATTTTTCTAATTGTTGTTGGAATTTTTTATAAAATTCTGAAGGTATACCATCTGGGCCTGGCGTTTTATTGTTTTTTTGTTTGGCAATGGCCTTTCTAATTTCTGCGGTTGTTATGTTTTTATTTAGAACCGTCCTATCCTCTTCAGATAGGACTGGCAATTCTAGTTTCTCCATATATTCCTTAATTTCTTCTTGACTAATATTTTCTTTTTTGTATAGTTCGGTATAAAAACTTCGCACTATATTTTTCTTTTCCTCTGATTTACGATACAACGCCCCGTTCTCATCTCTCAGTTGGTCAATTTGTCTGTCCATCCTTTCTTTCTTCAATTTATGGGCTAACCATCTCCCCGGTTTATTGGCAAATTCGAAGTAATTTTGTTTTGACATTTTAATTTTCTGCGCCAAATCTTCCTGTGAGATCAGATTTATATTATGTTTGATTGCGTTCATTTTTTCCAAAGTTTCGTCATCTTGTGGGGTAATTGCTAGTTTGTTTTCTAGGTCTTTAAGTTTAAGGTTTAATAAGTTTAAGTTATTCCTTTTTTCTTTATTTCGGTTGGCAACATAGGCTATCGTCAATCCCCTAATATATGCTTTGGTTGTATCCCATAAATTCGTTAATGAGGTTTGTTCTTTCGTATTGATTTCAAAAAAGTATTCTAATTCTTTTTCTATTTTTTGTCTATAGTTTTTCTCCTGGACAACTCTTTGATTAAGGGACCATCTTTTTTTCTTTCCCTGGTTTAATCCTTTCCATTTTATTTTTAATGGGTTGTGATCTCCCCAAGCGTTGGGAAGAATATCTAATTCCATTATGTCATCTAACAATTTGGGGGTCATCCATGCCATGTCTATTCGTGACCATGACTTATGAGGGTATGAAAAAAAAGTAAACTGTTTGTTTTCAGGATTTAAGTACCGCCAGCCATCAGTCAGTATAAATTCCTTTCTCATTTCCTCAAAAGAATCAGGTAGCTTCCTTCTTTTTTTCCTCCTATTGTTACTTTTACAATCTTTCTTTCGGTCTGTTACCGCGTTAAAATCGCCAATTAAACAAAGATGTTCCCATTGAATTTCCAAAAGTTGTTTATGAATTTTGGAAAAAAAAGGTTTTTGCTTTGTGTGATTGGTTGGAGGTATGTTAACATTTCATCTAAATTAGTAGAAACAATCAAATATAAATGTTAAAAAGATATATATTCAAATACCAATGTCTAGGCCACTTAACCATTGATGTGCATCATTTATATTAAAAAAAAATCAGATACTGGACTGATATATGTCCTCAGCTTACAGCCTTATTAGCTCCTCTGGTCAGCAATACCTCCCATCACATCAATAATTCACAGGACTTTGTCAGCAAGGTTTGGAAACTAAAATTGGATCCGAATGAAACTATGGTTTCTTATGATGTGACTTCACTCTTCAGGTGCATTCCAACAACTGAAGCTGTCATGGTACTGAAGAAAGGTCTGCTACAAGACAGCACATTAGGCAACAGAACTAACCTCAGCCCAGCCAAATATGTGCCATGTTGAACCTCTGCCTGACCATTACCTATTTTATAAATACAACAAAGGTTTCTACAGACAAAAACATGGCTGTGACATGGGTCACCTGTGTTCCCCATTGTGGCCAATCTCTACATGAAAGAAGTAGAAATCAAAGCCCTAAACTCCTTCCACCTCTTATTGATATACCCTGTTTCCTCCAAAATAAGACATCCCCTGATAATAAGCCCAATCGGGCTTTTGAGTGCATGGCAATAAGGCCAAGGGCTTATTTCAGGGTTCAAAAAATATAAGACAGGGTCTTATTTTCAGGGAAACATGGTAGGTATGTGGACAATACTTGGGTCAAGATTAAAACATAGAAGGTGGAAGCCTTCACCAAACACATCAACTCTGTGGACAGATACATAAAGTTCACACAGGAAGATATTAAGGAAAACAATCTGGCTTTCCTGTATTGTGCTGTGCACATTAAGGAAGACAGGAGCCTTAACATTGAAGTTTACTGAACACAAATAAGTCTGCTATAAACATGTATAGGCTATGTTGCAGGGGTGAAATGCTCCCGGCATGCGCAGTGGGTAAAAGAACCCAAATGGTGGCGTCCAGGCGGGCAGGGGAAGCAGGTGGAGGAGATCGCTATCAGCTCTATGATGACCGACCGGCCCGCCCAAACTGGGAGCATTTCACCCCTGCTATGTTGGGCATTTAATTTAACTTAATGTATCTGTGATCTGGAAGCTAATACTTAGTAATAATGTTTAGGCTTATATCCTATTTTCCAAGGTATAACTTGTGGCTCATTCCAATTTTTCAAACGAAAAAATAGAAGCATCATTTCTAACAAAAAACCAAAAACATTTATAATTTATAAAAACCAGTGTGCCTACTGTCCCTGTCCTACTGTCCCCATTTATTTGTATTCATTTCCTTCGTTCATGTCCATGTTCATGTTCATACCTGCCATCTTGTACATTTGACAAACTAATAAAATAAAATAAAAAATAAATGTTAATCTAAAAGCCAACAAAGAACTGATTTTTCTGTTCTAGCAATTAAAATGCTATAAATAATTAACTAAATGCATTTATTTTTCCTATCCAATCCTTTTATTATACTATAACATTGGCAAGTCAGAAACATATACGACAACATAATTGGAGGATTGCAGTATTTTATAGAGGAAAAAAGTCATTGAGTGTTTTGATATACTCTTGTTGAGTCAGAATTCTGGGAAGCACAATGCCAGATTGGAAATGTTGTAAGCAGCCATTCTAAATTAGGAGAACTAGCTCAACATTATTCGGTCTGATTTGCTCCAAAAGTAATCCTGCATTATCCAGAAGAAGACAACTATTCTCTAATATCCCGGAGAAGCATGAAGGGTGCAAAACAGGTGCAAAGTTTTTCAAGCTATCTATATTCAAAATACTTATTTAAACATTCTAATGTCTTTGTTCTTTTTGGCTGGAAGATGATAACATTTCTTGTGGTTAATAGCCTCCATAGCCGGGAACACCCCTGTCAAATTTTAGACAAATAAGCTGTGAGAAAAAATTCCCAGGCTGAAAAGAGGATTGGTTGTTATCAAAACTAAGAACAGATGCAGCTTGCCCCTCTGTTAACAGAAATCCCATATCTCCTCCACCCTCCCTAAGCATTTTGCACTCAAAGAATGCTAGGAAAAGAAGGGAGGGAATGGAGACTTCATTGGAAGGAAAATAACTTGCTGTAATTCTTGCCCTACAATATGCTCCTTATAATAGCAATAGCAATAGCACTTTACTTATATACCGCTTCATAGTGCTTTACAGCCCTCTCTAAGCGGTTTACAGAGTTCAGCATATTGCCCCCAACAATCTGGGTCCTCAGATTGACTCACTAATCAGAATCTTTAGATTTATTTGTTGGATGAACTGATTTTGAGAAATTTAATGAGTATCTTATTCATATATTTATTTAGTTTATATGTCACACATCTCACAGCTCGAGGCAATTCTCAGGTAAGGGTTCTCCTTTTCTGGAAGCCCTGCTGGAAGTTCAGTCACCTTTTCCTCTAATTCAGGGGTCTCCAAACTTGACAACTTGAAGACTTGTGGACTTCAACTCCCAGAATTCCCCAGCCAGCCATACTGTTGAAGTCCACAAATCTTCAAGCTGCCAAGTTTGGAAACCTCTGCTCTAATTCATTAGTTTACTGCTACCTTTCATAATAAAAATCAGTTACTTTTTCAGTTCGGCTATCTAACACAATCTGCATAGTCATATAACTAACTGCTCATTTTATTTATTTATTTATTTATTTATTTATTTATTTATTATTTATTTATTTATTTTTGTCAAGTACGTATTGGTAGTATACATAGATATAACATTGTTTATATACATAAGATGGGTACTGATAAGAGGGGACATTAGGACAGGGACGGTAGGAACGCTGGTGCACTTATGCACGCCCCTTACTGACATCTTAGGAATCGGGTGAGGTCAACAGTGGACAGTCTAAGGGTAAAGTTTTGGGGGTTTGGTGACGAAACCACAATGTCAGGTAGTGAGTTCCAGGCATTTACCACTCTGTTGCTAAAGTCGTATTTTCTACAGTCAAGTTTGGAGCGGTTCACTTTGAGTTTGTATCTGTTGTGTGCTCGTGTATTGTTGTGGTTGAAGCTGAAGTAGTCATTGACAGGAAGGACATTGTAGCAGATAATTTTATGAACTATGCTTAGGTCGTGCCGAAGGCGATGTAGTTCTAAGGTTTCTAAGCCCAAGATTTTAAGTCTGGTTGCGTAAGGTATTCTGTTGCGAGTAGAGGAGTGGAGGACTCTTCTTGTAAAGTATCTCTGGACACTTTCTAATGTATTTATGTCCAATATGCAGTGTGGGTTCCAGACAGATGAGCTGTATTCAAGGATTGGTCTGGCGAATGTTTTGTAGGCTCTGGTTATAATGTCATGTCATAAGAATGGGTGGCAATGATACCAAAGTAAAAGTTAAATAAGAATCTGTCAACTCCCAAAGTTTATGGAGATTGTAGGGAAGATCGGTCTGATTGGATTGCTGAATCCAATACTCAACCTCTTTCACCATGACAAAATGTTCTGTTTTCTTCTTTTTGGAGCAACTATTGTAGTGCTGTAGACCACTCAGAGAAACAAAACAGGAATGAAGCATCAGGAAACAGACTCAGAACAAAACAGATTCTGACTTATCCACTCTGTTTTTCTAAAATTATGTTGCTGTACTATTATCTAGGTTTTTTTTTACCAACTCCAATATTCAGTTGTAGTCTCAACACACTTGAAAGCCAAACAGGTTGGGGAAGACTGCTCAAAAGAATGCTTGTTGGTGTTATTTGTTTAAATTATAACTTTTTTGATCCAAGTTTCTATATTACTGGTACTTTGTTTAGAACTGTTTTTCCCTGTTCCAAAACTTATATTCTTTTTCGTTCTCCTGCATCATTGCTTTGGATACTAGCTGGTTTTGGCTAAAGCATGAGATATGCAAGATCTACAACAAAATAATCTGTGATGTCTCAAACTTTGGTAAATAGTAATTATCCTATTTTATTGCCCATTTCTCATTACAGCATGTGATTCTTTTGAAATAGCAGCAAAAGTTGAAAGCCATGGATTTTCAGCATCTCCTAAAAGCTGTGCATTGTATATAGTTCTTGTTGTCAGTTCATATGAATCATCATTTACATTTTCTTTCAAGTACAATTAATCAAAGATGTTTTTTCTCTTGTAGAAAAATATGTGGGAATGATTGAACATTTCACTGTGTTTGTAAGAGAATTGGCAATTGTCTAACCCAGGGGTCGGCAACCCTAAACACTCAAAGAGCCATTTGGACCCATTTCCCACAGAAAACACCGGGAGCCACAAAACCCTTTTGACATCTAAAATGAAGATAACACTGACTGCATATGTCATTTTTACCTTTATGCTATGTATAAAAAAACTATAGTGTGTCGCATTTATGAAATCAATGACCTGCTACAGAGAAAACACATTTTTATTTCTGCATGCAACAAAAACATTTTGAACTCTGAAAAAAAGATGGGTCGAAAAGCTCAATAAATCACGTGCTGGCAGGTGTCGCACATTGGCTGTTGTGACGCATGTTTTGAACAACAGGGAGCCGCAGCAGAGGGATGAAAGAGCCACATGTGGCTCCAGACCCCCGGGTTGCAGACCCCTGGTCTAACCTGAACAAATTAATGGGTGAAAAGTAACTTATCTTTCAGAAGATCAAGATAATTATCAAAACAAAATAAATCAAGAATCTAGAAGAAGATTTTTGGCTCAAAAGATGATCTATATGAAATGTGTAGCAAAATGTACATTTTTGAGAAAAGTGGGGAAATGGAAAATATTTATTAGAGAGTGGAGAGGAAAAGAATGGAAACAAATCAGCACTTGGCGGCTTACCTTGAAGAGTATTTGAAAGCTGCTACTGGTGCAAAATGTAGCAGCATGAGTAGTTCTGTTTGACCCTCAGGTTGTGCACAGATAACACCTGTACTACACAAACTGAAATTGGATGCCAGTTTTTTTCTGGATCCAATTCAAGTTATTGGTTATCATCTATAAAGCCCTTTATGGCATGGTGCTAGGCTATCTGAGGTACTGTCTTGTTCCAATCATATCATCCTGTCCCACCTGCTCAGGCAGGGAGGAGTACTGATTATTACAGATCCTGTTGTTTTGACCAGCGGGATCAAGGAAGACAAGAGCCGAGGTGGTGCAGCAGTTAGAATGCAGTACTGCAGGCTACTTTAGCTAACTCTGATCAGCAGTTCAGCTGTTCAAATCTCACCGGCTCATGGTTGACTCAGCCTTCCATCCTTCCAAGGTAGGTAAAATGAGGACCCAGATAGTTGGGGACAATATAAATATACATTGCTTAAAGGTGTAAACTGCTTAGAGAGTGCTTGCACTATGAGACAGTATATAAGTCTCACTAATAAATAAATAAATAAAGTCAGCCTTCTCTGCCATCACCTCCACCCTTTGGAACATCTTGGCCAAGATGGCATGGACATCACTTTTTGGGCCTTCTGAAAGAATTAAGATCTGGTTCTGTCAATTGCCATGGGTCTCCAAGTGTGATATGTGACTCTGGTAGGTGAGGGCACTCCCTCCACTTTTTAAAAAATTTTAATACCCTAATTTAATATTGTTCTTAACTCTGTTTTAGCTTTGTTGCATGTATGTATGCTTTTATGCCACTTTTTATGTTTTTTATGGAAACCAGAGTCACTTAGAGGAGATGGGCCAGTGTAGAAATATGATAAATAAAGAGGTTTGACTCAGCTGAGATCAAGTCACTATTTGTCAGGTTTTGTCCATGTCTGCCAATTTGGCATATACTTTGTGATTTATTTGAATCCAATATAACACAAAGCTATTTGATTATGCACCATTATACATTAACTAATTACCGATATGTGGAAGTATACTGTGGCAGGAACTGAGGGGAATTTTGGCTTTATCTTTCCCTGATTTTGAGCAGAATGCCCTTTCCATTGATATTCTAATATAATTAAGGCCAAACTAAATTCTAATTTGATCTTGAGATAGAATAGAATAGAATAGAATAGAATAGAATAGAATAGAATAGAATAGAATAGAATAGAATAGAATAGAATAGAATAGAATAGAATAGCAGAGTTGGAAGAGACCTTGTAGGTCATCTAGTCCAACCCACTGCTCAAGCAGGAGACCCTATACTATTTCTGACAGATGGCTGTTCAGTCTCTTCTTGAAAGATTCCAGTGATGAAGCACCCACAACTTTTGAAGGCAAGCTGTTCCATTGGCTGATTGTTCTCACTGTCAGAAAATTTCTGCTTATTTCTAGGTTGAATCCAGGGGTGAAATTCAAAATGTTTCCCTACCAGTTCTGTGGGCATGGCTTGGTGGGCGTGGCAGGGGAAGGATACTGCAAAATCTCCATTCCCTCCCCACTCTGGGGCCAGCCAGAGGTGGTATTTTCCGGTTCTCTGAACTACTCAAAATTTCCACTACCGGTTCTCCAGAACCTGTCAGAACCTCCTGAATTTCACCCCTGGTTGAATCTCTCCCTAATCAGTTTCCATCCATTATTCCTTGTCCCCCCCTTTGTGACAGCCCCTCAAATATTGGAACATTGCTATTTGTCAACTCTGGTCCTTCCCTTCACTAGACTAGCCATGCCCAGTTTCTGCAACCCTTCTTCATTGTTTCAGTTATGCCACAATATTTTGTATTGTGTAGTTATGCTTGATGAAATGGGGAAA
>JALIGW010000001.1:283633846-283666346 GCA_023053685.1 Diadophis punctatus similis | reverse complement strand
CAGCATGGCCACCCATGGCCATTTTTGGTTCCAGGAGGCTGCAAGAGGCCTCCTAGGCCCAAAATGGGAGGCAGGTGGGCGCTCCCCCCATGGCCCATTTTTGGTCCCAGGAGGCTGCAAGGAGGCCTGCTAGGCCCAAAATGGGGGGTGGGGGTCACATGCATATGCACGGGGGTGGAGGAGCATGGGGGGTCATGCACACATGCGCGGGGTGGGTGCATTGTATTATGGGTGCTGGCACCTGCGCTTTCGGCACACAACGAGAAAAAGGTTAGCCATCACTGGCCTATATACTCAGAGGCTACCTTAATAGCTCTTAGGTCCTTGATTGGGACTTAAACTGTTAAGTTTTTACCAGTCCCAGACTATGAATTGAATTAAATCTATAACAACAACAACAACCCAGTGGTTACCAGCACACTGGATACAATACTAAGGAATCTTAGATGGCACTTAGAAAATCTGCACATTAACATCTCTGATTTACAAAAGGTCACACATATATTACACCAGTACATTATGATCTCTGAGGTTCTTGGGAAGAACTTGATATGTATGAAGTACTTGATATGTACGAAGTAATGATAATTGTAGTACTCAAATTTACTTGTGTTCTCATATCGGAAATAGACTCTTGGATTAAAGGAGTCACCATATTTATATATCCAATGACACTTTTTAATAATGTTCAGTATTTTTAATATACAGCGCCATTGGATCCAAACTGTCAAAAATCATTTGAAATTAAAATGAGGCAGATTAGTTATGCACTACATAAATCCCATTGTTTTCAGTGGCTCTCATCTGAGTCTAAATCTGGATCTGTCTCATTAACTTGAACAACCTGTTACTTGAGAAGTTTCAAATAAAATCTTGCAGCATTTTAATTGCTGTTTTGTAATTTACTTTATTTAGTCAGTTAGTTATTTAGTTGAGAATAGTTATTTTCAGCATGAAGCACTGATTACTTATTTAATAATGCCCTGCACTTTTAAAACACTAATCTATAAATGAGCATTAATACTGTTCCACACAAAGACTGCAAAGATCAAAGCAAGTATATTATCTATAGTCACAAACCATCACACTTATATGTAACTTAGAAAAGCACTTTGCACTATTTATAATTAATATTCAAACTGGAGAATCATCTTGGGAGTTCCAAATGAGTTTTGAGAATTAGCTCTTAATATTTTTCCTCTTTTCAACTGGCCTATTTGAGCATATTCGTTTTATTCCCTTCCGCCTTCAACATTATTTTTCTTTCCTTTATTATGAAGCGATAACAGTTTCAAAGAATTTTAGAGGTAAAACATTTTAATGTCCACCCCCACCCGCCGAGTGTACTAACAGAAGCGGGGGAGGACGGAACGAAATTATCCTGGCTGGAGAGAATGGTATGTATGGCCTGCAGGAAGGGGGGGGGCAGGAGGGAGGGGGAGGGGGTCTCTGATGGGGGCGAGAGCCGGAATATCTCGGTCATAATGGGAAGAGGCAGATATTGCGGGAGCAGAGGGGAGGGCCGCTCTCGGGGAATAAGACCTCGCTGTATACAAGCGATCCCTTGTTCCGGCCCCTCTGATCCGGTTCCATCTTGCTCAACCTGGACACCTGGCAACCAGGGTTTTCAGGGCCCTGGGCTCAGGATGCTGCTGCTTAACACCAGGTCAATTATCAACAAAGCCCCCCTGATACGTGATCTAATCACAGAGGAGGGGGCAGACCTGGTGTGTGTTACCGAGACCTGGCTAGGGCAGGAGGGGGGAGTAGCCCTCTCTGAGATATGCCCAGCTGGTTTCTCGGTGCAGCATCATTCCCGACCCCAGGGAAGGGGGGGAGGAGTGGCAATTATAACGTGTGGAAATCTGCATCCTCGTAGGATCCCTGCCCCGGAGATTGTTGGGTGTGAGACGCTCCTTCTGAAGTTGGACTTAGGGGTTCAGGTGGGCCTTTTCTTAACGTACCTGACTCCCAGCTGTGTAAGTAAGGCCCTGCCTGAGCTGCTTGAGGCAGTAGCCGGCTTGGCGGTTGAGTTCCCCAGGCTTATGGTGCTGGGGGACTTTAACCTGCCATCTGCTGGCGAAACCTCTGGGGCAGCCCAGGAGTTCATGGATTCCATGACAACCATGGACCTAACCCAAGTAATTCAGGGTCCGACTCATGAGGGTGGTCACACACTTGACCTAGTGTTTCTCTCGGGGCAGTGGAGAGATGATCTGAAGATAAGGGATATAGTCACCACCCCACTGTCATAGTCAGATCATTTCCTTCTGAGGCTGGATTTCACAACCCCACTCCTCCCCCGCAGGGAGGCGGGACCAACTAGGTGGTTCCGCCCCAGGTGCCTAATGGAGCCGGAAGGATTCCAGAGGGAGCTTGGGGAAATACCTGAAACCCTGGTACACAACTCGGCTGACTCTCTGGTGGATGCTTGGAACACCGCAGCATCAGGGGCGTTAGACCGAATTGCACCTAAGTGACCTCTCCGTGGCAGTGGATCCCGGAAAGCTCCCTGGTTTACCGAGGAGCTCCGAGAGATGAAACGCCAGAAGAGACGTCTGGAGCGCCGCTGGAGGGCCAAAAAGACCGAGTCTGACCGAACACTATTAAGAATTTATATCAGATCTTATTTAGTGGCGATAAGGGCGGCAAGATGATCTTATCTTTCCGCTCTTATTGCATCCGCAGATTCTCGTCCAGCCGCCTTGTTTAGGGTGACTCGCTCCCTCCTTGCAAAAGGGGGGAGCGAGGAACACTTACAAGGCAGAGCTGAGGAATTCGCTGAGTTTCTGTCGGATAAAGTCGCTCAGATTCGGTCAAATTTGGACTCCGGCAGGGCAGAGTCCATAGAGTTGACAGGGGCGAGTCTTAGTCCACCATTATAGGAAGAGTTTGGGCCTGTTTCTCCCGAGGATGTGGACAGGGCTATGGGAGCGATGGGTACCTCCACCTGTTTATTGGACCCGTGCCCCTCCTGGCTGGTCTCAGCCAGCAGGGAGGTGGCACGCGGCTGGATCCAGGCAGTGATCACTGCTTCTTTGCGAGAGGGATCCTTACCGCAGTCACTAAAAGCTGCGGTGGTGCGACCCCTCCTGAAGAAGCCTTCCCTGGATCCAGCCGATTTGAAAAACTACCGTCCAGTCTCCAACTTACCTTTTCTAGGTAAAGTTGTAGAGAAGGTGGTGGTGACCCAGCTTCTGCAGCTCCTGGATGAAACAGATCATCTAGATTCTTATCAGTCGGGTTTCAGGCGCGGCTACAGTACAGAAACTGCCTTGGTCGCTCTGATGGATGATCTCTGGCGGGCCCGGGATGGGGGGAACTCCTCCATCCTGGTGCTACTTGACCTCTCAGCGGCTTTTGATACCATCGACCATGGTATCCTTCTGCATTGGCTCGGCGAGTTGGGAGTGGGAGGCACCGTCTTGCGGTGGTTCTCCTCTTATCTCGCCGATCGGATGCAGTCGGTGTTGGCAGGAGGGCAGAGATCGTCCCCCAGGCCCCTACTATGTGGGGTGCCCCAAGGGTCGGTTCTCTCGCCCATCCTGTTTAACATCTACATGAAACCGTTGGGTGAGATCATCCGCAGGCATGGGGTGCGTTTCCATCAGTACGCTGACGACACCCAGCTGTACATCACCACCCCGTCTGACTTCAGGGAGGCAGTTGATGTAATGTGCCGATGCCTGGACGACGTTAAGATCTGGATGGGGAGGAACAGACTCAGACTTAATCCCGACAAGACCGAGTGGCTGTGGATAATGCCTCCTAAGGACCATGATAACTGTCCCTCCTTGGTTTTCGAGGGTGCGAAACTGACTCCCTCAGACCAGGTCCGCAACTTGGGGGTCCTCCTAGATCCACAGCTAAAATTAGATCATCACCTTTCTGCTGTGGCTAGGGGGGCCTTTGCACAGGTTCGCCTGGTGCACCAGCTGCGGCCATATCTGGAGAAGGAGGCTTTACTCACGGTCACTCATGCCCTTGTCACCTCGCGTTTGGACTATTGCAATGCGCTCTACATGGGGCTACCCTTGAAGAGTATCCGGAGACTTCAGTTGGTGCAAAATGCGGCTGCGCGTGCTGTGGTGGGTGTGCCAAGGTACACCCACGTGACACCGATACTCCGCCAGCTGCATTGGTTGCCCATCGGTCTCCGGGTCCAATTCAAGGTGTTGATCACCATCTTTAAAGCCCTTCATGGCTTAGGACCAGGATACCTCCGGGACTGCATTCTGCCGCATACTTCCCTCCGACCGGTTAGGGCCCACAGAGTTGGCCTCCTCCGGGTCCCGTCGGCCAAGCAATGCCGGCTGGCGGGCCCCAGGGGGAGGGCCTTCTCTGTGGCTGGCCCCGTGCTCTGGAACCAACTCCCCCACTGAGACCCGAACCATCCCTACTCTGCTGGCCTTCCGAAAGGCCGTTAAGACATGGCTCTTCCTGCAGGTGGGTGGGACAGCTTAACCCATTCGAGCTTACCCCCCAAGTATGTATGTTGTTGAATGGATGGATGTTGTTGTTGCTTTTATACTGTTTTTTTTAAATTTTGTACTGTTTTTAAATTTTTTGAAATTTTGTTTATTCTTGTATCTCTTATGTTGTACGCTGCCCTGAGTCCTTCGGGAGTTGGGCGGCATATAAGAATAACAAAATAAATAAATAAATAAATAAATGTTGCTACATGCCTGGCATATGATTTGTTTTTGTTACAAATTCTAATTCCAAGATTAGAGTTTGAGAATGTTTTTTTTAAGTCTCATAACAACACTCCTCATCTATCAATGCAGGTAGTCCTCACTTTATGACCCTTTGGTTTCCCTAATGATTGAGATTATTGCTTAATGACCGCTGCAAAAATAGCGATAAAATCACATTGTAAAATCATGACATATGACCATAACGGATAGACTCCATGATGGTTGTATGTCAAGGACTGCCTGTATACCAATCTTATAAGCGGTGGGTTGCTCCCAGTTTGGATTGGTTCTTAGAACTGGTAGCACTGGCGGCGGGAGGCTTTGCCCACCCACCCGGGACGCTTCTGCACATGCGCGCGAACCGGTGGAAAAATAATTTACAACCCACCACTGAATCTTATCCATCGATAAGAGCCGAGGTGGCGCAGCAGTTAGAGGCAGTACTGCAGGCCACTTTAGCTGACTGTGATCCGCAGGTCAGCGGTTCAAATCTCATGGGCTTAAGGTTGACTCAGCCTTCCATCCTTCTGAGGTAGGTAAAATGAGGACCCAGATTGTTGGGGCAATATAAATATACATTGCTTACTGGTGTAAACCGCTTAGAGAGTGCTTGCACTATGAGGCGGTATATAAATCTCACAAAATAAAAATAAAATAAATAAATTGATCAGATAATAAAATGAAGATAGGACAAAATCATTCCATGATTCTGACACCATTAACCCAACTTCCAAAGGTCCTTTCTTTCTACCGTAATTCTAATTTTTGTGGAGTGTGTCTCAAATTTACAGAATTATTAGATTACTAATCTGTTCAAAGGATTAGAATTTGTGAAGTTATAAAGATATATGCATCTTTGCCAGCAGTCAACTATGTTTTGTTTTTCTCTACTCTCTCTTTTTCCCTTTTCTCTAGAAACATTTATCTCCCTGTTTAATTTATTAATTGTTCAGATATATAAGCCACTCAATTCTAATTGTACTGGAAAATGTAGTGGCCAAAACTTGGATCACCTGTATATAAACAATGTGGTGTCTAGGGCCACTGATTTTTGTGTGGTTCTGCCTCACGTTGTCACTCAGGTTAATTCAGGTTACTGTGAATATTTTACTATAAAGATACTTTATTTATTTATTTATTTATTTATTGGTATTTCTTATATGCCGCCCAACTCCCGAAGGACTCCGGGCGGCGTACAACAGTAAAAATACAAGAAACCAATATAAGCATTTAAAACAAATATAAAAATTAAAAAACCATAATCTTAAAAACATTTAATCAATTCGACTTCATACATACTTGGGGGTGAGCTCAGATGGATTAAGCAAGTCACATGTATGGCAGAGCATCTTATAGGAAATGCAACTCACCTACATGTGAAAGTGATACTTTATACCACCATAATACATTTAAAAATATAATCATGAAATCATGAAATCATGAAATCATGAAATACATACAAGACAGAAAATGAAGCGGCTGAGTTGAAAATATATTTGAGCCCATTTCTGAAAAATATTAAGAAGATGTGTCTCAGCCACAGCTTGTTCCATAATATTAGTTCTTCCACACAAATAGTGGAATTGCTGATGTTAATTAGTTAGCACAGAGGTGTCAAACATCACTGTGGCGTCATGTGACGTGACGTATCAGGACTTTTTTCCCCTTCGCTAAACCGGGTGTGGGCGTGGCCAGCATGTGACACATCCATCCCATGGGTTGCAAGTTTGACAGCCTTGAGTTAGAAGATACCTTGTTTTGACCTAACAGTGTAGGATAGATTGCATATTATAGGAGCAAGACCTGTGGGTAGACCTTTGAACATCAAAGAAATACCCAGAAATACCTGGGCTTGAAAAACAATTGGCAACCAGCACAGCAGTTTCAGCATAATAGAATGTGTCATTCTAAGAGATACTCCCCACCAGTGATGTGCACAGGGGATTAGGATAGATATCAACTGCAGCTTTACAATCAAATCTCTGTCATTTTTGTACTAATGACAGTACCATGTTCATTAACAAAAAACAGTGATTTGATCATAATACCACAACCATCATTTGGTGATTTGACATTAGAGAACCTATGGCTTATGGCTATTATGACTATGAATTGCCCAATTGGAGCAAGGAACTGTTCCCTAATTATCTTTAAGGGATCATTTTTTCCTGACAATATATTGCGATCATACAGCTTGTCAGGACATCCTGTATCATCAGTTTTAAGAAGACACATAGCCACTAGTTGAAAATTGAGAAAAGACAATTCTTGACACCAAAGTTATATAGCTGTAAAGTGCCAATGCTGGATCCAGGAGCAATTTAGCTTCATTCAGAACAAATACATTTCCCAACTTCCCAAAAAACAAATGAACATTGATGAATCAACAGTAAACACTGGACTCACTAATGATCTCTAATATGCCTAAATGTTGTCTGATTTTCCAGATGCTACTATGGAGCTGGCTCTAACTTCTTTTAGTTTCCTATTGTTGTTGTTGTTAGTTGCGAAGTCGTGTCTGACCCATTGCAACTCCATGGACAACGTTCCTCCAGGCCTTCCTGTTCTCTGCCCTCTTTTGAAGTCCATTTAAGCTCACGCCGACTGCTTCAGTGACTCCATCCAGCCACCTCATTCTCTGTCATCCCCTTCTTCTTTTGCCCTCAATCTTTCCCAGCATTAGGCTTTTCTCCAGTGAGTCCTTCCTTCTCATTTGGTGACCAAAGTATTTGAGTTTCATCTTCAGGCTCTGGCCTTCTAAAGAGCAGTCAGGGTTGATCTCTAGGACTGACCGGTTTGATCACCTTGCAGTCCAAGGGACTCGCAGGAATCTTCTCCAGCACTATAGTTCAAAGACCTCAATTCTTTGGCGCTCAGCCTTTCTTATGGTCCAACTTTCACAGCCATACATTGCAACTGGGAAAACCATAGCCTTGACTGTACACACTTTTGTTGGCAGGGTCATGTCTCTGCTTTCTAGTATGCTGTCTAGATTTGTCACAGCTTTCCTCCCCAGGAGCAATTTCTTGGCTGCAGTCCCCATCTGCGGTGATCTTGGAGCCCAGGAAAATAAAATCTATCACTACCTCCATTTCTTCCCCATCTATTTTCCAGTAATTGAGAGGGCTGGATGCCATGATCTTAGTTTTCTTAATGTTGAGTTTCAAGCCAACTTTTGCACTCTCCTTCTTCACCCGCATCAAGAGGCTCTTTAGTTCCTCTTCACTTTCTACCATTAGTTTCATATAGTTTCCTATAATTCCCCAATAGTCCTCAGTATGGAGTTTGTGTTTGTTTGTTTGTTCATTTGTTTCCTGACAGTCAATCAAAGATATTTGGTCAATGGTCATGATTCCCCACTAGGGTGACTAGAATATGCATGACATGTTGTTAGCATTCCAATTGGCCAGACTAAAGAGCCCTGCATTAAGCTATAAAATCATGTGTTTTTGCCTTAGTAAAATATGTGAATTCAAAAAACAATATTTAAAAAGTGGCAGCTAAAAAGCCATGATTTATGGCTTAATGTGAAGTATGAATTGAGTTAAAACATAGCATTTACAAACCATGGCTAAAACAAACTATAGCATACTGCATCACATAAATACACCTACTGCAAAGGACATTATATGAAACTGCAATGGTGACTGTATCAACCTGACTGCCACCTGCTATTATCATCCCTCTGTGAGACCATCCAAGCCTATAGAAGGAGGAAGAGATTGACCAGAGTGGAATATTCTATGTCTAGCCAAACCTTCAGCCAGCCCTATCTTTCTACTGACTTCAAGGCAAAAGTCAGATTACCACTATTGGACCTAATAGCCAGATACTAACACTGCCTACACCTGGTTCAAAATGAGTACCTCTGTCAATGTGGATTCAATGAATTTGTCTGAAATAAAGTTTAAATTGGATAAAATGTCTAATTAAAAGCACATATATACTAAACAGTGGAATCAAAGCCATAAGAAAATAACATGCACCACAATAATTTCATTTGATCCACAGACAAGAATGCAACTCTTGCTTGCTTAAAAAATCATGCTTTGGTCCAAGATTCTTTTTTGTTTAATCCAGATGTTGGAAAGTGCCTATTAGTTACTTATCTGTAGCCAACTTTAGTTCCAAGCATAAGCAATTTTTATTGTACAAATTGTAGCCTGAAAAACATCATTCTGAAATAATAGTTCAGATTTAACAAATACCAGGGATAATGATTTCCCATCCTGTTACAATTCATCATCTATACTTATTAATTCAATTTACCTTATACAAATAAATAAAAGCCATAAATTGTCATTCAACTTTCAGCAATTCTTTTCCAAATTTCCCACTGAGTGGGGATTCCACCCCATTAAGGCTAAACCAAGCAGTTTGTGGGAGTTATGTGTGAATAAGGTTCAAATATTAAGTGTTACAACTCTGTATATAATGAAATACAATTTTTTTCTTCCTCTTCTATATTCACTGTTTTTTTAAAGAAACATTTGTTATGCATCTTCTTGTGGTTTTTCCTTTCTACACAGTCACCTTAAGGCATTTTCAACTTTCATTTGGCAAATACAAAGTAAATTGATTTGCACAGCAAAGTTGAAAAACAATTTCAGTTGGAACTGTTTACATGGGATGGAATGGGAAGGGGTGGGATGAAGAGTGAAATACAGTCCTGTGTGTGACTTTTACAGAGTGAAATGTGAACTTCATTCTATTTGAAGAATACATGTTTTTACATTTGGGCATCATTTAATATTTTGAGTACATTTTTGGAGCACAAGTTACATATATTTTTAATCTTAGAACTTGCAATTTAATCTGTTAACACACTTTTAAATAATATAGAATCACCACTTTTTCTGAACGTTTTTTTCAGTTATAAGGGATCATGCTACGGAAATGTGGCAACATGCAACCTAACATTTTCTGTTATTAATGAAGTAAAAAATGCAGTTGTTGGATTGGCCTTATTACTCTTACATACACACACAAAGCTGTAAAAAACCAAACCATTCAATTTTTATAATGTCATTTACCCAGCCCACTGAGACATTTGGCCACCTGCAAAATACTCAAAGGTCTAGTCTTTAAATCATAACAAATGTGGCCTGCTCATACCCTGCTTCTTTAGTTAATGCTGCCTTTCCTTCTTACTACATCACAGCTTCTATGATCAATTCAGAATTCTTTCTGATGATTTTTTTCTATGCATAAAACATAAAGAAAGAAAGTTGGTTTTGCTGAACTTGATCATTTTTAACATCAAAGGCTGAGTATTTTCTAGAAATATTCTTCATTTAACTTTCATCTGTCAATGACTAACATTTCATGTCTGGAGTTGAGTAGCTAAGGGATAATTTTCAGCCATTTAAATAGCATCCTGTGTTTTAGCTAGGTGTTTCATCTTGCTGGTTACAAACTACATTTTAATACAGTTATTGCCTTTTCAAATTATAGTAACAACTGATATAAGGAAGGGTTAATTTAATATATAATATAGATCATTCATATAGGAAATTGAATCATTTCAGGATCATCTCTATGAGCTCATATCACGGAAACCTCCTGTTGATTGTATCAGTAACTAGCACCCAGGGTTACTGTAGGTAAATGGAGAGTACTTTCTCAAGCCTTCTCAGCCATGTTGAACTGACTTCTTCCTAGTTGCCTACTTATTCTCTTTGGCAATCCTTGGATTCTTTATAATCACTGCAGGAAGATGTAGTATTTGGAAACTGTAGTATTTGGAGTGAAATTCTAGTGTAGATTACCACTTTCCCCCCTTCATTTAAATATATGAAGAATTCTGCAATTGTTTTGAAGAAATAATTTTATGAAGGAGCAGGATCTGTACCCTGTAGCCAGCCAGTGATTGTCTCTCTAGCAATCTTTAGTAAAGAAACTGATGGTCTTTTGAATTACATTCTCTTTCATCAAATCTGCCAGAAGAAAAACCTTAAACCACCTCCTGTACTTTATAGAATCCTTACAGCAACTTTGAATCCATGAACAAAGAATCAAAGAGAAAGATAAATAAAATATAAATGTATTACTTCTTTATCAAATTTGTATAGCAACCCATCTCAAAAAAAGCAACTCTGGGCGGTAGGCAACAATAAAAAACCATAAATATAAAAACAACAGATATAAAAAGCAGAAATCTACATTTAGAAATAAATAGTATATATAAAAAACAAATATGCAAACCTCTAGCAAATGGTCACCTTGACAATGGAACTATTGAACAAATTTTAGGCTCCCTGGAGCCTGATAACAAATCTTGAGGGCTTCTGAAATGACAAAAGAAATGGATGTAATCTATTCTCTTTCTGACATAATGTAGATGTCAGGTTTTAACCATATACAGTATTTCTCCACTGTTTTGCTTCATTATAACCAAAATTTTAGCTTTTACCATATGTTCTTTCACTTCTTTCAAGTTTCAACAGAAGTTTATACATTTTAACAATTACATGTTCGCTATTGATACATACTGTAACTCTACACATTTCAAACTCAGTTTCACAATGTTCTAAAACCATAAACTGTTTTATCTACTTTAAATCTTTCTAATAACTATAAATGCGAACATCGTCAACTATATCCTTCTGCCATCAGTTCATCTCTTGATTACATTTTACATGACCCTTGCCAAAATTGTAGTTTTTGTACGTTTTATTCTTATTGTACTTTTACTTCACCTCCTCCATCTTTATCAGCCTAAATTCAGCCAATGGAACATATTTCCTCTTTTTCAAATTCCTGCATGAACCTATATCTGATTCCCAACACTTGTCCAGAATACTTAAAACGATGGAAGAAAATGCTCTCGGTGATCAATCCTGAACAGTTTATGATGGCAAATGTTTGGAAAAAGCTTCATTTAAAACTTGAATGAAGCAGCTGATACTTTTGGCTCCAAATATCCATTGAAATGGGCAAGATCTGCGAATGTGTAGATGAATGTGTAGATATAAACACTGAAGGCTACCATGGCTGGAAATTCTAAACCATTTTTTTTAAAAAGAGGACTTGATTCAAGGCATACAGAATATACTCTGTTGCAAAGAAATAGATTTTGTTCCTTAAAAGGAAATAAAATAAAATAAAAAACCATAGCAAGAGGCTATGTCTTCTATAGTCCCTGATCTGCATACCCAAGAACATTTTCTTCTGGCAAGAAGAGTCATGAAATTTTATTCATACAATTTTATTTTATTTTGGGGAACATGTGCACATGCATGTTAGTATTTATTTCAAAGGGTAATCTAATGGTAAATGCTGAATGATTGTTACCTGTAAGAATGGCAAGAATTGTCTAGCAATTGACTGCATTAGTCAATGAAATCCCAGAAGTGAAACATAGAGTATATAAATTGTACTTCACTTGCATTGTAATTTAAACAAGCAGAATGCTTTCTAAGCATTTCTATTTGAACAACCTCTGAGAACCCAACATCTGAAATTATCTGAATACCATGAAGCAGCAGTCTTCCCTTTGTGTACTAGTATTTATTTATTTATTTATTTATTTATTTATTATTTATTTATTTATTTATTTATTTATTTATTTATTTATTTATTTGGTTTTCTTATATGCCGCCCAACTCCCGAGGGACTCAGGGCGGCGTACAACACAAGAAAAATACAAGAATAACCAATAAACAGTTGAGTTAAAATCAAAATATAAAAATTAAAAATTGCAATATAAAAACCATTCAACCACCAGACATACCCGGGGGAGAGTGCAGATGGAATTAAGCTCTACCCCCTGCCTGCTGGAAAAGCCATGTCTTAATGGCTTTGTGGAAGGCCAGCAGGGTGGGGATGGTTCGGGCCTCTGGAGGAAGTTGGTTCCAGAGCGCGGGGCCCGCCACAGAGAAGGCTCTCCCCTAGGACCCGCCAGTCGGCATTGCTTGGCTGACGGGACCTGGAGGAGGCCAACTCTGTGGGCCCTAACCAGTCGGAGGGAAGTATGAGGCAGAATGCGGTCCCGGAGATAGCCTGGTCCTAAGCCATGAAGGGCTTTAAAGATGATGATCAACACCTTGAATTGGACCCGGAGACTAATGGGCAACCAATGCAGCTGGCGGAGTATAGGTGTCACGTGGGTGTACCTTGGCACACCCACCGCAGCACACGCAGCTGCATTTTGCACCAACTGGAGTCTCCGGATACTCTTCAAGGGTAGCCCCATGTAGAGCGCGTTGCAGTAGTCCAAACAGGAGGTGACAAGGGCATGAGTGACCGTGAGTAGAGCCTCCTTCTCCAAGTATGGCCGCAACTGGTGCACCAGGTGAACCTGTGCAAAGGCCCCCCTAGCCACAGCAGTAAGATGATGTTCCAATTTTAGCTGTGGATCTAGGAGGACCCCCAAGTTGTGGACCTGATCCGAGGGAGTCAGTTTTAATCTAATATCTAAATGAAGAGTTTAATCCTTGCATAGTGAGACCACAGGTGCTAGTGGAGAACTTTCTCTTTTCCAGTTCCAATTGTCTTCTGAAAATCAAACTCTCTCATTGTACTAATGAGCACCTTGATATAGACCACAGGTTTCAATCTCACTGTGTCATGTTGATGTTAAGTGACGTATCGTGGTGTTTTTTGTCTTCGCGGAGCTGGGATGGGCATGGCATGTGTGTGATGCATCCGGCTCGCGGGCCGCCAGTTTGACACCCGTAATATAGACTCTCATTAGTACAATGATATAGTGGTTAAGACACATGGTTAGATACCAGGACACTGTGAGTTCTAGTCTCATCTGAGTGACCTTAGGCCCATCACTCTTACTCAGCATTAGAAAGCAGAAAATGGCAAATCACTTTTAAAATCTTGCTGAGAAAAATGCAGGGACTAGCTGAGTTGCTCACCAGGTGGTCACCAGGAACCAAAGGAACAAAAAAAAAAAAAAAACAACCCTACCCAACAACATTGAAATTAATGAAAGGCGCAACCTCACGTCCTTGTATCCATCTTCGTATGCTTAACTGAAGGAAAAAGCCATTAGGAGATTTAACTGCATGACATGTAATTTGTTTCATCTGAGTTTTCCAGAATACACTCACAGAAAGAAGCTGAATTTAATTCTGGATATAAAAGGAAGAAAAGTCCTTCCTCCATTCACACGTGCATGCACTCATTCAATGTGATCATTGAAAACATCTCCTCCTGCCTCTGTTTTGCACATACACACACTCATTTTATGTTATCATTGAAAACAATTCAAGTTTTCAATATGTTCTTATCTTTTTTTTCTTTATAAAAATGTTCTTCCAGTTTTTTAACTAGAAACAATGCAATTTGTTCATGTTAATTAAGGCTATTTCATTCATTTTAAAATGATTGTCAGTTAACAGCATTTTCAAAATGAACAATAGCTTTGTGACTACTGTGATCTTGAAAATCACAGAGGGGCCAAAAGGCAAAAGGAAGCTGTGATGTTTCCTTCCATACACCAGGATGACTCGACAGAAAAAAAACATATATAACCCTTTTCTGGTGAAAAGCTGATAGGGAAGAGAACTTGGCCTAGAGGTTAACACTTCTGCAGTTACAAGCAGACTGCCCAGGTTCAAATCCCACTAAGGGTATGGCTATCTGACGAGAGCAAAATAGCTTGAAATAGATCTATAATAGTCTACTTTTATTTTCATTTATCAGCAAAAAAATGTTACATATATATTATCCTTATTTTCTAGAGATCTAAATTTATCTACCTGTTTGATTTTTTTATTTTTACACACTTGTTATGTAGTATTTAACACATAAGATAGTAAAGTAGTATATATCATCCAATTGAAATTTCAATCCAAAAATAATCAACTATATCACTATAATTTCATAAATATATAAAGTCTATGTATTTTATTATATTATGTAAATATCTAGTTTCTCTATCTTAAATATCTTAAATATTGTAAATATTATATATGTTATTAAATATTAAATATGTTAAATATTGTAAATATTGTAAATTGCATAATTATTTCAACTTTCATGAACCACACCTTCCTCTTAATTTTCATATCTTTCTATTAACTGTTTTTATCCACTATCTTTTAGTAGGATTACTTATCTTATATTATTTTCATAGCTCTATGCAATCTTCCTTCAGTCTTGCATCATCTTTACTTAACACCACAGTTCTTCTACTTTCCAGTTTCTGGATTTCTAAAGTTATAGAGTTATGGAATTATAACAATCCTTTAATAGTCTCCAATTTCAAAAGTTTGCTTCTTCTCCAAAGATGTCCAAATTGTCCAAATGTGATAATCAATTCTCTTGATTTCTGTCTCTTTCTGTAGGATCAGCCTGTAAATCCACCACACCGCAGTTCACCAATCAGTCAAATTGCTTGTTTAATTCAACAATATCAGCCCTTAAACTCCACTGAATTTTAGAAAGTTTTATAAATTTCATTGAGGAAATAAATGAAGCTTATAGTCACCAATCCACATAGTCACCAACTGTATCCGATTGGAGTTTCTTTTCTCTTCTTATTCGCTACTTTGTTTCTTTGCGCTGTCACTTTTCAACTAAATTTTCCACTCTTTCCTCCTCCCGATCGCCACTGCTGTCAGGCAATCACTCTACCTCAAATCCTCGAGTCACAATAATTCAGCTCCACCATTCAATCCAATATTTGTACCTCTGTTTTGGGGATCTCTTCTCATACAAACGCTTTTGTGTTCATTTCTTAATCTTCACTTCCTACTCCTCAGCTGGCAGCACTTTGAACCTGCCAAAATGGCTGGTTTCTTCCTGGCCGGAATTAGGAGAGATTTCCTGAAACTTCGGGGAGATTGCCTTTCTCCCCGAGGTCCTTGGAATTTCTCTTTTTCCTATCTGCCTCTGCAGGGCAGATAGTGCCTTTTTAAGGCTTCCAGGCTGGAAAAATTGGAGCTAGGGAAACAGAGCCCGTTTCTTCACTCCCGCTCGTGCCGACGTCACCACCGGAAGTCTGCTTTAACTTTTTAACTGCTTTAACTTTTATCCCTGATCTGTTTCATTGCAGAAACCCAGAAGGATTTCTGGATCCTGTTCTTTTCTTTAATACTGCCGGAGCAATCCTCAAGAGATTTTTTTTAAGCATAAGATTTAATTTTAACAGCAGTGCAGGGAAACACAGATGCAGACAGAGGCCTAGAAATATATGAAGTGCAACTGCACAGGGTGTTTTGATCCTCAAAAATAGATGATTCATGGAGGGAGATGCTTACCTGAAACTGTTTCCGTATGTTCCCTGTCATTTATCTTTCAATGTATACAGCACCACAGAATGACGATTAATGTCCTCATAAGTATATGATGAATGGGAAAGTCGGTCCTCTCTGCCCTCCTGCCACCTGAGATCAAGACCAACATATTTCATCTCCCCCCCCCCAATGTGTAAATAGCAGTTATATCCCTTTGGCCAGCAGCTGAATGCAATGCCACAATTGACAAAGGGGGAAAAGATTCAATCAGGCCTGCAAAACTGCAGACAACCAGAAAATTCTAACTCCGATGCCCTCCAGTAGTCTTCTAAATTTTCATCCCAAATCTGGTAGCCCTTGTTAAGAAGCTTGGAGCTTTCTAAAGTCTTAGACTACAAGTCAAAATTGTACCTGTGGATTTCTGTTCATTGTCAACCTCAGGTCTGCAGCCTCCTTCAAAGGTTTACAGATAGTTCTATAGGGAATAAAGGAAAAAACCAGCAATGCATCAAACACAAAACACAGATGTCTGAAATATCCTCTCCTCCTCTTAGAAGTGCATGTTAGCAGAAGGAAAAAAAAAGGTAAATGCTAACAAATGTATGAAAAATTCTACTTGAAATGTTCCATTAAAAAAGAGCTATGTTTTTGAAAAAGTTCTACAAGTTGAAACTAAATTAATGTTATGCAATTATATATTCAAAAGTTTAAGGATCTGCTGTCTAAATTTAAAACAAGTTTATTTTTATCTAGATTTTCAGCTTGAAACTGAGTGCTTCTTTTTTTAAAGTATTGCTTGCAACACCACCGTTTAATGAGCAGTATTAGTGAGCTAATTATGCTAATTTTAAATGTTATTTGTTTGCATGTGAAACAAGGAAGATCAGTTTCCGATACATGCATTAACAATTTCCAAATTATGAGTAATATCAAAGTTATTTTTAAATAATTCTGGAATAAACCATGTTTGCTCATTATGATACCTGTAAAAGTTGATAAGCATTTCTTCATGCAGTTTTCTAGTCATTTCCAACCAATGTGGAAGTGGTTTGCTGTTTTCATTTTTTTAGGACTAAAAGAGTGATATCTGTATGTAAGGAAGAATTAGAATTCATGTTTCTCCATACTTAGTCCAGTGATTTAACTACATGCACAAGACAAGTGTATGTAATTGTGTTTGTAAAAGAGAGATAGTTGAACATGTTCCATCAGGTTAGTATTGATTCCTAATTATCAAATTTATTTATTTATTTATTTATTTATTTATTTATTTATGATTCATTACCAGTAATGACTATATAGATAGATTTTTCTCTAGAATAATCTGTCCCACATCTATCTCTTCATATGTTCCAATAGTGTAGAGGCACGGTAGTTCAGTGACTTAATAATACTGGAGATGGTCTTTGCTCCAGCAGTTCGAGTCCTAGCACTGCATGGCCCCTCACTCACCTCAGCTTCTGCCCACCTAGCTGCTCGAAAACATGTTATATGCAAGTAGATAAATAGGTACCACTTCGGTGAGGAGAAAAGCCAGCACTTCGTGCAGATGACTAGAATCCTGCTGGCACTGAACCTTCCCGGTTGTGATGCTTGTTTGTGAGGCAGCTTCGGTGGAAGGAGAGGTTCATGGATGCTGCTGCAGGAAAGCTGTTTTTCTATCTTTATGGTGTGGAGCTAGCTCGCCCCCTGTAGTGCACCTTGGGAAGTGCACAAGCATGAACCAAGCAGGCCTAGCAGTCTTAGGAATCCAAACTACTACTCTGCATTAGCATTGTAGTCTCCTGGCTAATGTAACATCACCATATGCTAAATAAATAAATAAATCCCAATAGTGTATTCATCACCTTTGTAACTAAGTCCATCCACTTTGGTTTGGTCATTCCCTTCATTCTTTCCTTTCACTTTAATATGTCACTGCTCATAGAAGTTCCTTACTTTCTAAATTTCCTCAACTGCTAAGCTGGAGGAAAAAAGTACCTAGGAAAATATTGCTCTGAATTAAATCTGTGGCACAACATTGCGGGCCTATTATTCCAAGCATGTGCTTTGCTCTAATATAAGAGTAAGTAGGCTGAGGGGAGGAGCAAAAGAGACAGAATAGCAAGAATGCCAACATATTACACAGCTGATCAAAAGTTCTCTTGTGTTCAAATATATATATATATGAATAACAAAGCTATTAGGTAAATTTCCTGTTAACATTGTCATTCACTGCATATTTAGCCTGATAATATAAGCATATACTTATGCTCAACTTTCCGACAATCTGGATGAGCTGTCAAGTTTTAATTAAGAAGAAAAATTAAAGTTTCTACTGAATTTGCCCCTTCTTTTCAAAGGAGATGAAAGTTCAATAATTAGCTGAATTCTTCCATGTCATTAGAAGGGTCTGAAGAGACTTCAGTTTGAGGCTTTCACAAACCAGCTCTTCCCGATTCTCCTTGGTTGTTGATATTGCTGCTATTTTGAATCTCCTGGGTTTTCTGTTGATTCAGAAACAGCAATTTTGCTAGCTTAGAATGCCTCGACCTAAGTCATCCCTTCCAGAAGCAGTAATTAAAATTTGGCAACATGCACTTTTAAGTTCAACATCGGCAAAAGCTTGTGAATGAAACAAGCTCATTTTCTGGATTGGTTGAGTCCCTTGCCAGGTGCACAATTGTCTACCTATCCTGATACAGTGCTCCTATGATCTGAGAATGCAATGCAACCTATCAAAGCACACCATCTCTGCCTTGGAGCATTTCCAACAAATTTGTGACTAGCAGATCACAGAAGATAGTAGAATTTCAGATATTGTGATCTCAGGATGTATTTTTCTGTGATTTGGGTTGATGCAAAATTGGATGGACAGGATTTGTGGATAAATGTATCATATTTGTCATGAAAACTGTTAAAATTTGGCCAAAGGGTGCTCTCAGTCAGCTGCAGGACTGTTTGGAAACCACTGAGTGGAGCATATTTGAACATCCAGAACTGCATGAATACACCGATGACGTACTCTCTTACATCAAAGTGTACACAGACAATGTAACAGTGGACAAGTGCATCAGGATCTATGGGAATTGTAAATCCTGGATGACTGCAGAGGTACGGATGCTTCTGAGAGCCTGGGATTCTGCCTTTAAGGCAGGGGACAGTGATAAATACAAAGAGGCCAGGGCAAACCTACGAAGAGCCATTAAGATGGCAAAACAAAATTATAAACAAAAGGTGGAGAACCATCTAGCAGACAACAACCCGAAGCAAGTGTGGCACCGACTGCAGCATCTAACTAATTACAAGGGCAACACAAGGAAGACAGTCAACTAAGATGCCTCGTTGGAGTTGAACACCTTCTTCGCCTGCTATGAGATGAAAATACCTGATCCTGTAACCCCTGCCTGCCGGCCCGCTAACTCCCAGCCACTCACCTTGTATGAACACCAAGTGAGAGCTGTATTGAAGGCCGTGAACCCCAGCAAAGCTGCAGGTCCAGATGGGGTGCTGGAGATAGTGGTAAAGACTTGTGCCGACCAATTAGCAGAGGTCCTGACAAGGATCTTTAACATCTCCTTGCAAACGGCTAGTGTTCCATCATGCTTGAAAGCAGCCACTATCATCCCAGTCCCGAAGAAAACAGCAATTAACTGCCTGAATGACTACAGACCTATTGCATTAACATCTGTAGTGATGAAGTGCTTCGAGAGATTGCTTCTTCAACACCTTAGGTGAGTGATGGGGAACCTTTTTTAGCTCGCATGCAAAAAGGGTGTGTGTGCACACGCAAATGCGCACGTGTGTGCCCACACTCATGCCATCCCCCATGCATGCGCACAACCCCTGCGCTGCCCCCCGTGCACATGCGTACTCCCCCCACTGCCCCCCACGCTTGCACACAGGCCTCACAATGGACTCCTGAAGCCTGGGGACGGCAAAAAATGGCCACACGCTTCAGGAGCCTTCCTTGTGTGTCCAGTCACACTTGGCCAATAAAGAATTCTAATTCTAATATCAGTAGAATAGAGTAAGATGCCCACCATTTAACATCTACCTGTTTTTATAGTAGTGACTGAAACATCTTTTGTTAATATTGCTGATGTTATTTTTAAATCTATGACATGCATACAGCAAGGTTGAACTCTAAAGAGTAGAAGTTCTTCTCCCTTTCTGATATGTGGCTATGCCATGAGAAGAGATCTCTACTCTTCAAGAAGCCCATCTATTGTCATAAACAGATCAGACTCTTTAAAAATTAAAAGAAAAAAAATGAAAATGAAATCTCAATCATTTCATTTACTTGAAAAAGTTTGTACCTAGAGCAAATTTATTTTCCAAGGAAGAACAAACACATACTATTATCCATGGATCCAGTGTCTATATTCACTTTCAGAAAATTTTGTGAGCAAATTACTTTTCAGTTCTAATCTGAAATATATCCTTCAATCCATTTTAAACATAAACATGCATATAAGTGTGTGGGTATGCCCGCATGCCAATGAGATACTATTTTGCCAATTTCTAAAATTCTGAGAGGTTATATCAATATAGGTGTGGACTGGGAAGTTAAAAAAAATCTTCCAATCTTCCAATATTTGAAGAACTGCCCCCAAAAACCTGAAGGCAGGACAAAAAGCAATGGATGGAAATTAATCAAGAGAGATCCAACCCAGAAATAAGGTGAAATTTCCTGACATTTGGAACAATAAATCAGTGCAACAACTTGCCTTCAGAAGTTGTGGGTGTTCCATCACTGCAGGTTTTTAAGAAGAGATTGGACAGCCATTTGTCTGGAATAGTATAAGGTCTCCTGCTTGAGTTGGGATGGAGCAGAAGGCCTCCAAGATGCCTCCCAACTCTGTTATTCTATTATAGAAATGATGAACCACTTCTATATTCTTGCCCAGAAAATTACATGCATATTGCATATGTGCATGTTGTTCCTAAAGTCTATCTGTACTGTCTTTTCCCCTAAGATGTCCTTGCAAAGGAATTTCTTTAGTAAGACCATGGCTATTGAACTGGAGTTGCTGCTGCTGTTTGTTTCATTTGCTGATATTAAATGGATTCATCAGGTCAGGCATTTCAAAGCCTCAAGCTGTTGAAATAAGTGCAGTTAACTCAGAAAAAAGTTCTCCCCTCCATATAAGGAAGATTGCTATGTCAATTTATAGTTGCAAAACATCTGGGTGGGGAAAGGGGAGAGGGAAGAAGTATACATTGATTTATACCTAATTATTTTAATTTTTTCCAATTGTTTTTCATTCTTATTTTAGCAACAATATAGGAAAAATGTAGTAGAGAGGTGGAAAAGAAAGGTATAAGCTCACATGACCCTGGTATGCAAAAATGATTATAATGCACCATGTAGGAGGAAGAAAATTATGGGAATTATCTTTAGCAGTTTGTTGATAATTACATTGCATAGATTATATAAGAGTTACAAAAAAAACATGTACATTTCTCTCTGATTTTCTTTCCCACAATTCTGGAGACGTTCCACATTGCCTGAAATTTATGAATTAAGAAGATGTATTAAATAAGTCAATTTGGCTTAGTTGAGGTGCCTTGTGATGCATAACAGAGGCAGGGATGATTGGTTCAAATATGTACAATTCTTGCAGAATATACATGTAGATAACATAATGAACTGATGAAAAGAAACGCATTGGGGAACAGCCTCCATTTAGAGAGATGAAGATTAAAGCCCAATAATTGCATCTGGATTTTCATTTTTATTTGCTGAAGTGCTCACCTGATTAAGCCTTTAAATTATTTTTATGTTAAAGGAAAAAATAATTTGGATATTCATCGCCTTACTCGCTACAGATGGAAAAATATGTGATCTCACCATATTTTGTATACACATGCATTCATTGCCATTATTTCTGCTTATGTGCAACTTTGGGGCCTAGAGAGAGATTTTATTTATTATACTCCTGGTATAGGCAAGTATAGATGAAAACCCTATTTGCAAAATTGAATGAAAGAATAACTTCTGCTCTCCTTTCATAACCTTAATCAGTCTGTGATTAGGAAGTGAATGGGTAAAAGGCATGGAACACAGGGAATCTGACAGTAGTCTAACATTTTTATTTAAGAAGTTGAGCAAGAAAGAGGGCTGTGGAGCAGTGGTGGGTTCCTACCAGTGCGGTCCACTCTATAGCACTGGTAGTGGCCCACTGGTGACATCACAGTACTGGTGCGGTAAGTTGCTGGTGCCTGAGCACCGCCATTAAAAAAAAATTTTTTTAATTTTTTTTAAAAATTTTCTTCTGTGCATGCCCAGAAGCTGAGCTTCCGGCACTACGCATGCGCTGCCTTCCTACCCCACAGTGAGTCCAAGCAGGGGAGGATGGCTGAGGGAGCGTGTGAGTCGCTGAAAGAACAGGCGGCAGGAGCTATCTCCATTCCCCTCCCTTCAGCAGTCCGAGAAGCCACGAATGTGCGGTGATGATCCTAGGCATTTTCGCACGTTTGAGGCTTCTCGAGCTGCTGAGGGGAGGGGGAATGGGTGGCAGGACCTCAGTTCCCCTCCCTTCAGCAGTCTGAGAAGCCACAAAAATGCGGTGATAATCCTAGGCATTTTTGCACGTTCAAGGCTTCTCGAGCTGCTGAGGGGAGGGGGAATGGGCGGCAGGATCTATCTCAGTTCCCCTCCCTTCAGCAGTCCGAGAAGCCACGAACGCGCGGTGATGATCCCAGGCTTTTTCGCACATTCGAGGATTCTCGAGCTGCTGAGGGGAGGGGGAACGGGCAGCAGGAGCCTAGGATCATCGAATGGGGAGAAGCATTCAGGCCGGACGGAGCCTCCTAGAAGAACCGCTGCCGCGGTCTTGCTGCTCCCACTGTGGGGGGCTGCGTTGTGGGTGGGCAATGCCCCCCACTTCTCCGGCCAATGCCAAGCTCCCGAGGCCCACGCCCACCCAGTCACATGGCTGGCAAACCACACCCACAAAATAAGCCACACCCACAGAGTGGTAGTAAAAAAATTAGGAACCCGCCCCTGCTGTGGAGGTATTTAAGCTTCTCTCTTCCCACTGCATTTTGTTAAATTGTTCCCTTCTCCAAGCTGTGGAAAGTGTTATGATTTAAAGGAAAAGAATACCCTGCAAATTATTGTTTATTAGAATGGCTATCAGGAATGACAAGAAGAAAGAAAAAAAATCTGTCTGTCCATCGAGCCATCCATCCAGCCATCCAGCCATCCAGCCATCAGAATAGAGCTTGAAGAGTGTTCTAGCCCAACCACTGCTCAAGCAGGAGACCCTATACCAGTGATGGTGAACCTTTTCTGGTTCGCGTGCCCATGCCCATTGCCCCCCCCATGCATGTGCACAATGGGCAAACAGGAAGTGTGGAAAACGCACTTCCGGTTTGCCATTGGGCTGTTTTTTGCACTCCGGAGGGTTTAGGAAAGCTTCCTGAAGCCCCGGAATGTGAAAAATGGCAAAACAGGCAAACCAGCAGTCCGTTTTGCCCGTTTTGCCCGTTTTGCCATTTTTTGCATTCCGGGGCTTCAGGAAACTTTCCTAAACCCTCCGGAGTGCAAAAAACAGCCCAATGGCAAACCGGAAGTGTGTTTTTCCGCACTTCCGGTTTGCCGGTGGGCAACGCTCACGTGACCTCCGCTATGGCTTCATGTGCCACCTGTGGCACGCGTGCCATAGGTTTGCCATCACGGCCCTATACCCTTTCAGGCAGGTGGTTGTCCAGACTTTTCTTAAAAACCTGCAGTGATGAAGCACCCACAACTTCTGAAGGCAAGATGTTCCACCAGTTAATTGTTCTCACTGTTAGGAAGTTTCTCCTTAATTCCAGGTTGTTTCTCTCCTTGAGTAGTTTCCATCCATTGTTTCTCATCTTGTTTTTTGGTGCTTTAGAAAATAAGTTGACCCCCTCTTCTTTGTGGTAGGCCTTCAAATACTGGAATACTGCTATCATGTCACACCTAGTCCTTCTTTTCGCTAAAATTGGTCATACCCAATTCCTGCAACTGTTCTTCATATGTTTTTGTCTCCAGGACCTTAATCATCTTAGTGGATTGCTCACATCCAACCAAGTAAAAGAACAAATATATGAAATGGTGTAGGAACCTTATGGAATTAAAGGTAGTTTGTAAAGACTAAAAGATAGTTGGCCTCTGAATAATAATGTTCTTGTTATTAATATTCAGAAATTGATAAAAACCTGATTTAGTCAGGCATTCAAGGTTTAAAATACCTATGAAGTATGCATCTGGGATGGTGTGGATACTTCTTATGGCTGCTTGTCATCATCATCATCATCACCATCATCATCCTAAATTATTTTAATATGTTGATATGAGACTTTTTGACCATTATAGCTTTTGTAAACCAACCGCATTTATTTGAATAAAACAGCATAAAAGCACTTGTAATAAATTAATAAAGAAATATAGTGAATAATGTTGGTTTCAACTAGATTTAGATATATATGCCTTTCTTTTCCTATCTCATGCCTTTAATTATTTTATACTAGTATTGATTTCTCATTTTCTCAACGTTGCAGAATGTTGCCTACCTGAAATAGCATGATGAGAATGACCCTGACAGGTATGGTTCTAAGCTTTCCCAAATAATGAAGCCCTATGTTAGACCTTGGGTTTTGTGCATGTGCATTTATGTGTGTAGGAGAAATATGGCAAAGATGGCAAAGATATTAACTGTGAAAATAAATACTTCAATTGATTCTTACTGAAGAATTCTTACTTAACAAAAAAAATCTATGTTTTTGGAATATACATGCGCTACCAGTTCATGTTCTGAGATTTTAATTCCGTAGCTCATGAGAAATGAGATGTAACACTTCTCATTCAGTTGCAAAAACTGTTCTTCTATGCTGTGATCCTTGCTATGAGACAATTAACATTTGATGAAGAATAGAGACCAAGACATAAGGTTTTGCAAATAATTTAAAGCAGAATGGAAAAAATACCAGTGAGAGCCACCTGGACACATTTAAATGTGAGTTTTTGAAGGTATTTGAAATTTGAAATACTCACTTAATCACCACAGTTGGGACTGACAACTCTGTCAGTCTTAACAGTCATTAAACAAGACATCAGGTGACTGCAATGGACTTTGACCTTATTTCCACCGAAGTCATTAAGCAAATCACCCATGGTCATTAAGTGAGACAACATGTGACCACAACTTGCAATTTTACTCCTGGCTTCTCCATTGATTCTGTTTGTTAGAAAACAACTGTAAAGCATGCAAATGGTAATCATATGAATGTGGGATATTGCAGCTCATAAACTCCCGCCAGTTGCAAAAGTGCCTGATAGTCAAGCATGTGAACATGAGGTTGCTGTGATGGTCATAAATGCAAGGACACTTCAGAGTTCAATCTTTATTGTAACACTCCAGAAACCCTTTCAGAAAAAGAAATTGAAGTGGCTGGGATTCCAATCTGCTGTAGCTTGGAGGGGGGGGGGGTTATGAAAATTCATACTGCTGTTTAAAACCCATTGTAATGGTATGTGGAAATGACCTTGGGAAACTAGGCAAAGAGATTCTGACTAGGGAATAATCAAACAAAATGGAGGGGAGCCTGCAGCTGCATAATGGGCAGAGAAAAAATTAGAAAGAATCCAACCTAACTTATCAGGTGGTAAAAAGAGACAGTGGGAGATCTACTTTCAGATTTGCAAGATTCTATTTATGTAGGATTATAATAAAGTAGGATTGGCTCATTTTTTCATATTTCCTGTTTGGTCTACTTGGGAGACTGAGACCAACATCATTTGGTATTATTATTATTGTTGGTGTTATTGTTATTGTTGTTGATAATAATAATAATAATAATAATAATAATAATAATAATAATAATAATAATAATAATAATAATAATAATAATAATAATAATAATAATAATAATAATAATAATAATAATCTCTTTTATTCATTAAACATGAAACTCAGTCAACTGAACATTTAAAAATGTATCACAAATACCATTGATTGGCGCTAATGGTTGATAGATATATGATATTCCGAATAGCACAGTTTTTTGCAGTTCTGCTGGTGTTATTGCAGGAAGCTGCAATTTCTTGATGTATTTTTAAAAATTCTTGGACATGGTACCAAATGCCCCAATGACAATGGTTATCACTGTTACATGTTTCATCCATAATCGTGTAGTTTCGATGGCCTGGTCATGATATTTCATGATTTTTTCCAGTTCTTTTTCTTCCACTCCTGGTACAGTGATATCAATAAATTGTATGCTTTGGTTTTCGACAACTGTGTGATCTGGATTGTTGTGTTCCAAATGACAATCCATCTGTATTCGAAAGTCCCACAAGATATTCACCATCTCATTGGCGACAACTTTTTCCACTTTATATTCCCATGACTTAAAGTGGAAAAAGTTGTCAAAAATGCGATGGTGGTTGTTGTTGTTGTTATTCATTGCTGCAATTCGTCTTGATTTATGAGCATCTCAACATTTATAATCACTTTACCAAACCTGATAGATTATTTACAACATATGTAAATATTAGAAATAATATCGGGATAGTTTGTCTTTCTACACTACAGTTTCTTATGAGTGTGGATGATTGTTACAGTATTTACAGTTAAAGATATAATTTGTTCACAGGTAAAATTTTAAATCCATTTTTTTAAAGTGAGCACTTTTACATGTATAATCTCTTGCAAAACTTCCCCAATTTATTTGCAATACAACATTAAGCACGAGAAAAAAAGGGAAAGCAAGCATATTTCCATGTATTTGTTGTTCAGTGGACTGTGCCAGAAACAGAGGAAAAAAAATATTTGTGTGAAATAAATGTTGCATACTGAAATGTGGGATATACTTGGGATATACATACCTTATTTTTAAAAAAATCACATTATTGAGCATGTAATTCTGTTTTGTTGTATAATGACTAGGAGTGGCTTTTCAGACCTTTAGATCAGAGGTGGGTTCCTGCCGGAGCTGCCCAGTGCGCAGCTCCGGTAGGGGGCGGCCGATTGCACAACCACTCCAGAGCCCTCTCTGCCGGTCCACCGCACGTGTCGGCATTTTTTCCTGTGATTTTGGGTCAATTTTGCTTCTGCACATGCGCAAAAGCAAAATCGCACCAAAATCTCACGAGGGGACGCACGCGTGTGTGAGATTTTGGCGAGATTTTGCCTCCGCACATGCGCGGAAGCAAAATCGTGCCGAAATCTTTCTCTTGCGTGTCCCCTTGCAAGATTTCGGTGCGATTTTGCTTCCATGCATGCGCAGAAGCAAAATCGTGTGAAGGGGCATGTCCACATAGCGAGTGTGCCCCTCCGAAGTGTGGAGATGCGTGTGCACAGTTCTGGCAGTGAGGTAAGAGAGCAACCCGCCCCTGCTTGAGATGAATATTTCTCAGCTCTATCATGAGGAAGAGGGAAGTACTGGGTCTTCTACAAGCAAGGTACATATATATTTCTGTGAAAGGGTTCTTCCAGGTTTTATGAAAAGGACAACTTTAACATAATTCATATAGAACACATCTCTCATTTTATTCTTTTCACACTGTTAATCAGCATTGGTTAAGAAAGTATTCAGAAGAACAGAACTGTGATAGCAAAATTCACCTTAGCAAAATCGGGTCGAGTAAATTGCTTATGTTGTTTGGTTATTATGAAATTCTATAAGGGTGGATGTCATAGATACATCTTCAATGAATAGATTGTGTCATGGAGAGTTTTCTCTCCTCATTGGACTTTCTCCTGCTTTTTCTAGATTACTCACATGTTGAACCTCAAGGGTCAGAAAAGATGCTAGTGAAATTCCCTTTGAATATTTATTTATTTATTTATTATTTATTTATTTTGTTATTCTTATATGCCGCCCAACTCCCGAAGGACTCAGGGCGGCGTACAACATAAGAAATACAAGAATAGACAAATATCAGCAGATTCCCTTTGAATCTCAGTAGGCTGACCCAGATTTCATAATGAGTTCTGTATTTAGATAGTGAATAGGGCTAGGTTTCAAAGGAGTGCTTTGCTTCAAGGAAGCTTTATTTGTTTTGATTTATTTCAAAGATGTGCTGCCCAACTTATGCAATATAACAAAGGGCAGTTGAATGAACTTCCAACAATGCATCCATGCAAAGCTGAACTGTGAAGTAATGTGAGACTTCACTCTTATCACTAAGAGTTGAAAGGCTTCCAAGGCAGTCAGCTCTGGTTCATGCTATAGGATTGCCTCCAATGTATGGCTAAGCCCCCCCAGCTTGACACATGCCAAAAATTAGAGAGAGAAAATAGATGGGGGAAATTTATTCATGTGCTCAAGGTTGTCCAAGCTGGATTTCTGTGGTTTGGGGAAAGACCACAGGAACCTTCTCCAGCACCAGTAGCCAAAAGCAGTTTTGGGTCATCTATATTGCTGCTGGGACAAAGCAAGTGGCTTATTTATTTGGTGAAGTAAACCTACTTAGAACTACCATATTTTTCGGAGTATAAGATGCACCTTTTTACCCCCCAAAAGAGGGTGAAAACTTGGGTGCGTCTTATACACCGAATGTAGCCCCACCCACCCACCCACCCCCACCCTTTGGCCTCTGTCTTCCAGTAATTTACCTGTTTGCAGCAAACAGAGAAGAGCCTGTTAAGACAAGCAAGTCCTTAGCAGCTGCCTGATGCCCAGCTGATTTGCCACATGCTAAAATGAAACTGAAACTGAAACTGCAAAGAGGCAAATAGCTGGGAGAGACACGCAGATTTTTATTTTCTGCTGAACTGGATGAAAGGGGGTAAGTGAATAACTATAAATTTCTGTAGAAAGTTCTGTAGAAAGTCTGGAGCGCCGCTGGAGGGCCAAAAAGACCGAGTCTGACCGAACACTATTAAGAATTTATATCAGATCTTATTTAGTGGCGATAAGGGCGGCAAGACGATCTTATCTTTCCGCTCTTATTGCATCCGCAGATTCTCGTCCAGCCGCCTTGTTTAGGGTGACTCGCTCCCTCCTTGCAAAAGGGGGGAGCGAGGAACACTTACAAGGCAGAGCTGAGGAATTCGCTGAGTTTCTGTCAGATAAAGTCGCTCAGATTCGGTCAAATTTGGACTCCGGCAGGGCAGAGTCCATAGAGTTGACAGGGGCGAGTCTTAGTCCACCATTATAGGAAGAGTTTGGGCCTGTTTCTCCCGAGGATGTGGACAGGGCTATGGGAGTGATGGGTACCTCCACCTGTTTATTGGACCCGTGCCCCTCCTGGCTGGTCTCGGCCAGCAGGGAGGTGGCACGCGGCTGGATCCAGGCAGTGATCACTGCTTCTTTGCGAGAGGGATCCGTACCGCAGTCACTAAAAGCTGCGGTGGTGCGACCCCTCCTGAAGAAGCCTTCCCTGGATCCAGCCGATTTGAAAAACTACCGTCCAGTCTCCAACTTACCTTTTCTAGGTAAAGTTGTAGAGAAGGTGGTGGTGACCCAGCTTCTGCAGCTCCTGGATGAAACAGATCATCTAGATTCTTATCAGTCGGGTTTCAGGCGCGGCTACAGTACAGAAACTGCCTTGGTCGCTCTGATGGATGATCTCTGGCGGGCCCGGGATGGGGGGAACTCCTCCATCCTGGTGCTACTTGACCTCTCAGCGGCTTTTGATACCATCGACCATGGTATCCTTCTGCATTGGCTCGGCGAGTTGGGAGTGGGAGGCACCGTCTTGCGGTGGTTCTCCTCTTATCTCGCTGATAGGATGCAGTCGGTGCTGGCAGGGGGGCAGAGATCGTCCCCTAGGCCCCTATAATGTGGGGTGCCTCAGGGGTCGGTTCTCTCACCCATCCTGTTCAACATCTACATGAAACCGCTGGGGGAGATCATTCGCAGACATGGGGTGTGTTTCCATCAGTACGCTGATGACACCCAGCTGTACATCACCACCCCGTCTGACTTCAGTGAGGCAGTTGATGTAATGTGCCGGTGCCTGGACGACGTCAGGATCTGGATGGGGAGGAACAGACTCAGACTTAATCCCGATAAGACTGAGTGGCTGTGGATATTGCCTCCTAAGGACTACGACAACTGTCCCTCCGTGGTCCTTGAGGGAGCGAAACTGACTCCCTCGGACCAGGTCCGCAACTTGGGGGTCCTTCTAGATCCACAGCTAAAATTGGACCATCATCTTTCAGCTGTGGCTAGAGGGGCCTTTGCACAGGTTCGCCTGGTGCACCAGTTGCGGCCATATTTGGAGAAGGAGGCTCTACTCACGGTCACTCATGCCCTTGTCACCTCTCGCTTGGACTACTGCAATGCGCTCTACATGGGGCTACCCTTGAAGAGTATCCGGAGACTTCAGTTGGTGCAAAATGCGGCTGCGCATGCTGTGGTGGGTGTGCCAAGGTACACCCACGTGACATCGATACTCCGCCAGCTGCATTGGTTGCCCATCGGTCTCCGGGTCCAATTCAAGGTGTTGATCACCATCTTTAAAGCCCTTCATGGCTTGGGACCAGGTTATCTACGGGACCGCATTCTGCCTCATACTTCCCTTCGACCGGTTAGGGCCCACAGAGTGGGCCTCCTCCAGGTCCCGTCGGCCAAACAATGCCGGCTGGCGGGCCCAAGGGGGAGAGCCTTCTCTGTGGCTGGCCCTGTGCTCTGGAACCAACTTCCACCAGAGACCCGAACTATCACCACTCTTCCGGAAAGCTGTTAAGACATGGCTTTTCCTGCAGGCGGGGGGTAGAGCTTAATTCATTCGAGCCCACCCCCCAAGTATGTATGATGTTGAATGGTTGGTGATGATTCTTTTTATAGTGTGTTTTAATTTTTATATTTGCTTTTAATTAACTTTTTAGATTTTGGTTATTCTTGTATTTTCTCACTGTTGTACGCCGCCCTGAGTCCTTAGGGAGTTGGGCGGCATATAAGAATTCCAAAATAAAATAATAAATAAATAAACTGCTAGTAATTGATATTTCTGCCCTTCATAACGTTCTCTAACCTCTCCATTCTTTTACAACACTTTTAAAGCAGCATTGTTGCCTCTTAAGTGTTGTATAAAGAATAAAAGAGAAAAATTCCTGTCAGAATAGTTGAGAGAGTGAGAGAGAGGAGGACAGAGGTAAGACAAGGAAAGCAAACAATGCTTGGATATTGGGGATAACATTGGGCTACCTAGTGAGAGGTGGGCCTGTCTGAGAAGGGCGGCATACAAGCTTGATTAATCAATAAATAAATTGCTCCAAACAATTGGGTGGAGATGAAACAATCTTCGCTGAATTCAATTACTATTTATACTTGTTTGTTTGTTATTTATTTGGGCAAAGGAAAGATATACAAATAAAGTAAGTAATAGTTCATCTCTTTCTGAAATCAACTTACGACATATAGAATAAAATGGCTGATACAGTTTATTGTGGTCATAGACCAGTACAGATGATAAGCAAAATAAAGTTTAAGACAGAATAAAAATACAATCTAACTAAGATCTATATGTCAGGTCCAGGATGCAGCCCATATTAAATTATAATATAAACGCTAAAATTAAATTAAATATGATAACATCCAAAATTCAAAAAAGTAATAATAGTATTACAAAATAATACTATCTAAAATATTAATGAATTATAGTCATGAAAAATGCATGGTGGGTGATTTGCCCATCAGGGTCTGATGGATAGTCCAAAGTGCTGCAAAAACCTAGCTATATGCTCTGTAACAAAAGGTACTTTATGTATTAGTAGCATCTGGACATAGGCCAAATATGAGTGACCAGGATATCTCTTTAATTAGACATAATATGAATCTGGTTCCATAAAAGGAACAACAAAGAAGAGCCGTGGTGGCTCAGTGGTTGAATGCAGTACTGCAGGTTACTTCTGCTGACTGCCGGCTGCCAGCAGTTCAGCAGTTCGATTCTCACCGGCTCATGGTTGACTCAGCCTTCCATCCTTCCGAGATCGGTAAAATGAGGACCCAGATTGTTGGGGACAATATGCTGACTCTGTAAACCGCTTAGAGAGGGCTGTAAAGCATTGTGAAGTGGTATATAAGTGTTATTGCTATTGCTCTCTTCAGTTGTTTTGACCTCTCCAGAATCATAGGACAGAGCCTTTGAACCAATGGTACTTTATAATATTTACCATCCCATACTGCAGAAGGAAGAGCATGGTACCGGACAAGAGTGAAAGACATAGTATAAGATGCTATAACATTTTCCATCTGAAAAAAATAGAATCATTATTATTATCAAGATCATGTTATTATATAGTTACTGTGTTATAATCCACCTATTATCTACTAATTCTGATAAAAGTTAGCTCGAGAGAAACATTTCCTGTTACTTTTTTCCTTGCATTTGGTTTGGTTTTAAATACATATACAATAACTACAAAATAGGCTGCTGTCTATGAATTAATTACTGTCTTTTAAGTACATTTGAAATATTTCCTGATTTTTTTAGGTTTACTTACTGAAAATCAATTTTCCGGATAGATTGTTTGATTACACTGATTGTATTTGGTAAAGGCACTGATGTTGATAGTGTAATAACAAGAATCACATTTCAGACAGTATAAATATCAAGTAGCAGTGGTAAAGTAGGCTTAGAACTGAGTTAATTAAGAGATTCAGAGAGAATCAAAATAATCCTCCCTTCCTTTTAAGGGTCTTATG